>QEPC01013929.1:2127648-2148967 GCA_003113815.1 Sphenodon punctatus
TGAGGACCACCACATGCACAAAGTTTGAAGAAGATCCATCAGGAAAATAAAATGTTATGACTGTTTTAATGTTAATTGGTTGTGGTCAAAATGCACAGCATTCTCACGATTTTGATTCATTAATATCTCCTCCCCCTGGATGAGTTGAGCCCCCAAACTTCACATGAGATGAATAACAACAGCTTCTGAAATATGATACTGATTGGTGCAGCCAAATCCGAGATATTAATTATTAAAACATTAGTTCTGCAGCCTTGCACATACGCACTTGAGCTCCTCTCCCCTGTCGGAGAGTCGGGGAAGCGGAAATCTGTAAACACTGACTATTGTAGTCGCCCCCTGGCTTGTGCACTGTGCTGGAAGGCAAGCACACCTGCCCCCACCCCCCAGGCAAAGTGGAGTCAGCACAGCTTGCTGAGGCCGGAGCCGGCACAGCCGCGGCTAGCTGGGGCCCCTCAGTTGCATGGCTGGGTAGCAGGCTGCAGCCAGCTTCTTAACTTCATTGTATGAGCCCACAGTAGCAGGGACTTGGGGAAATTTTTTTTTAAAAAAAATCCAGGCTGGGCAGGGGGGTGGGGGGGTGTCCCCCCTTTTACCCATGCAGCCTGGACTGGGGTGGGAAAGTGTTTGGGTTTTTTTCTTTTCTTTTTTACATTGCGGCCATTCATTTCAATGGCTGCAATGTAAAAGATCCGGTACCGTTAATACCCCACCAAATACCGGATTAATCCGATACTTCCAGTACACCAAAATACCAGCAGTATCGGATACCAGAAGATCCGAACTTCCCACCCCTAATGGAGAGTGGATGTGCATTTAAGTTTCAGGCAGCTATCGCTGCCTGAAAATATGTTTTATTGTATTTTATGAAAATTCTAACCCACCCCAAGCTGCCATCAGGTGGGAGGGGGCAGGATTTAAATTTTACATAAATAATGGGAATTGGACTACACTTAGGGAGGAAACAATAAGTCATGTGCACGGGGAGGGGCAAGATCCCTTGGCATCACCAGGTGGGTGGTTCAGGTGGTAGAGCATATGCTTTGCATGTATAAGGTTCCAAATTCAGTCCCTGGTATAATTGATTCAGGATTTCTGGTAGCATGCCTGGGTGAGGCCTCTGCCAGAGATCCTGGAGAGCTGGATTTGAAACCCTGCTGCCATGTCAGGTTGTGGCCACACTGCGTTAAGATGGACCATTGGTTTGTCTCATTCAGCAGCTGCTTATATCCTTATATATACATAAAAACACTTACTGGGAAAGGCTAGAGAACTGGCTAGAGAACCGGAGACCTATGGAACCACAGAGATTCTGGAATTCTCTGGAGGATTTACCTCCCAATCTTGAGGACCATTCCCTCGATTACCTCATAGCTTTTTGCTACATCTTGCCGACTGGGGCCATTGACTGGACAGCTTCTAGTTGTCTGCTTCCTGAATGCCCACAACACAAGTCTCCTTGGTTTACAGAGGACCTGTGGTGAATAAAGCAGGAGGGATGGCGGTTAGAGCGATGGTGGTGCAGTACTCGTGCTGAAGCATAGAGTTAGTTTAAGAACATATGCTGTGGCTGTGTGGACTGCAAAGAAGGTGTTCTTTGCTACCCTCATAGCATCCGTGAAGTCGTGTCCAGCTGAGCTTTTCCAGGTGGTACAGAAGCTGGTAAGTCCGGCCTCTCTCCGCCTGGAACTGGAATTTTCCAGTGCTCGCTGTGACATGTTTGTCGACTTTTTCGTGGATAAAATCGCCCGGATTCATCATGACTTCGACACTGCATTTATAGCAATGGGAGACCCTGAGGTAATGGAAGCTCCGCCGTGTCAGATTGAATGGGATCAGTTTCAGTAGGTGTCAGCTGCTGAGGCAACGGATATCCTTGGGACTGTCAGAGCCACCTGTTGTGAATTAGATCCATGCCTATCGTGGCTGGTTATGGCCTGTCGTGAGACATTAGGACCATTGCTCGCCAGGGTTGTCAATGCCTCCCTTATAGAGGGCAGAGTGCCGGGCTGCCTCAAAGAGGTGGTGGTGCAGCCTCTGACCTGGCCACCATCATCCATGCTTTTATCACCTCTAGACTGGACTATTGCAACACACTCTACATGAAGCTACCCATGGTAATGGCCCTGAGACTGCAGCTAGTGCAGAATGTGGCAACTCACCTCCTAATATTACACCAGTGCTCTGTTCTCTGCACTGACTGCCTATTGTTTTCTGGGCCTGATTCAAGGTGTTGGTATTGAGCTATAAAGCCCTAAACTTTGCAGACAAGATCGCTCAGATCCAGAACAACTTCAACGCTGGATTAGAAACAGTAGAGATGGAGCATGAGGTGATGGAGGCCCCGTCTAGTCCATCTTTCTGGGCTGAGTTTCAGGAAGTGACAGTAGCCAATGCTGTGGACATCCTGGGGTCTGTCAGAGCCACCAGTTGTGAATTAGATCCTTGCACGTCCTGGTTGGTGAAAGCCTCCAGGGTGACATTGGGGACGGTGCTGGCAGGGGTAATCAATGTGTCCCTTCAGCAGGGGAGATTGCCCCCCGGTCTCAAGGAGGCCATGGTTCACCCCCTTCTGAAGAAACCATCCTTGGATGTGGACACACTTGGCAGCTATCAACCTTTTTCTAACCTTCCCTTTTTAGGGAAGGTTACTGAACGGGCAGTGGCACTGCAACTCCAGTTTCATCTTGACAGCATTGGTTTCCTTGACCCATTTCAATCTGGGTTCTGCCCAGGCTATGGTGCAGAGATGGTGTTGGTGGCCTTGGTATATGATCTCTGCCAGGAGATGGACACAGGACGTTCAACACTTCTAGTCCTGCTAGATCTCTTGGTCACTTTTGACACAGTGGACCATGGGCTGCTGTTGAGTTGATTGCGAGCCCTGGGAGGTCTCGACAGGACTGTCCTTGGATGGTTCTGATCATTCCTCTCGAGGAGAAACCAGCGGGTTGTCCTGGGGCTGAGTCTTCCAGTCCCTGGGCCCTGGATCATGGCATTCTGCAAGGTTCAATTCTGTCTCCATGACTATTTAACCCCAATAAGATGGAGAAGATGTTGGTGGAGAGAGTGAGGGAGGTAGTGGCCCCCCTGATTGGGGGGATTCGCCCTCCTATAGCTCAGCAGGTCCGGAGTCTGGGGATGATATTGGACACAGACCTGCGCCTGGAGTGGCAGGTGGAGGCAGTCACTAAGGCTGCCTTCCGCCAGTTGTATCTGGTGCGTAGGCTGTGTCCGTTCGTCTCCGGCCTGGACCTGGCCTCCCTCATCCATGCCTTCGTCATCTCGAGGCTGGACTACTGTAACGCACTCTACATGGGGATTCCCTTGTTCCTGATTCAGAGGCTGTAGCTAGTGCAGAATGCGGCGGCTCGTCTCCTCATGGGGACGGGCCATCGGGAGCATATTACACCTGTGCTCCAGACTCTGCACTGGCTTCCAATAGCGTGCCGAGCCAGGTTCAAGGTGTTGATGTTGGTTTACAAAGCCCTTTATGGTCTGGGCCCCTTGTACGTCAGGGACCGCCTGGCCCTCCGTGCCCCAGGGTGGCTCCTGCGGTCGGCCGGGGGTGCCTTCTTGGAGGTTCCCTGCGTAAAGTGGGGGGCCACAATGGAGAGGGCATTCTCGGTGGCCGCACCGCGCCTTTGGAACTCCCTTCCGGAGGAAGCCCGCCTGGCCCCAAGCCTATTGTCATTCCAGCGGTGTTGTAAGACCTGGCTGTTCACCCAGGCCTTTGGGGGTGGGGGGGGGCTAGGGCTATGGTTTCCCCCCCCCACCCTGTTTTATTGTTTTAACCTTCGTGCCCTGTTTTAAATATTGTTGATTGTTTTAAACTGTTTTTATAATGTATTTATGTATTGTTGAATTGGAAGTGTTGGAAGCCACCCCGAGCTGGTTACAGGAGGGTGCGGGGTATAAATCATTGAAATAAATAAATAATTTGGTGCATACATACAGCCCTTGGGGAAGACCGTGAGAGGGTTTGGTGTGCGTTGCCACCAATATGCTGATGACACTCAGCTTTACCTCTCTTTTTCAACTGACCCATGTCCTGCCGTCTCAGTACTGTCCCAGTGTCTGGAGGCCGTGGCGGATTGGTTATGGCAGAGCAGACTGAAGTTCAATCTTGATAAGATGGAGGTGATGGTGGTGGGTAGGGCGGGGGAGGTGCTAGCTCCCCTCATAGAGGGGGTCTGCCCTCCCGTAGTCCAACAGGTTCGGAATCTGGGGATGTTATTGGACTCGGGTCTCCACCTGGATTGGCAGGTGGAGATGGTGGTGAAGGCTGCCTTCTGCCAGCTGTATCTAGTGCGGAGGCTGCGTCCATACATTTCCAGACTCGACCTGGCCACCCTCATCCATCCCTCATCATCTCGAGGCTGGACTACTGTAACACGCTCTACGTGGGGCTTCCCTTGATGCTGACTCGGAAGTTGCAGTTAGTGCAGAACGTGGCAACTCATCTCCTGACAGGGAAAAACTGGCGAGAGCATATTACTCCTGTGCTCCGTGCGCTGCACTGGCTGCCTATAATGTACCAAGCCAGATTCAAGGTATTGATTTTGACCTATAAAGCCCTACCCGGTCTTGGCCCCAGATACCTCAGGGACCACCTCACCCTCCACGCCCAAGGGTGGCCCCTTCGGTCCGTTGGGGCCACCTTCTTGGAGGTCCCCCACGTAAGGTGGGGGGCCACAATGGGGGGGCGTGTTCGGTGGCCGGGCCACGATTATGGAACTCCTTCCCAGAGGAAGCCCATCTGGCCCCAAGTCTGTTGACTTTCTGCCGAGTCTGTAAGACTTGGCTGTTCTCCCAGGCCTTCGGAGGAGGGGAGGGGTGGGTGGGTTAATAGTGGGGGGTGGGGTGGGTTTTTAGGTGTTTTTAAATTGTTGTGTTGACTTTTTAAATTGCTTTTATTGGTGTTGCAAGCCACCCTGAGATGCTGTGGGTGTGAGGGGGTGGTAAATAAATGTAATAAAATAAAGAACTGAACCCTAGTGTCCAGCTAACAAGTCAGCCACTGGACCATGTGGGTCTCTTCAGCTGTCTGTAAAACAGGAGTTCGTGTTATTTAATCTATATGATGACCAGTGTAGGAATGTCATTAATGAAAGCCAAATAACCCATCTAGGAGTTTTGGGGCTTTCGTTTCTATCTCTGAAATGGCCAATATTGACCTTTTCTTGGTCTTTTACGTTTTCGGGTCTGTACTCTAACTGCCCCCCTCCCCTTGAATTTAATTGCCAAAGCCCTGAGCCCCGGCACACAGTCCTCCCTCCTACAAATTAAGCCCTGTTAATGCTCCTACTCCTACTCAAGTATATTTTTATTGAACCAACTACATTAGGAATAAAGTTGGCTATCTGTGTGTAGATGTTAAAAGGCTTTCATCCTGATCAATTTTTTAAAAAAGATTTTCATGCTGAATCATGTGTGGAGGCAATACAGTGGTTAAGAAAAGCACAACAAAATTCCACTTTACTATTGTAAAACTGTGGGATTGATCCTGCATTCCTTGTAGACCCTTAATCCCCACACTCAATGGCCCATTTTCTACCATAGATGTAATTTTAATTATTTAAATACTTTTCTTAATTGAATGTAATGCTCATTAGATACAGGGACTGTCTGTCTCAGCCTGTGTGTCCTGTGTTTATGTAGCTGAGTCACAGGAACTGAATTTTGCAAATTTCATACAGTGGTTTATAAATAGAGAAAACAGATATTTTTCGCTCTGACTGTGTTACACAAATCCTTTCTTTCTGGAGCACAGAGGGTGTATAAACGTTGTATCAAATAGGCCTCCTAGGAGTTTTTGTCTCAATCCAATGTTAAGCCCTGCTGTTGTACTTGCTAATTCTCAGGGCAAAATCTCATTTGTTCCACAAGACTCTTATTCTTGTTTGACATGTGTTCTCCAGTGGGAATTCCACCACCCTTTGATTTAATTCTTCCAGATGTTTCATACATCCTATTATGAGCGTCTTCAAAGAAGAAGCAGTCACCAGTCTAGAAAGCAGTTGCATTTCCATTGTTCCAAGAAAAGTCATAATTTTATACTAGGAAACAGGAGCAAAAAATGCATAGCCATTTGAACATAGGGGTGTGTGTGTGTGTGTGTGTGTGTGTGTGTGTGTGTGTGTATGTAAATCAGTAATATAGAACTCCCTAAATTTTTGGTCAATTATACCCTTATGGAAAGTGTGCTAGCACTAAATACGTTCATAAAAAGTACACTTTAAATGAATGTAACCGTATCCATGTGAGTCAAAGCTTTAGTGATTTCAACTTCTCCTTTTTCCACGTAATGCTTTTCTTTGTGCTGATAAGGGGGTTTGCTTCTAAGAAGGTAGTTAGATGTACCTGGAAGCCTTAATGTCCGTATCAGAGATTATAGCAAGACAACAATGGGGGAGGGGCAGATATTTTGTGGAAAGATGCTAAATGACAGTGTTTAAAAGTGTTATTACATGGCAGGTGGGGAGGGCAAGAGAACCAAGTAAAGAGTAAAAGAAACTCTGTGCTCACTCATATTATATTGTGGTTAACTGTGAATGTTTTCCTTGTTGTTGATTAAATTCAGCTTCAGTAAATTTGCTACCCCAATTTCTACCCCATGCTGACACACATCTATTTATTTTTTTTAGTTTAGATATTATATAGTCATGAATAGATTGAAAGGCAAGGAGCCACATAAATTAGTTGTGTCTCAGCATGGGGTAGAAACTGTGGCAGAAATATATATAATATATATATATATAGTCATGAATGAATTGAAAGGTAAGGAAAGGAGGCAAAAGAAAATGGTTTCATTCCAGCATGGGGTAGAAAGGCGCTGCAGCTGCACCAGAGCCAACAAGCAGGGAGACCCAACCTCCCTGTTGTCCCATGCCACTGGGAAAGGGGACGAGGGGCCCCATTCCATTTCTGCACAAAGGCCCATTCCATCGTAGCTATGCTGCTGCCTGTCAGTACCCTGTACACATCCAGTGAGTTACTTCCTGCTTCTCCTGCAGCAAAACTATTTAAGTAATGATGTGGTGAATGCTGCTTTCAGTGATGCTGGTGTCAATCCAGATAAACTCCACTGAAATCAATAGAATTTGCCCAAGTTTTCTCCAATGTAACAGAGCAGAATATCACCCACTGTGTCTATTACTGAAACTGAACAGCTGGAGCAGATAGTATATTTACATATATACAGATGACATTACCTTGTGCTTTTCCTGTTCTTTCAGGATTCTGTAGTTCAGGACTCTGAGATCTCTGCTCATTCTTTTTCCCCTGCGCTTTATAAGCCACAAGCAACTAATCGCTCTCCATAATTCACATTCTCCTGAAGATCTGACTCATTTGGGTTAATAATTATTTCACAAGACTCCCTTGAGAGTAAGCATCTCATTCTCCATATAGTCCCAGAAAGGAAAGAATGTCAGCAGCAAATACCAAAATTACATCTCACATTACATATAATTACAAACAGTCTTAATATAATCTAACCATTTTTTTTCTGAAGAGAAACCAAGGAGGGTAGGCATTTGATATTATATGTAAATTGACTTTCTACTCCAGCTTTTCAGTTTCAGTAATAGACTTCCTATAATACCTTCACCTAAACCATACAGTGGGTGACATTCTGCTCTGTTACATTTATGGCATCTAGAAACTTCACATCCATATCCCGCCCATAGGAGGCATTCACCCAGTCAGTGTGGTGTAATGGCTAAGTGCTCAGTGCTCAAACAGGGGAGACCCGGTTCTAGTCTCGCCTTAGCCAGAAACTCACTGGGTGACCTTGGGCCAGTCACATTATTCTCTTAACCTACCTCACAGGGTTGTTGTGAGAATTAAAATGGTGTTAGGGGTATGCATGTTGTTTTTGTTATTACATTAATGATAATGAAAATTGTCATTTTCATTATCATTATTGCAATAATGAAAATGGCCAATAATAATAATGAAAATAGAAATGAAAATGACATTTTATTTTTGAAAAAAAGGGGGGAAACTGAAAAATATATTTCTGGCTATACCTTTTTTTTCTTATTCACATCTGATTAAACTTGGGGGTGCTTGTACCCCCAATGGAGGACACTAAGTGTACCAAATTTCAAAACCTTTATATAAAGGGAACTGATTTTAGAAGCAATTGAACATTGTAATTTTAAGAAAAGCTCCATGCACATTCACAACTACAACTTCTTTATCTGCCATTCAGTTTGCATGAAACCTGTGACTGTTACGTCTCTCCAAAAGCTTAATAATTCTGTCAATTTTCAGAAATATTGGATAAAGGATCCTGATGGTACAAGACATTAACTTGAAGATACATTTCCAGCTGTAACATTTGTATATTCCATCCTGTTTACACGATATTTGGCAAGAATGTATTACATACCTTCCTTGTCATCTCAGCCAAACTACAGGACAATTATATAAAGGTACCCCATTTTATAAGCAATAGATGTTGTTCCTTTGAAGACCATTATTCAGATAAATAGCAGCACATGCAGTGCCAGTCAGAGGCAGGCACCTGGCATGGCAGGGGGAGAGAGACTGTAGGAGGGAGGATGTGGAGTAACCCAAAAGACTGACAGACACATTCATTGGCCAATTACTGCATGCTTCCAGCTTTACAGAACCAACTGGTAGTGACTTCGAGGCGGGCGTAGGGGGCGGCACTAAGGCGGGCATAAATAAATAAATAAATAAATAAAATAAATAAAGGGACATAACTGGGACTTTGCGGATAGCATCCCAGAAATCAGGAGACATAGTTTACACAACCAGGCTGGCCAATTATCATCACAATTACATCCTGCAGCACTGTGACAGAGGACTTAAGAGAATTTCTATTGACTCTTTCCTAAACAGATGCTCCTGACTTCCCAGTAATAAGTGGGGGAGAGATGCTGGGATGGTCACAGCACAGAATGAGGATATTTGGTTGACCTTTCTGCTGGCCAATTGGCATCACAAACCGATCTTCTACTACAGTGACACGTAAGAGAATCCCTGGCATAGGCTCTTTCTCTGCATATGCTATGCAGGCATATAAAATTGGGACACTTTATCACATCTTTCTGATATTTGGCAGAGATGATTGTGAAAGTGTGATATACAGTCCTGCCAAATTACATGTACACTGGTTGAACTACAAAGTTGTTACAGTCAGACATACATTTATATGTTAATTGCTTATACCACCAGGACCTTTTAGCCAATCCTTCTGAATATTGGCGGAGATAGTAAATATGGGAAGGGGTATAAACATGACAAGTTTCATGTACATTAACCATGAGACAAATAAGTTACAGCTAATAATGTATATGACGTTTCCTTTCTGCCAGCCTCAAGGAGGCTCTGATTAGTCTACATTCTTTGTCCCACCACACATTTCCTCTCTTACGAGGGTATTTCCTCACTTTATTGACAGAAGTAAGTACCAAGCTCATGTCGCCTACAAACTTGGACCATAACGAAAAGGCTTGCTTCACGTCTTTGGTTGTTAGCAAATGGGAGCGAAGTAAACAGGAATCAGGTAGCATAAGGAAAGCAGAGATTTCTAGGGATGGGCGAACAGATCGCGGTTCGGGTTCAGCTGTTCAGTTCGGCTGCGTTCGGTTCGTCCATTAGGTTCGGCCGTTCGGTTTGGCTGCGTTCAGTTTGTCTGTTCAGTTCATCCATTCAGTTAGTTCGCTGAGTTCGGGTTTGGTTGCTCGGTTCAGTCGTCCGAACAGGCCGTTCGGTTTGGCCGTTCAGCTGTTCGGTTCGACCATTTGGCTGTTCGGTTCGGCCGTTCAGGAAATGTTGTTATGGGTGTTTTTTTGTTTTTTATATGGTTTGGGTTTTTTTTATTGGGTTTTATATGGTTTTCTTTTGTTTTTTATTTGGCTTTTTTGTTTTTATATGGGTTTTTTTATTTATTTATTTTATCTAATATTATATGTATCTATCTACACTAAATCTAACTGCTATTAACTATTCTAAATGCTATGAACTAAATGGATTATCTAATAAGTACACAGGCCTATTCCTACAAACACTAAAACTAAATCACTAACGCTATCTCTATCGCTAAGCTAACTCCTACAACTCTCTCTCTCTCTCTCTCTCTCTCTATCTATCTATCTATCTATCTATCCCATATCCATATCCATATCCATATCCATATTCATATCCATATCCATATCCATCCATACATATATATGGATATATATATATATGCATATATATATGGATATATATGTACATACATATGATATATATGGATATATATGGATATATATATACATCCCATATATATGGGATGGGGGGGAATCACAAACAGAAGAGGAGTCTGTAGTGAACTGAATACATACATACTTAATGGGTATTTTCAGATGTTACGAGATCACGCTAAACCACAGTGAACCACGTTCAACCCCGCGGCGGGGCCAAGGCACCCTGAACGTCTATTTGGTGGCCGCCAGATGTTCACCACGCTCAATACCCGTGTGGGGTCAATTTCAACCATGCTTCCCGGGCTCCCCGCACCAATTCCCGTGGACGCGTGGTCAATGAGATCCCCACCCGGGATCAACCAAACGTAACATCTGGATGGCAAACACCACCCGGGATCAAAGGAAATGATCCCCAGGTGTGGGCAATGCACGTAACGGCACTGCCAGGCAACCAGCATCAACACACTCACCGGAGGGAGATTTAAAGGGGAAAACACAGCTGGCTAATGTGGCGGGATGGATCGAGGAGGGAGGAGGAGGAAGAGAGTGGTGGCGGAGGAGAGTGCGAGGTGCGAGGAGGAGGAGGAGGAGGTGGAGGCGAGGGAGACAGGGGCACAGGTGGTGGTGGTGGAGGGGGAGACAGCACAGGAGGAGGTGGGGGAGGCAGGGGTCATGCTGAACATGGAGGTGGTGGTAGGGAGAGAGCACCAGCAGCAGCCAGCACAGGATGCCCCAGAGCCAGCAGCTGCGCCGGCAGCAGAGGAGGCACCCCAGAAATGGGTAATGGGGAGCAAGGGCAAGGGGAACAGGGGGCAAAGGGGTGGCAAAGGGGGGGCAGGGGCACGGGCAGCCACCCCCGGGGGGATGCCCCGCAAGGCCGACCCAACCTGTAATGAACCGTAATCCCCCCAACCGCCTGTCTCCTGCAGACATGGAAAACGGCCCGGGTGGGTGACACCCCCCCGGAGCACACCGGGCCAGCCCGGACAGAGGTGCAGCAGGAAGGGTTGGAGGAGGGAGAAGACCCAGCATGGAGAGGAGGGAGGAAGGCATACCACCGAGGGGGCCAGTGGGGACACAAGGAGACCAGGGACTTCATTCGGATATGGGGGACCCTGGAGTACCAACTGGAGATTGCGCTCAACCAGCGCAATGAGCAGGTCTACAGGGACATAGTGAGGGACATGGAGGCAGTGGGGCACCCCCGGACAGTGGCACAGTGCCGGTCAAAGGCCAAAGAGCTGAGGAGGGGGTACAAGGCGATCCGGGACAACAACAGGAGGTCTGGCCACGGAGCCCAGACAGCCCCGCACTACGATGCCCTGGACCGCTTCCACCACATGAAGGGGTCCATAGTGGCCCCATGACTGGTTGGAAGCACTGTGGAGCAGGGCAGGGAACATGTGGAGGTACCCCCTCCCCTCGCCGCCCCCCCCGGTAGACACCAGCTCCAGGGCCCCTGACCCACAGGAAGACCGGACTGGGTGCTCCATAACCTACAGCCCTCCCCTGGACAGCATCCCGGAGAGTGACATGGGCCAGGCCAGCCAGGGAGAGTCAGAGACCGGAACCCGAACCACACACAGCCAGGGGTCCCTGGGGGAGTGCTCCCACACCAAGGGCCTGGCCTCAGACGACTCCGTGGCAGACACAGATGGTAAGTACCCACCCCATGGGGGAGAGGCCTTGTGCCCATGGGGCCATGGTCAATTGGGGGACTGCAGGGCCCGGTAGAGGCTCAGCCTGAGACCCGGGGCCCCCACGACAGGCAGGAGGGGGCCCCAGCCACAGGGTGCCCAACAGCACCCCACCAAACTAATATACCCCCCTCACCCATAGGCCACGGACCACCCTGGGCCAGCCCCCAGGCAACAAAGGAGTCAGCTGCCGAGGAGCCCGGCCAGCAGGCTGAGGGAGCAGGTGAGGCAGCAGGTCCTGTATGGAGGGCCTGCCAGGGTTCACCAATGGGCTAACCAGGCATGGCGAGGAGGGGGAAAGGGAAGGGGTCCGTGGGGGCGGAGGAGCCGGGTAACATGTCAGTGAGACTGCGGAGCCCCTGGACTGTATTGGCTTGGGGCCAGGGGCCCACGACTTGTTGCAGCACAACCTCCTCTACCCACAGGGCAACCCCAGCAGCCAGCTGCCCCAGGGCCCGTGCCTCCAGCAGAGCACATGAGGCAGCACCGGGCATGGGTCCGCAGGCGCAGGGAGGAGCAGGCGGAGGCGATATTCCGGACCTCGGAGGAACAGGGGGAGAGGATGATCATGGCCGTGGGCCAGATGGAGGCGGCCATCGAGTGGTCCCTGGAGTGGGAGGAGGAGCGGGACAGGAGGCTCCAGGCCGAGGTGCACCTGGAGCGGTGGCGGGAGCACAGGGAGTGCAGCAGGCAGGAGGAGCTGCTTGCGGGGCTGAGGCAGAACATCAATGCCATGGTGCAGGAGCACGCACTCAAGATGGACAGATCGCACGACATTGGGACCTCGTTGCTCCTGCACGCCGGCACAATGTGTGCCTATGTCATGTCTGGGGGCCCCCCGGGCACCCTGCCTGCCCAGGCACACATGGTGGGCCCCTCCGCAAACCTGCTCCCTGGCCTGCCCCCCCCAGCCACCCCCACACCCTCAGGGGCCACGCATTCGCCTCCCTGTGCTTGAGGGCCTCCAGAGGGTGCAGCCACCGGGGGGGCCCCGGGGCCTTGGCCCCCCTGGCCACCGTACCAGGGCCACCTCAACTGGAACAGGAGGTGGCCCTGGACATGTCTAACAGCACTGACAGCAGGGGGGAGGTGAGCTCGATGAGCTCCATGGCTCAGACCAGGCATGCACGGGGCTGTCCTAGGGGCCGGGGGGTAGGGGTAGGAGGGGTAGGGTGGTGTAGGGGGGGGCAGAGGTGGTGGCAGGGCACAGCCGGTTATGAGGGAATGGGTGTCACTGTACACATGTTTGATAATAAAGGTGTAAATGGAAAAGTGGCTCCTGGTCCTGCATGTGGGAGACAGGGGGGTAGGGCAACCGTGGGCATGCAGGAACCGGTCAGAAGAACCCCAGGGGGTGGGCCGGAGCAATGGGCACCCCCCCCTGCATGGGCTCTGTCCTCTGCATGTGCCTTGTGCGCCTGGATGCCATCTGCCAACAACAACCCCCCCCCTTAGTGTTTGCGGCGCCTTGACAGCTATTGTGTTGTGCAGCTGTGCTGGGTCTGCACCCCATGCCTCGGTCTGTTGTGCTACAATGTTGCGGCCCATGGCCGCTTTCCCTGTCCTTGGGACCCCCAGGAGGCCCCTCGGCCCCGGAAGGTGTGTGAGGCCCCCAGAGCTCCGTGCTATTCTCCCTGGGCGGTTGGACCATGGCTGATTGTCCATCCACGGGGCTCCTGCTTCCTGTCCCCCATGGGGCCCCCCGTATCTGGACCTACACCGAGACCATATCCCTCTGTGACCTGTGGCATAGCCCTGCCGTGCAGCTGCTCCTGGGCAGGCTGGACAGCCGCTCATCTGCCTTCGCGAGCCTGAGCTCTGGACTCCACTACCTCAGCTATGAAGTGAACGCACAAGATTGCCGGTTGCATGCCGAGACCCTGGGGCTGGTCCGCTTCCCTGATGGGTGCGTCCCGGTGAATAGGTGTTCGCATGTGCCCTGGTCCGGGTCTGAGACCGTGAGTGCGCTGTGAGTGTGCAGCCTGGCAGCCTTTTTGCAGTGCCTTGCTGAGGGGGGCCCAGCCTTGGCCGTGTCCTACTTTGGCAGCGTTCACGGGGCACGTGGGTACCAGTGCACATGTGTGGCCGTGTATCACCGGCTTCTGGGGCTGGGGCATCTTTATTGGCCCCCGGCTGCAGCCTGATGTGTAACGGAGCCTTCCACGGCGGAGATGTCGGCACTGGGGCGGGTATGGTCCTGTCCAGATGTCCAGTTGGGGCTGTCTGTGCCTTGCTGCCATGATGCCTGCGTCCCTCTGTGATGCTGCTCCAGCTGTGTAACCAGCCCCCCCGGGCCGCTCTTCCCCCTCCTGGGTTGCTTGTGTGCCCCAGGGGTCCGGGGCCCAAGGACTGCCCCTCCTGAGCTCCTTCACTGATGGGGCCACCCATCCTTGGACCTGCTGTGCTGGACTGCCTCTCCTGGCTGCCGTTCATTTGCCCCTCAGTGGGATGCTTTGACTGCATGTGCCTCCTGGGCCCTTCCCAGCCGGTTCGCTGTGACATCTGGCCACCCGCTGTGGCATTCACCCGAGCTTCAGGGTCCCCCCTTTCTGGGGGGGACTGTGTGTTTGCTGTGGGGGTGCCCGTGGGGACTGTTCTGCTGTGGGGTGGGATGTACCTGGTGCCGGTGTCCTGCCCTGCCCCTGTGCCGGTTCCTCCCCTCGTCCCGGTCCCGCAGCCCACCCCCACCCCCCGGTGCCCGACCTGCCTTGCGTGGTGTCCAGTCGCCCGTGTCCCCCCCTTCCCTTTCTTTCCTATCCTCCGTGCCTGCATATGTGTGTGTGTGTGTGTGTGTGTGTGTGTGTGTGTGGTTGTGGTTGTGGTTGTGTGGGATTGGCCAGGCATGTGCTGGTGCTGTGGGTGCCCCCAAGTCCCCGTTGTGTGTGTGTGTGCGTGCGTGTGTGTGCCTGCTGTGTGTGGTACCTGTGCGCCTGTTCTCCCTCTCCCTCTCCCCCCTCCCTTCCCATTTCCCTTGTGTGGGCGTTCCCTTTTGTGCCTTTTGACTTCGCTTGCCCTCAGGCGGCCATGTCTGTGTCCCGCCCCTTCCTGGGGGATTCTTGGTGTGCTCACCACAGCTGGGAATCGGCGTAACGTCTGTTGTGCTGCCCCGGTCCGTGATCTGGTGGCCTGATTCCCATCTGTGGTCCCGGTCCTGTCATGTCTGTTCGGGGCTTTTATTGGCCCCGGGGGGGGTGTTTGATCTGTTCACCCCCACCGGGAATCCACTGTGGTGAACTGTCCACCCGTAACATCTGAAATCACCCAATGAGTCTGTACAGTGAAATGCATAACACAAGGTTTCAGTTTTTAAGTTTCATTTCAGTACAAAACTGAAATGAAACTTAAAGCAATCTAAAAATCCTACTCAACGTCTGCTGTTCAGGAACAGTGACTATCTCAGAAGGTGTTGGGAAGGGGGGAGGCAGATAATTAGTTTCGGTTCTTGCAAGTCTCTCCACCCCTGGTGCCTGGAAGTCTGGTCCTTCAGTGACTGACACCTGCCTGTCATGTTTGACCTTCCAGTGAACCTTTTTTTGCCACCCAAACTCACCCGAACGCGATCTGAACTGACTGAACTGTTCAGCCATTTCGCCGTTCGGTGTTCGGTTCATTCGGTATGTTCATGTTCGGGTTAGTGTTCGTGTTTGGTCGTCTGAACAAGCCGAGTTCGGGCCGAACTCTGAACTTCCGAACCGCGTTCGCCCATCCCTAGAGATTTCTGCCTCTACTTCCTGAGACCAACAGACTGGGCAACGACTTATCTCTTGGCCTGAAACCCTAGTCAGGTCCATACCATGGGACAGTTTAAGCAGGTAGGTATCATTTTGCAAAACAATCTGAAGGGGAAAATGATCACTAAGGACCTGATCCCCTACCTGAAAAGACCGCAAATAGTCCTCCAAACTTGGAGAGAGCAGGGCATAGTCCAACACACTACCCCCACCTATACCGGTAAATGTGATATTTCCTCTGCTATCTCCAGAACTATTCCCATTTAATATCCTCAAGGCCATATCTAAGGATAGTTTGTACAGCTCATGCCCCGCCTGATTTATCTTATGAGACTCTATCTGCGTTATAATAAATCAGTGTATTTTCCAGAACTCCTAGGGCCAACGTCAACATCATATCAGGGGCAGATGAGCCTATCCTCGCGTTTAGGTCCCCTACTACCACTAGTCCATCTTTGGGATATTTTAATTGGTATGCAAGTAATGACTCTCTCAAGTTTCACCAAAAGGTTTGCACCTGATTTGCTGGGGGGTTATAAGCATTTATTAACAAAACAGACAAATCCAGGGGAGAAACAACCATTCATAAAGCCAGAATATTATGCTCAGGGGCATCCAGTTCCTCCCCCTGAATATTGGCATTTGCTGATACCAAAACCATAGGCCCTCCCTTAAGCCGACCCCCCCATGGACCCCCACTGTGCAGGATGCACCGAAGTAACAAAGCCCTCCTTACTAATTGTGTCAGAAGCACACCAAGTCTCTTGCAAACATATATCGTAATGCATCATGTATGATAGGAATTCAAGATCTTTATGTTTTGCAGCCCAACCTGCAATATTTCAGGATGTGATCTTCAAGTTACCCCCTAAATTCTCTGGTGAAAGTCAATCAATGTCAGATAAGACATTCCTCAGAGTCTTGTCACCCTCCTGTGGTATAATTATAGCAGAAGAGGGTAAACATATTTAATTTTGTTCTGCCCGTATTATTGGACTTTCTAGAGCAGGCATACTTGTATGAAATGAACAGTCTAACAGGGTCTCAGAAGTGCCTTTTCCACAAACCAATGGAATTGAGGTTAAATGAACCTGTGGTGTTCTAAGGAGTCTACATCTAGGAGGCCTACACTTCGTTGACTAAGAGAATTCCAGATCTGAATTGCATCCTTCTCCCTTCCTACTCCTTCAGCCTACTGCTTATTGTTCCAATTACTATCCGACCTACCATTCCCCTTTGTTTCAGAAATTTGCTTGTAAAGCGTGGATAATTTATTCAGAAAAAAACTAGAATTTAATATTGGTAACTCATTATTTACACATCCTCCCTGTTTCCTAAGACCCATATGATGGTCTGGAAGGTTAGATTGAGTCGCCTGGATTTCCATCTCCTCTTCAATGACCAGTTGCTGGTCTATACCCTTTTGTGCAGACACCAGGGGGATAACTATCTGTAACCCCCTATTCGAGAGCTCAGCTGATTTTGAGGATTTCTTACTTATTACCTTATCAGGTAACTGTGTTTTATTCATGTGGTCCAACCTATAATAAACATATGAGGGATGGACACCACAGCGGATCAGTAATTTTTCCTTCTCTTTAATGGCCAACACTAAATTACAATGAGTAAAACCTACAATAATACACCTCCGCTGCCTATTAGATCCTACATCAGCCACCCTCAGAATATCCTTGCTAGTAATAGGAAGACGAGTCAAAACCCTCTTCAGCAACTTCAAGCGAGGTACTCCAGAATGGTAAGTTCCCTCATGGAGTGGGATTAACATTAAAAGTCAATTTATTCTATATCTTCTGATTCAGGATAGGAATCCTTTGCCCATATCCATCTAGTAGGTCAAAAACTAATTGATCATCTGCCTCCAATGATTTGGACTTCAGAGGAACCCCACCCCCAGGATCATCAGACAATTCAGAGGGTTTCAGAGGCGGTTTAGGGAGATCCTTTGTATGTATATGAGGGTTGACTTTCTGCAACATATTAGTCAGCTCTCCTACTTTAAGGGTCAGAGAGTTCAACTGGGCAAAAAGATATTGTACAGTTTGCGCAGTAATCATCACGTGTTTAGCCATGAGTTCTGCCGGGGACTCCCCCTGGCCTACCTGTTCCACTACAGTGGACGATGGTAAGGGCATAGCAGGTTTCTGTAAATGAATTAAGCCACCGGTATCCCATTTTTGAAAGTCATCTATGTTATCACATGGGGTAGCCGTCATCACTCTCCCCTTCCCTACCACCTCCTTAGCTTGTGGCATTTCTGCCTGCTTAGTTGGCATCAATAGCGCCGAGGTCTGATTGCCCATATTTAGGGATCCTAATAAATCAGAGGAAATCCTCCCATCCTCCAGTAGGTCATATCTATTAGTCATCTGTAAACCAAAATTTAGAAAGCTATCTATTTTCCTTTGTTTAGAAGGGGGGGGGGGGGCATCAACAGTGCTTGTGGATGAGCACGTTTGCTCTTCATAGCCATTACTGTAAACAATACAAAACAGATTTAAAATATAAAATAATTATAAAATGAATAAGAAACCTAAGAACTCAGTTCTGTTCCTGCTTGGAATGTACCAACAGGGGGTTTAGCCCTCACAGAAAAATACCAAAACCTGCCCTTCTCCCAGGGATAGCCAGCAGATGTTTATCTCCTGTCCAGAGCTACCCCTTCATGGGATTTGCTGACTGGGGGCTTGACCCCTACGGCATTACAAGTCCTTCCCTTTCACAACTGTGGCCCCACACCACTCTTGCGGTCACACGGCACTGTTCTGTTGCCAGCGGGTTCCAACTGCAGCACCTCGGTGCTGGAGGATGGGAGGATTTCCTCTGATTTATTAGGATGCCTTGGCTACGTGGCAGTCAGAAGGCTAATCCTGGAAGTTAGCCGGAAGTCAGTTGGATCTCAGTCACCGGGGGTCACTCCTACATGTACCTCTGACCAGGAGTATCAAAGAAAGCACACACACAAGGTAGCCTTCCCCCGTTACCACTGTAGATGGCCCCACACAGCTCCTGCGGTCACACAACACTGTCCTGTTGCTGGTGGGTTCCAACTGCAACACCACTCCAAAGGACACTCGATCACAAAGTTCCATTCCTTGCTCTTCCACTGGCAGAGTTCCTGGCCACAGCCACAAAGGCCAACACACAGCTGGCGCCCGGGGGCTGGCGCCCCTAGGGCCCCACCCCGCTGTAAATACCTGTGGGTGGGAGGGATGCAGTCATAAGTGACAGGGCAACTCTCCAAGGCAGCTCTCCCTTCTACTCCCATCTGATAGTAACCAGCACACAGCAAACACTCCTGAAGCTCCTAGCCAGTAGAAATATTGTAATGTCAGCTATTACATCAAACAGCAGGTTGCACCTGAGCATTAGTACAAGAACAGCTAAGTCTGGGAGGAACTATGTCGTTAAGTTCAGGAAATTAAGGAAAGAGTATAAAGCCTTAATATTAAGGAAGAAGGAGGAATTTAATGCATATCAATGGCATCTATTAATGGAAATAATGGAAAAGAATGATGCACGGCGCTTCTGGAATTTACTAAATAAATCACCGAGGAGGGGGATATTGGTAAAGGAACTGAAGATTCCCTCATCAATTTGGACTAAATATTTTTTGGAGTTGTTTAACGCGTATTATTTGAATGCTCTTGTGTTTCTTTGCCTGATTTAGATTTGCCACGATCAGATTTGGTTACCCCATGGGAGGTTTTGGAGGCAATTAGTAAGCTTAAAGGTCCCTTTTGTGAAGGAATTCTGGGATAAAGTGTGGACCCAAATGAACAAAGTGGCGAACTGTGAAATACCAAAGACACCGGACACCGCACTGCTGGGCATCTTCCCTGACTTACAAATAATTCAGGAAAGGACACAAGCCTGCCAACAGCTTAGACTGGCAGCCATACACACAATAGCGTGTAATTGGAAAGCAAGAAAAAAGCCGTCCTACAAAAAATGGATACACAGAATTTGGCATACCATCACCATGGAGCGGGTACAGGCAGAACTTCATCAAAATCTCAACAGTTTTTACGCCGTCTGGAATAACGTATGGAACCTCTTGAAACAAGAAATTAACATGGACCAACCTAAAATGTCAATATGTATAACAAAGATATAGGGAATGTTAAATGTTTAGTGTTATTTGAATATGGAATGTGACAAGACACACTACAACAATATTAAGCTGGGAACAATTCTGTAACCTAGGTCCCCAAACAAAAGGAGAAGAAAGTGTGTAAGCTGTTGTTAATTGTTGCTAAAAAAAAACATAATAAAAATATTATACAAAAAAAAAAGTAGGCTTAAAGGTGGTAAAGCGGCGGTGCTGATTACATCTTAGGTGAAGTGTATAAAATCCTCCCTGACTGGTGGATCACTGCTATAGCACATTTATTTTTGTTAATTAATGCTACCACAGTGGTCCCGGATGCTTGGAAAACAAGTATCATTATACCTATATTTAAGAAAGGAGATAAAATGAATCCTGGTAATTATAGACCCATTAGTTTATTATGTATTATCTCCAAAATATATACAAGGTTGCTATTAAACCGACTGCAAATCTGGATTGTTGCAGAAGGCATTCTTGCAGAGGAACAGCTGGGTTTTAGAACCAAAAGATCTACTATTGATCTAGTGTTTCTGTTAAACCACATAATTAACAAATATACATGTCAAAACGAAAAATCTATGCAACTTTTATTGACTTGTTCTCAGCTTTTGATCTGATTTGCAGAACAAAGCTATGGATGGAGTTTGTCAGTCTACAGATGGATAAACGTCTTCTGTCATTGATTAAAGCAATGTATTCAAAAACAGAGTTGAGAGTAAGAGTGCACCCTAATGGGACGCTCTCAGAGTTGGTTCGGACCCATCATGGAGTACGGCAGGGAGGTTTGCTGGCACCAATCCTTTTTAATATCTATGTCAACTCCCTCATAGTTAGACATAGAGATGTGGGGAAATACCATCCTCCACATGTTGGAGATAGGAGGATTTTTATGCTTCTGTATGCGGATGATACTGTGTTGGTGTCACTCAGTAAATTGGGGCTAGATAGATCATTGACGGACTTTGGGGCTAGATGTAATGAAAATAATCTTACTATAAATTATAACAAAACTAAAATTCTTGTCTTCGCCAAACATTTTGTAAGATATAGTTGGTTTTTGCAGGGGCACAGAATTGAACAGGTTCACACGTATAGATACTTAGGTATTATCTTTGTCTTTAATGGCTCATGGCAAACTCATTTTCAGGTAATGAAGCAGAAGACAAAGATGGAAGCCTTGGCCATTCAGCACTTTTTCTTCCGGTATAGACAACAGTGTATCAAGCACAGAATTATGGACATGAAGCTACTAGCAAGTATGCTTTATGACAGGGGCGGCTGGTGGGTGCTGAGGTTGGTGGGGCCGGAGAGCTATGGTGGGCGGAGCCAGGGCAACGGTGGGCAGCATGAGCCAGCAGCAAGGAGTTCCAAGGGTTAACGTTGGATGGACATTACATTACTTAATCCAGCAATTTCAGTTAGGTTAGGCAGGTTATAATCACCTCCTCTGCCAGGTTTAAAAGCAGGCAGACATCCTTAAACCTCACCTACAAGCAGTTTTAGCAAAGACACACACACACACACACACACACACACACA
>QEPC01013929.1:2161110-2177263 GCA_003113815.1 Sphenodon punctatus
ATTCTTTTCATTTTTATTCTTAGTCTGCTCATTATAAGTAACTGTTTCAGGTATTTTGGAATCATTTATACTTGTCTGTTCTGCACTGATTTCCACATGTGATCCCTCAGCTTCTTTCCTATCCTCTATATTAGGATACTATAATTTCCCTGAATTAACAGCGTCCTTTGGAGATGCCTCGATCTGAACCATGCACTCCTCAGCACCTGTCGGCTTTCCCCCGGATTCTAGTTTAAAAGCTGACCTAACACTTTTTTAATTTTTAGCAGCAGCGGCTGGGTTCCATTCTGGTTAAGGTGGAGCCTATCCCGTCTGTATAGACCCCCCCTTTCCCCCAAAGGTTCCCCAGTTACTAACTAATCTAAAGCCCTCCTCCTTGCACCATCATTTCATCCATGTATTGAGACTCTAGAGCTCGACCTGCCTCTGGGCCTGTGCGTGGAAGTAGGAGTATTTCTGAGAATGCTACCCTGGAGGTTCTGGACATCAATCTCCTACCTAGAAGCCTAAATTTAGCCCCCAGAGCCCCCCTCCTCCATCTTCCTACATCATTGGTACCCACATGTACCATGACAGCTGGCTCCTCCCCAACCCTCTCTGTCTAGGTGCTGTGTGAGGTCCACAACCTTTGTACCAGGCAGGCAATTTACCATGCTATCCCCATGGCCACCAGCAACCGATCTATCTACATTTCTAAGAACTGAATCACCAACTAATATGGCCAACCTATTCCCATCCCCCTGCACACACACACACACCCTTGGAGACATATCCTCGGTGTAGGAGGATAACACATAGCTGGAAGGCTGGTTCAGATGAATAAGAGAAATAGAACTATGTGTCATCACCATACGATTTGTAGAGAAAGCAAGGTTGCTGTATATCACTATATTACTTTGTCTCTATCAGAGTACAAAGGCACTTCACTCCAAATTTCCATTCAACCTCACCCGGGGGCCTCAGATACACATGGAACAGGAGTGGGGACAAGATAGAACCTAGTAGCTCCTGACCAACAAATCACGTCCCATCACCACCCTCTGGATTCTCCCAGTGAGGAAAGACCACTCAAAAGTGGTCCTGTGAACCCCTGTCAGGTCACACAACCATGTCAACACCACCCCATGATCAACTGTATCAAAGGTAGAATCAGAACCAGGTGAAGATTTTTCTTTCAGCCCTAGTGTGTCCTAAAGTTCAGTAGGAGTAAGATGTAGCATTTGTGCCTACAGTTCAGATGCTGATAGCCCTTCATGACTGTTTGCAGATGCATTGCCATACTTAATCAACCTCTCCCAGCAAGTACAAAGAGTCACAGCCTCTAGTTATCTGTAATGGGGAAAGGATACCTGATTGTAGGGGCATATTTAATCTAGAAGGCTGTCATACCATGAGATTGGACGTTGAAGTCAGAAATATTCAAATTGGAATTAGCAGTGAACGTAACCTGAGATGTGATATTTTGGCTAATTCAACTCCAAGTCATTAGATTTGCACATGTTCACTGATTTAGGGCCTGATCCAAAACTATTGACATCGATGGGAGTTTTCCCACTGACTTCAGTGGATTTGGCATCAAGTAGATAGCAAGGAATATTTTTTCAGTTGCAAGAATAATTGGGTGAAATTGTCTATGGTTTGCAATACAGCAGGTCAGACAAGTGATTTTATAAGTTTCAGGAACATAAAATATTGTTAGCTAGCTAAAAACTAGGGGTGTGCACCAGGTCCCCATGTCATTTTTGCTTTTGTTTTCGTTATTAAAAGGTTTTTGTTATCGTTATTAACTACAATGTCATTTTCATTATTGTTGTCATTGGCATCAGTATCATTTCAAGCAAAGATTTTATTTTTGGTATCGGTATCATTACCAATATTTATACAATATTCCTATCCTATAATCCTAACATATATAATAAAACAAACTAGCCTAAATACCTATATAATACAATTACAACAATTACAATTTCAATTTATTGTTCTGGCCTCAGCCATGACAAAAACATACATAAACATCAAACAATAAAATATATTTAGCAAAAGGCAATAAAGCTGCCAAACACTGAAATAATGAAACAAAACGAACAACAGAATCATAAAAAATATGACAGTACATCTTTATCATCAGATACAAATCTAATAATATTAGACTTTATGTGGCACTGGCAACTGCCATGTCCAGAAATAAAACAACAAAGCAAATACATTTACAATATAACATGAAAGGAGCTAGTATATAATACCTAATATCTCTATATGTGTACGCAACTAATATCTATCTAAATCTAAGGCAGACAGGGGAAGGGAAAAGGAAAACTATCTATTATCATCAATTATCTATATATTGAATCTATTATATATGTCTATAATATATATCTATATCTAATCTATGCTACCTATCTATATATAATGTTACAAGGGGGAGAAGGGCAGGGAGAACGTAAAATGTAGGGTATGAGGAAGAAAAGGTATTGGTGGTAATACAATGAGGGCTAGGGAGGATTTTTTGTGTGTGCAAGCACCACGGTTCTGTAAACGCAACCTGACAAGCATAGCTCTTGCAGAACGGAGAGAAGTCCCCTTCCCTGCCAAATGGCGACGAAGGGGCGATTGTCGCGCCCCTCCCCTCAGCGGAAAGGGGGACACAGAGAAGGCCGCTATGGGGAGACCTGTTAGAAGGCCTCCCCGTGTAAGTGCGGTTGCCTGGCAACCATCCCTGGAATGCAGCTGCGATACGCCACTGCGTGGGAGTTGGGAGCTCTGCCCCTTTTAGGAAGGGCGGGCTCCTGGACGTGCAGGAAAAAGCGCGGCAGTCTGTCGGGCAGAGGCAAAGAGTCAGCAGCAGAGGAGACTTGCTGCTGACTTCTCGGCCTGAAGATCGCCATGGGGCAGAAGAAGGAAGCAGCGGCTGAAGCAAAGAAGAAAGCCATGGAGGCCCGACGGAGCCAGGCTAGATGGGGGGATGAACCCCCTGGGGCAGAAAATGGAGCAGGGAGGGTAAACCCTCCCCTGCAGGAAGTAATGCTGGCCAGGTTACTGGAATGTGAGGCCCTGTTAAGGACATGTGGCCCTGGTGCGGCAAGGGGGACCCCGATAGACCCACTAGACCCCGAGGATTATGAAGGAGGGGCCACGAGGCAGAGAGGATATGGAGAAGGCCCTTTGAGGCCCAGGGATTTTGATGGGGGCCCAAACAGATGGGATACCACCACCCCCCGGGGAGGAGGTGCAGCGTGAGGGTGACACAGGCCCCGGATCAGTACAGGGAAGGGGATGGAACCCACACCAGTGCCCCAGGAAATAAAAATGAAAGGGGGAGAAGCCCAATGGGAAGGGGGAGAGCATCCCCACTGCCGGCCACAAGGGAGTACAAGGGAGTACGGAGTCAGTAGGGGAAGCAAAGAAGGGCCAGGCAGCCCAGGCAGCCAATGTGGGACCTCTTTTACAGGCCCTGTACCCAGGGCAGCCTGTAGGAACCCCACAGGTATGAGGTCAAGTTACGGGGGCATCAGATCCCTATGGGGTTCCACGATGGATGACCCATCAACAAGGGACAAATAACCCCCTGATTAACCAGCAAGGAGCTGGGGTAGGGCTGGGCTGGCAGGGCCCAGTCCCCACCGCCCAGGAGTTTTCTGTTCCCTTCCAGGCAGAGGGACCACCAGAGGCAAGAAGAAGGCGAGTGGAGACACCGGAACAACTACGTTATCCCATAGAGGCAGAAATGTGGGGTAGAATCTTGGCCCTGGAGAGAGAGCTGCGCGGGGAAGGACCGGACATTGAGCGGCAACCGTCTGGACAGGAAGCGGTACAGGGACTGGTACAGGTGCTTGGCAGAGGAGGTGAGTCTGAAGGTGAGCCAGCTGGGGCATATGGAAGCCAGCCACCACAGGAGTGGCGCGGAGGAGGAACAGGGGGAGGAATCTCCCGCCGCCTTACAGCACGGGTGTATGGCAATACAGCAGCCAAGTCCTGCAGAGAATACAACCCACCAGGGTACGGGGGGGAGGTATTGTGGGTACAAGGCAGCCTCTGGCACCCCGGTTAATAAAACTTAATGGAGAATGGGTATGGGTAACACCAGCAGTGGCACCCAGCCCGGGCCAAGATGGAGGCGCAGCACTTGAGTTTGAGGATGGAACACGATACAGGGCCAGGGCGAGTCCTAACACAGGGGAAGGAGGAAAGGATAAACTGCCTATAGAACCGGGTCCATCAGGAGAGGGTACCACGAGCCTGCCCCCCCCCATGAGGGGGGGGCATACCTTGTGTGGCGGCACCGTTTGGAGCACATTTACCCCTTAACATGAAAGAAAAAATTCTGAAGGGTGAATGCGTGGATATTTACGCCCTGCTTTTTTAGTGATCCGATTCTGGATCACTCAGAACAGGACGACGAGAAGGACAAAGAAAAATTTCGCTGCCCAAAAGTGAATCAGAATTGGGAGAACTGGACAGCAGCCTGGGCGGTGTATATGGGAGTTGTATTGCAGGCTAACCCTAGCAGGGGGTTGGAGCTGCACAAGTATGCTGATATTATCAGAAGGGCATGCAGGACGGGCCCCACAGGTGGGTGGCTGAGATATGACAAAGCTTTTTGTCATAGGGCAGCCACAACTCCGGGTTTAAGATGGGACATGCATGCGCAGACCTGTAGTTAGAGTGCATGGTGGATGTTACCAGGGCCCCCCGGGCGGATAGAGGCCATCCATTGGTGCGGGGTGGGGTTGACCCAGCGAATGAGCCATTTCGGAGTGAGAGGCGCAGGGTAGGGCAGGCGCCCAGTGCCTGCTGGGAATATAATAGAGCAGGACGATGTAATAGAGCCACATGTCATTTTCGCCATAGCTGCTCCAACTGTGGGGGAGGGCATGCCAAAATCAATTGTTTTCAACCCCGCCAAAAAGGTAGGAGGGGAGAATATGGGCAGGGCAGGGGAGGGGAAATGGCAAAGGAGGCCAGGGCCCCCCCTCTGCACCCCGCACTGCAAAGGGGACTGACACCGGTCATCCTGATCTGGAAGAGGTCAATTATGTTCTTCAGGGGTTTACTGAAGGTTTTATAATACCGGCTGGGTCAGTACAGAAACAGGGAATAGTTAACAATTTGAAATCAACAATTGGTATGGAGAGCTTAGTAAGGCAAAAAATAGCCAAAGAAGTTGCTGAGGGCGGCCCCCAATGGAGAACATGATAGTTTCTCCACTGGGAATCATCCCGAAGAAGGCTCAGGGTGAGTATCGTATGATCCATCACCTTTCCCACCCCCACGGGAGCTCTGTTAATGATGCCATCCCTAGAGAACTCGACACCGTTAAGTACGCATCATTTGATGAGGCCGTTATAAAAGTCAAAGCAATGGGAAAAGGCACCCTAATCGCCAAGTGCGACATAAAATCAGCATTCAGGCTGTTACCAGTACACCGCACTAGCTTTCACCTCCTGGGCTTTCAGTTTGAGGGTTCATACTATCTTGATTGGGCCATGCCAATGGGCTTCTCAATATCTTGTTCAGCCTTCGAGCAGTTCAGTTCCCTTATAGAATGGGTTTTCCAACAAAAAACGCATGTGGGGGACATTACCAAATATCTAGATTATTTTTTTATAATGGGCCACGCACGCACAGAGGAATGTGCAACGGCTTTACGGGTGTTCCAGGAGACAGCCAGAGAGTTGGGGGTACCGCTGGCACCTGAAAAAACTGAGGGACCAGCTACCAGGCTAACATATTTGGGAACTGAACTCGACACGGAGAGGATGTTGTAACAGTGCATACGTTGCAGTCACTAATGGGGAGCCTGAATTTTGCATGTCGTGTGGTTACTCCTGGGAGGGCCTTTCTGTCACGACTTTATGGGAAATTGAGAGGTGACCTCTCCCCTCATCACAGGATACGGGTTACTGGAGAAATGAAGCAAGATCTGAGCGTATGGCTTACATTCTTAGACAGTTTTAACGGGGTTAGCTTTTGGATGGAGAAGCTTTTCCTGGGAACAGAGTTACAAGTACAATCTGATGTGGCTGGCGGGGCAGGATTTGGAGTTTACTTCCGTACCCGGTGGTGCGCGGCAAGATGGCCGGAGGAATGGCATGCATCAGGGGTCACAAGGGACCTGACTTTTCTGGAGTTATTTCCCATACTAGTGGCATCCCTTGTGTGGACAATACAGTTGACCAATCGTACTATAATGTTTTGGTGTGACAATCTGGCCGTGGTGCATGTCGTGAATTCATTATCTTCCCGATACCCCAGGGTTATGGTGTTGGTCAGAAATTTGGTGCTGAATTGTTTGAAACATTACATCTTATTCAGGGCCCGGCACGTCCCTGGAATCGATAATGGCATTGCCAATGCCCTTTCTCGGTTCCAGATGAATCGTTTCCGAGAGCTAGCACCATGGGCAAGTTTGAACCCGGACCCAATGCCTCCCGGCCTCTGGACTCTTGGGAATTACAACTGGAAACCATCGTACAAGGCTCTCTGACCCATAGAACACAGACTGCTTACGGTAGGGCCTTTTGTGAATTCCAGGCCTTCCAGCTAGAAAAAGGGTGGTTGGACGGATTTCCCATTATTGAGCTCAAGGTATTACAATTTGCCATTCACCTTCACAGGATGAGTTTGGCGGTAGGCACGATACGGGGAAAAATCGCCGCCCTCACATTCTTTAACAAACTGAAGGGGTTTCCATCACCGGATGTTTTTTTTAAATCTTAAACACATGCTTGAGTCCTGGGCCCGAACCAGTAGTACCCCCTCCCCCCCCAAGTCCAGGCACCAATCACAACCCCAATTCTGACAGGCATAGTGGAGAAGTTGAAAGAAGTTTGTTACAACAGTTACGAGGCCCAGGTATTTACAACAATATACGTTATAATGTATTTTGGGGTTTTTCGTATCAGTGAGGTTGTCAGCGGGTCGCGTAAAGACAGTATCAACAGGGCATTGGTGATAGGAGACATCGAACTGATCACTGACAGAGTTCTTATCCGGCTGAGACTTTTCAAGACTGACCAAAAAGGGAAGGGCACTATTGTAAGGCTATACCGAAGAGGTCCACCAATGATTTGCCCGGTAGAACAGAGTAGGCGGTACCTGGGCATGTGCCCAGCCGGCCCTGGTACACTGTTTGTACACGGGAATGGGGCACTGGTTATCACCTCCCAGTGTATGGCCATATTGAAATTGGCATTAAAAAAAGTTGGGATGGCCCTCGGGCGAATTCAGTTTACATTCTTTTACATTTCATCAGTTGACCCCCCACCCCAAGTTCGCAGATATTTTTCTATGGCTAGGTTGTGCGTTTTCCCCTCTGGTGCTATGGAGGGCCGTTTCAAGGGGAGGCATTTGTCAGCCCTCCCCTGTGACTGCACGCTGCGGGTTCCTGACACTATGGAGCATATTGTTTTGCACTATGAATGGTATACTGGTTTACGTACTAAGTGGATTTTGCCCTATCTGAACCCGTCTCTGAATGACCAACAGGCACTGGTGTCGCTACTGTCTGGTCAGGAAGGAACAAAAACTAGGGATGTGGCCCTTTTCCTCTATAAGGCCTTGGTATCAAGAAAGGGGAGGGTGCCCACTACATGTAAGGAAGAAGGGAGGGAGGTCCTGCGACTATCCAACCCTGGTCTCTGATTTCTATTTGGGTATTCTTTTGTTTACCCACATGGTATAATATCCTAATGTTTTGTCTTTTGTCTGCCGGTGCGCTTACACTTTTAATTAATTAATGTATACATTTGTGGTCGTCTTTGTTTGTGTTTTATGTCCTTTTATGTCCGTGCTTGCAATGGCCTATTGGCCCCGCAATTAAAGTTTATTATTATTACATTCTTTTAGAATAGGAGCAGCCACTACAGCTGCAGCAGCAGGGCTACCAGAACAAGCCATTAAAGCAGTTGGGAGGTGGAGAACGGAGGCATACAAAAAATACATTCGGCCGTACCATTACTAAGAATATGTTTCTGTTTCGCCAGGAGGCAGACCCGGCGGTGCTGTATGAAGTAACGGGTGGATTGTTGGGCACAGTCTGGTTCGTTGGGCAGGCGCAGCTACTGCAAGAGCCCCCGGGGGAAAACACTTGGGCCTCGAAGAAGTGGTCAATATTAAATGGGCGGGTAGGAGTGGTATGAGATGGAGTCAACTACTCCCAATGCTTAGGGGTATAGGGCAGGATACGACACCACAGATACTCGTCATTCATTTGGGCAAAAATGACCTAGCAACCCGAAAGGGAGTTAATTTAGTTATTCAAATTAAGAGGGATTTAAGCACTATTAAACGATGGTTCGACGGGGTCCACGTAGTATGGACGAATTGGATGCCAAGGATAAGATGAGACAAAGCTACAAAACCAGGTAAAGTGGATAGAACCAGGAAGAACATTAATAAGGAGATTGTTAGGTTTGTAGAAAGTTTAGGGGGGTCTAGTTGGGGACACAAGGGAATTGTTCATATCAAACCAGAACTTTACCAGCCCGATGGAGTTCACCTGTCCCCGATGGGGAATGAGATGTATCTCACAGCATTGGCTGGACATCTGGAAAAATTGTTGATTGGATAGGTGGTGGGTGTCAGGGTGGTTCAAAAAGAACGCCCCTATGTGGCAGGGGTCCAGTATGCTAAATTAGGTTAAATAGGTAGGATATAGAATAAGAAGAGTCATCTCCTTAAGAGATGGGGAGATGATACCTTATGTAATGCATGGCACGGCATACATGGGGGTCAAGCTCCCTGGGAGCGCTTACCTAACGGGGGAGTAGGGACAGGCACTGTCTTCATACCCGTTGGACATTTTTCTCCTTACTCGAGCCCAGAGTGGGCTAGCACCCCCTTTCGGCCAAACCAGGGGTTGTCGAAAGAGGGGAGTTTGAAGTTAAAGGGATTGTCACTGGAAAGCACATCCAGGATAATCCCAGAGTTAAAAAGTTATGTTAGGTGTTGGCATACTGGACCCAGAATTGCAAGGTGCAATTACTCACCAGCTTTCAGAATTTGAATTTGGAATAAAGAATGCGGCCAGTTTTTACAACCAACTACAGGTCTCTGTGTTTTATTCTGGGGGGTGTGTCGACAAAAAGTCTGACGCTCCCGTTATAAAGGGTTGCAGTGCCCTCCCCCAGAGCCCCCCTGATTGGTTGTGGGAGGCAGCAGGCATTGAGCAATCACAGAGTGCCATGAGACTGCTGTGGCCTGCTTGTGCTGCTCATTGGCCAGCGATACATCCATCAGATACTGCTGAGCTGCTCGCCCCTCCCAACACAGGCACAGTTCAACCCTGTTTAGGGCTCTGAGATGTCTGCTTCCTCCTCCCCTCTCCACGTTTTCCCTCCAAAACCCAACTGCCACAGTACTAATAATAATGACAACGATAACGACATTGTTGTTTTTGTTATCTTTATCAATTGTTATTTTCATTATTGTAATAACGAAAATGAAAATGACAATTTTAATTTTCGTTATTGTAATAATGAAAATGACATGCACACACCCCTAAAAATCATCCTCTGTTGTTTAGCTTATTGGGAGGTAGTGTACAGTTTGTTGATGACTACTCTCTATAGTTTTCAAATAAAATTTCCTAGGTTGTTTGTTGACATACCATTCTTCTACTGGTGCCAAAACCTGTTTATTTTAATGTTTCCACATTGAACTGTACAAGCCTCTTAACCCTGAAACCTAATCTATCCCAGGCATTTTGAATTGTCTGGTTTAATGTCTCAGTACTTGCCACTTAAATTTGACATGACTCACAAAAGCCTTCCTCAGGATCACTTATTTCTGCTATCAAAAACCTTGTTGGTTCAGATTTAAGGTTGCTTAAGGGTAAAACCCATCCACACTCTTTGAAAAACAAGGAAATATCCAGCTAAGAGAACCTTCATTTACATACTTGAACACATAACCAATGACTCTTCACAGAATAATTTCAATTTCTTCTAATTCTTTCCACTCTTTCTATTCAGAGGCATATAAGAGGTGGCAGGAGGAAGTGTCTGTACTTCCTTCATCCTTGGCTACCAGCCCCACCAGAAACAGTTCACACAACACCTTTCCCAGTTGCAGACTCATCACATTTCCCTTAATCTGTGTTTATGTTTATGCCAGTAGCAAGGCATTCACACAACTACTGATTTCACTGCCCCACCCCTTTCTGCTTCCATGTGTTATTTCTCTCAATGCAAAATACATGGAAGTATATATACTCTTATGATATCCCTGCATGAAACATTCTGGAAGTAGTATCAAGCATGAAGTGGAGGAGAAAGTCCCTGCTTTAGGGCCACATTTCTGTCATCATTCCAAAGTAGGAAGTGACAAACAGGTCAGAAATGATGTAACAAGAATTGAAGCTTTCTCCAAGAAAACCTACCCTTACAACATTATCACTGCTTTCTAAAGTTAGTTCCTAGCAAGCAAACTATTGGCATTGGGACAGAGAACACAGGATCATCAAAGAGCACAGGAAGTGACAAGGATTTCAGACAACACACGAAGTGTGAGGTTGTGCCATTCTAAAACAGTGTCATGTGAATGAGCCTGGAATAAGCTTTGTAATGAGGTGGTTATGAGAAGAGCCAGCCTTACCTCAGGGTGACCCAGGGCAACTGCCTTGGGTCCCACTATTTTCTCTACTTCTAGGGGCCCCATGGTTGCCCCTGTTTTCACCAGGCAGGGTGCAGAGATCCCACTCCCTCCCATCAGGGCCCCTGTTGGGAGCAGCCAGGACATGGGCAGCTTTCGTGGTAAGTCTGTTCCAACTATCTCCTTAGGGAGGGAGTCCATGCAGGGTAGAGCCTGCAGTGGGTTTTCTTGCAGGACCAGGTCAGCCATGAGGAGTCAATGCAGGGCTGGACCTGCAAACGTAAGTCCCTACAGGATTGGGTCAGCAATGAGGAGTCAATGCCAGATCTGAACCACAGAGGTAAGTTCCCACAGGATCAGGTCAGTAGCAATGCAACGGTAAACTAGTAACTCTGTATGGCTGCCGGCATTATTGGTGGGGAGAGGGGGCACTGGGCATAGTCAGGTCCAAGGTGAGGGTCAGCCAAGAGTTCAGTCTGGGGTGAGGGTCATTCAAGGGGGAGCCAGGCAGGTCCAGAGTCCACACAGGGTCAAGCTGAGAGATCCATCTGAAGGGCAAAGGGGGAGTAGAGAGGGGGAGCAGATGCACAGGTAGGGGCTAGGTAGCAAGGGGCTGCACTAGGAGAAATGGGCTGAGGGTTTCCGAGAGCACAAGCCAAAGTGAGAGATGTGACCAGCTAAAGACATTGAGCTGCTCTGAGAAGCCCAGCACATGGTCTGGCTTTTAAAGTCAGCTAGGCATCCCCAGGACCAATGAGAGAACCTCTTAATTACTGGTACCTCAGCTGGCCCCAGGTGCTAGTAATAATAGGGCTCAGCTGGTGTGGTGAGAGCTTGTGGAATCAGTGTGGGGAGGAGCCCTATAAGATACAATGACAGGCCCACCAACAAGAAGTCCAGGAGGTGGTACAGGGGGGAAATCCCTGCCACTCAAACCAGTAGCCATGGGTTTGAGGAACATAAACATTTCTAGGGCCCTGTGCAGGGTGCCCCCAAGGGGGTGGGGTCCCCAGGAACCCCACATTTTATCTTTGCTCCAGGCCAACCCTGGTTATGAGTATGCAGCAGAGCAGATATACTGGGTCCCAGGTCGTCAGTGACTGGCTCCTTGACCTTCACTACCAGAGGAGACCTGGTGCACAACCTCAGTATGGATGCTCAGCTGACCTGCTTCCCATTAGCCGTGCCAGGCAGCACTCCAAGTGGCTGACCTCTGCTCTCCTTCCCCTTTACTAGTGACCTTTGTGCTCAGCAGGAAGTGGTAAGTGTCAACTTCCCTGGTCAGAAAAAAATATTCCTTGCTATCTACTTGATGCCAGATTCATTGAAGTCAGTGGGAAGACTCCTATTGACGTCAGTGAGTTTTGGATCAGGCTCTAAATCAGCGAACATGTTCAACTCTAATGACCTGTGGTTGAATTAGCCAAAATATCATATCTCAGGTTACGTTCACTGCTAATTCCAACCTGGTGCTTCTGCTAGCTGGCTTCAGGTTTTTTCCTGTACCAGTCTCTTTCCTCAGTTCTCAGCTCTTGGCCATTGACCTGGCATAGCTCCTGGCTTTTCACTTTGGCTATGACACAGCTCTGACCGCTGGCTCCTGATTCTATGCAGTTTTGTGGCTTGGATTATGGATTGTCTTTTGACTCCTGACACATCCATGACCTTCCAGTTAATGTCATGGGTTGACCTCAGTCCAGCTCCCTGACAGAGGCTCCTGCTAAAGGATGTTCAGCCATAGTGAATAGCTGTATTGCCTTTTCACTCCCATGATACCCAGCTTGCACCCTTCTCCTACTTAGGTGATAAAAAGTGAACTTGACAGACTGCAGATCTTTCTGTTTAAATCTGGAGATGGGATTAAATCACTGAAGACATTAGGGAAGGATTTTTAATACTGTTCTAACTATAAAGCTCAATATCGTTTATTATGATTGCCAAAGACTCCATAATAAACTGTGCTGCTAAAAGCAATTCACCAGGCTCCTTCTCTATACCATGGCCTGTTACCAAATGCTACAGTCATCCAACATAACTAATCTAATCGCATCTAATGTGAGCTAGAAGGTATTAATGAGTGTTTGCTAAGCCATCTCTTCTTCCTGGCTGGCTGAGAATTAATTTTATTATGAAGGGCTTGACTTTTCAGATTTCCTGGTTAATCCTCTGCTTACTGGCAAATTATGGTCTCAGTAAATTGTGGTTTGTGTGCAGTGTTTGTATTGACTGTACCCCAGTGACACTCACCTCTGTGTCTGAATGAGGTGACCAGTCTTGTGCTATCGTGCTATGCAGCTGTGTTTTCCAGCACGGCCAGACATCACATTAGTATTTCTACCCATATTTGTTGGACCAACTTCTGGACTTCTTCCACAGCTTGTTAATTAATAGGAACACAAATGCGTAAGCTGATTGTCAGATCCAGTTCCATTCACTCAGATCATGCTGTAAATACTACTAAGGACTTTTAATCAAAGCATCATTCAAATGCCTTCTTTTTGTACCTTCTAGATAATAGAATGTACCTGGCTCTTTCAGGATGCAGGTTCTACTGCTTTTTCCACTAACCACATCTATTGTAGTTAGGCTAGATAGCTCCAGAGAAAACAGACACGCTCGTAACTCCACTTTAACACTGCTTTAATACCACTTGAGCATTTCTTATGCATCCTGTTGCAGGACTGCACACCCTATGCAGTCTGGCAAGATGCATAAGAAATGTTAAAGTGGAGTTAAGGTGCATGTCTGTTTTCACCCACAGCTAAGGTTAGATTTCTAACTGTTGTCTACAATACTGTGCTGAAACATACTTCCATTATGCATATTAGGCTAATGATGAGAGCTTTAGCTGTAGTGTAAAGATTATGTGTTTTTTGTGAGCTCCACAAATGTGTAAGGTGGTACCAAGGAGGGAGGATGGGATAACAGTCAAATTAATGTGAAGGTGGGGGGATCCCTGCAGTGGAAACCCCCTTATCTGGATCTCTCAACGTCTGAACAAAAAGCATGTTCATAAAGGTGTCTGGGGAAGAGTTTCTATTGTATCTACAAATCAATGACTCTGTATGAAGACATAAATCTTGCTCCTGCTGCAGATGAAGGTTTTTACATTGGCTGGTGAGAATACTTACAGGCTTCATATGTGCTCTGTAGCTTCCATCCCCCAAACGCTGTACTGAATGGAGCTTGCACAGACACAGCACTTTGAGGATTGTAGCCTGAGAAGAATAGGCTGTCATGCAACTGACATAAACATCCATCAGTAAATCTGAACTTTGAATTTTTTTCAGTTTAAAGTTGACCTCTAAAATGAATGTAGATTTTTGTCATTTTTAATGCCTAGTAAATATTCCTCAATATCTGAGCAACAGTTCATACTGAGTGCTTTATATGCAATTTATATCTAATACCCAAACCTTTTGAACTATTTTAAGGGGTTATAAATTCGCTACAGCTAAGCGGATACATTAATGCAAAACTCCTGGCCTGTGCTCGATGTGAGTTGCTTACGGTTTTCCATTCTAGATATTTTTGCCAGTAAAATAACACACACACGCACACACACACACACACACACACACACAAAAGAGAGAGAAGAGTTTTTCAGAAATGAACTATCCATGCGCAATAATAAAAGCCTCCTTCATGGGAGTACTCCCAAACACTAATAGTAGTTATCTACCAAAATCTGGAGCAGACATTCACTGTTCACATTTTTATTATCCATGAAGCAGCATTATTTCCAGGGTTTGAGAGAGATCCAAGGTTGTGGTTTTAGAGAAGTGTAGCAACACTATATCAAATTTTACTGCTTTCTATCATATCATATGTTAGCAACATTTCTCCTTATTTATATACATTTTGGTTAATATAAGACACAATTGCTATTCAGATACAAAAATACTATTCTCATAGTATTATTCCATTTGATTCTGTCCAAGTAGTATTCTATAGTTGCCTTATCCAGCAGCCTTTATTTCTGTTCATTATTACACTGCACCACTAATGAACATGGTATTCTATTAGGGTGTCTTCAGATGCGATGTTGGGCATGGATTAATCTGCTTTAGCATGGATTAATCTGTGTCCAACATCACATTTTAAAAGGGCCGCCAGATGTTACCACGGCCTGGCTCCTGACCACAGTGGAATTTAACCTGAGCTGTGACTTGGGGAAATCTCCAAGTGACAACCCAGACTAAGCTCCACCACAGTCGAAAGCCAGCTGCCAGTCCCCAAGTGAAGTGGGCTATCATGTCTGATAGTCCGCTTCACTCAACCCTGTCCAAAGTGGCAGCAGGGGCCAGGCACCATGGCAACCATCACTGGCCACCATGGCTGCCTGTCTGCTGGGAGAGGGGTGCTGCACGCACCGTGAGGGTGGGGATGTGTGGGCGCATATCCATGCATCGTCCTACCCCCTCCCTGTGCTGGGCCGCTATCATGCTGCTTTGGTGGCCCAGCCGGCTCTGATCCATAGTGACAGGTCCTGCCACGGCTCAGAGCAGATCGTGGTGGGCCTGTCATGTATGAAAACATCCATAATTCTTTTCCTAATGAGTTTACAAATCTAAGGGCTGTATCCAATGAGGTGCTCCAGATCCTGAACTTCCATAGACTTAAGGGTATTTTGCACCTTTCAGGTCTGCACCCTAAATTATGACGTAACAACAGAGATAAAACAATGGGGCTTTTAGAAATTTCCTGGTAATCATAACCATGGAAGATTACAGAAATCATACATTTCTATGGCCCTTTTTACACAGACGCTACCACGGGCCCGGTAGGTGAAAGAGGATAGGTGAGCACACCCACCGATGCCGAGCAGTGAGAAGTTCACACAGACACTGCTGTGGGGGCATGTGGGAAGTCTGGGGAGGGTCCGGCACCCACCTACTAGGCACCCACCCACCCAGGGCCACACCGAGCACACCCCCATACTGTTCACATGGACAACCCGTATACCGAGCAGAGGGAAAACCATGCCCCGCTGAGTGATGTTACAATGTGGCTGAGCCAGGGCAAACAAAGCCACAGCACAGCCCCTACACTGCCAGACTCCAAGCAGGCAGGGGAGGAGGGAGCTGGCAGCAATACAAAGAAGCAGCCCCGGTCAAGCCCCGAGACACAGGCTAGACAGCCGGGTGCCACAGATCCCCAATACGCCAGACCCCACCCACAGACCACAGTCCACACAAGCATGCAGAGGAACCCAGCAGGGAGAGGGATCAGGGGGATCAGAACCATGGAGGGGTGGGGGCAGGACTGAGCATAGTGCTCACGACAAACAAGCAAGCCCTATAACAGGTAGGTACCACACCAGCTCCCCGACTAGGACCACCACCCACTGCACCCCCAAACCCCAAAACACCATGCATGGAAAAGGGCTGCAGCATTGGGTGCTATCCCAATGTTTGGAGGCCGTGGCGGATTGGATGCGACAGAGCAGACTGAAACTCAACCCAGATAAGACGGAGGTAATGGTGGTGGGGAGGGCGAAGGGGGTGGTGGCCCCCCTGATTGGGGGGGTTTGCCCCCCTGTAGCTCAGCAGGTCCGGAGTCT
>QEPC01013929.1:2177363-2201860 GCA_003113815.1 Sphenodon punctatus
GGGTGATTTTTAATCCCCCACCTGTTTATTTATTGTGATATACTACCAGCTTATTGATATGTTTTATAGTGGTATTTTAAATGTTTTAAATGTTTTTATTGTTGTAAACCGCCCCGAGCTGCTGTGCAGGATGGGGCGGTATAAAAATCTAATAAATGAAATGAAATGAAATGAAATGACAGTAGCAGCCGCAAAAGCGCATGGAGGAGGCAGAGTCGGAGGGCACAGAGAGGAGAGGTGCTGTCCAGCAGTGACAACCTGGCAGCAATGCAGCAGCAACACACAAAGCATGCGGCGGTGATGCAAAGGGCACAGGCAGAGCCCCACGCAATGCTAGGGAAGGGGGAGGCCAGAAACACCAAGGTCCTCAACAAAAGACCCCCCACCCACCCAACATGCCCACCCAAACAACAGGGAAGGGGTGACAGGGCAGTAGGGCCCACAAGGGGGACCTGGCACCTGATGCAAACAGTGGAGGGGGTCAGACCAAGAGGACAGGGGACAAGCCACAGAGAACACACAGATACAAAGGACATCCAAGGGAAGGGGGGGAGCACACATTCATGGACCCATGCCCTGCCAGACAACCATCCCTCACCAACCAGACACAACCCACACAGAGGGGAACACCAAAGGGAAGGAGAACACAGAGACTGCGGGGAACAATGCAGAAAATACTTTAATAAAGAACCAGCAAGAGCAACAGGCTCTAGGAATCTGACAGAGAAACAGCGGCAACAGGGTGTTGGGGTGGATCTACGTCCTCAGTAGGACCGGTGACCCTGGACCCGGTTCCACCGGTTGGCCTGAGCATGATCCAACTGGTGCACCCACTTCAGGAAATGCAGGACTAGCTGAACTACCTCCTGCTGCTCCCTGGTGCTCTTGTTAATCATCGCCTGTACTAAAGGAGAGAGGGAGCACATGACAAGGGCAGGCTGCAATGTCCAGGGAGTCCACACAATAGGGGGGCCAGGGGAACACTCTCACTGGAGTAACTCACATATCTCCTGGTACACCCACGCCCCTGCACAAAGTTCAGATGCCTCCCACTGGAGCTATCCAGCCATCTCCCCCAGCTGCAGCACAGTCAGGACCACAAGCACAGCAGCTAGACGGGAAGAGGAAGCAGGAGGTGGGAATGGGGAACAGGCCACGATGGGGGAGTGGGGAGGTCACCACCCAAATGCACACCACATCCCACCCGGTCCCACCAGGGCACCCTCAGTCAGTGACAGGAGGGGAAAGTGCCCCAGAGGCGGCCCCCAAGGGAGCGCAAAGAGAGATGGATCACACCCAGAAACCCACTCAGACTCACGGTCAGGAGCCCTCCGATTGCAGCACCCCTCCATGGATGCAAGAGTAGGAATGGGGGACCAATAGGGGGCATTAGTCACAACGCACCACAGGGTTGGAACCAGAGCGAAGCCAGGGCAACATAAAGGGACAGTAGCATACACAGAGATGCAAGAACCATGCCCCAGGGAGAATGCAAAACCGATGAAGAGTGGGAGGGTCTGAGAGGCAAGCAGGGATGGAGCCCCATGACAGGAGGCAAGGGGACAATGACAGCAGGCACCCACAGCCATGCACAAGCACACAGCCCTAATGTACATCTGGCTAGGTGCACGGCTGCAGTGGGAGCCATCACAACTCTGAAACTAGGGATGTGTGAACACGGTTTGGGCGTTCGGTGTTCGGCCTAAACTCAGCCCATTTGAATGGCCGAACCGAACACGGAAGCGGTCCAACAGTTCGGGTGCATTCAGCGGTGTTTGAGCGGCAAAAACATGACTGGAAGGCCCATGGGGGGGGGGCAGCTGAGGAGCAGACTTCCTGGCACCAGGGGTGGAGAGAGGCTTGGACTAGCAGTCAGCCTGTCCAATCACCATTCCTCTTTTCCTCAGACAACTGGCTTTGCAGTCTGCGATTGGCCATGAGCTAGGCTGCACAGAGCCAATGGGGCTTGTGGTAAGGTGGGCACAGCAAGTAACAAAAGTCTTTGCCCTCCCCCCTTCGAATTCCTTCTGAGCTAGCCACTGATCCTGTCAGCAGGTGTTTTCAGAAGTCTCCCTCTTCCAGCAGTTTTTGTTCCTAATCCATTGCCATCTTCCTCCTATTTCACCCATTCCAACACATTTACCTCCATAGTTTCATTTATTTAGATTAGATTAGATAGATTTAGGTGTTATTTTTATTTTTTACCCCTCCTCATGTTGTTTCTTCCTCCCCTCCATTGAATCCTTCCCTCCGCCCTGTATATATTCCATCCCTGATTCCCTTCCCCTGTTTTTGGATTTATTTAGAATAGGATTAGATTGATTTAGGTTTCATTTCAGTTTTGTACCCCTCCCTGTGTTGTTTGTTGTGAACTGTCTGTGTTTACCCCTCCCATTCCTGTGGGTGGGTAGATAGATAGATAGATGTAGGAGTTAACTTAGTTATAGAGATAGATAAAGATAGTGTGTAGTGATTCAGTTTTAATATTTTATAGTGTGTTTGTAGGACTAGGCCTTTGTAGATATAATATTCCATTTAGTTCCATCAATTTTAGAATAGTTAATAGCAGTTAGAGTTAGTGTGTGTGTGTGTGTGTATATATATATATATATATAATATTAGGTTACAAAGTTGAATAAATAAATTATATATATATATATATATAAAAAAAATTTCTAAGTGCATTCTTTGGGTTGGAAGACATGGAGAAGGGAAGCAGGAGAGGCCGGTCTGCTGCTACCACGTGGCAGAGGTGGTAGGGGCTGTGCCAGCCAAGTGGCAGCAGGCAGCAACCCAAGACCATCACCACGCCCCAAACTCCACAGGCAACAGGTTTCTGAGGCTCCCAGCAATGGCACTAGGAGAGTGGTTCAGTGTTGCCTCCTGCCAGCGTCCTCCACTGCCATGCAGGGCACTGAAAGGCCTGCAGTCCAGGAGACTGCGGCTGTCTCTGCTACTACTGCAGGAGCAGGTTCAGGTGCTTCAAGGGCAGGGTCCGAAGTTCATCATGGGCCACCATCATCCCCCATTATTGAGGTGATCTCCAGCAGTCCAGGACTCTAGAGACAGGGCCCAATCCCCGGGCAATGGCAGCAGGGAGCGGAGCAGCAGTAGTAGCACCAGTAGCAGCAGCAGCTATAGGGGGCACAGGGAGAGTGGCAGCAGCATGGGCAGTGGATCTGCCTCAGGTTCCCAGTCCTCCCCTTCACGGGAGGACATATCTCAGATTGGGGACAGTGAGGCAGACACTAGTCCTGCAGAGGAGATGTCTGGTGCTGAGGCGATGGCTGTCCCTCCGAGAGCTGTGTTGTCACCATGTTCTGCCCCTCCCAGCAGCGCTGTCAGCGGTGTGTCACCCGGTGCAGGCCAGAAGGCAGGAGGGGGCAACATATCCTCCATCTGAGCGCATTTTAAGTTGTTGCGGGTGGATGATCCCAGGGAGGTGCAGTGCAGTTTGTGCCAGAAGGTTGGTGAGCATGGGCAGGTGCTCACCAACCTTGGCACAACTGCCATGGTGAGGCACCTGAAGGGATGCCACAGCGCTGTGCTGCTAAGTGGGCAAGCAGGGGCAGTGGATGTCAGCAGGTTTTCAACTGCAGCGGCCAGTCATCTGCCTGCATCAGTGGGCAAGCGTCCTCCTAGAGGAGCTACCTCTAGCAGCAGGAGTGGTATTGCTGCTGGGGGCGGGGAGAGCAGCAGAAGCAGCAGCAGCATCAGTCCACCATGGAGGAGCTGAGGTGGGGGCAGCTGCCAAGTCCATCAGCAGCTGCAGGACATGGAGGGCGGCATGGCTTTCAGCTGAAAGCTATGTGTATGTTGGGAAAAATGATCGCGCTGAATGGGCAGCCCTTCCCAGTGATCAGGGACATGGGGTTTAGGTGCCTGATTGGCTTCCTGCCCCCCCCCCCAGTTTAAGCTGCCCTCGCACACCACCCTGAGTCAGCAGGTGGTGCCATGTTGGGGGAAATGATTGCATTTGATGGGAAGCCCTTCTNGGCTGGGGGTGTGACCGTCCACTTCACCACTGACCTGTGGTCCAGCAGAAATGCACAGCACACCTACCTGGCAATGATGGCGCACTGGTGGCAGGACCCAGAGGCAGCTTTTGGGAGTGGCAGGAGGGGTGACAGAGACCATCAGCTCCTCCACAGCCACCATCAGTCAGGTGACCTCTCTGGTCCAGAGTTTGCACAGGAGGCTGGATGAGATTATCCAGGGGCAGGATTGTGGCCCTCAGGGCAAGAAGCTGGTGGCTGAGGCAGATGCCCTGGTGCGGCAGCTGAAGGTAGGGCTGAAGGTGCGGTTTGATGAGCTCCTGCAGTGGGAGGAATACGTTTTGGCAACCATGCTGGACCCCAGGGTCAAGGGCAGCATGGCACGCCAGACACAGCTCTATGGCCACTGGAAGGGTGACCTGGTGGAGAGGGTCTGGCAGGCAGAGAGTGCTCTTGAGAGTGCACGGTGGTGGCAGCATGAGCAGGATGCCCCTGGGGGTTGTGGGAGTGGGGGAAGCTACCCCTTTCAGTCAGCGGAGTCTATCCCTGTCCCTAGCAGTAGCAGCACCAGCAGCAGGTTGAGCAGCAGCAGCAGCACCCCTATTGCGAGCAGCAGCTCGTATGTGCAGGGCACTCTGGCGAGCATGGGCTCGTGCACAGAAGGGCAGGCAGCATGGCTGAGGGCAGTGGTGGGGGTGATGCACAGGCAGAGTTATGTGAGGGAGTACGACAGTGCCTCATCAATGGAGACCTACCTGGAGGAGGAGCCGTGCATTGAACCCAGCAGCAATCCCTTGGCTTACTGCACCGGCAAGACCAATGTGTGGCCGGTCCTGTCCAAAGTGGACAAGGGTCTCTTGTCCTGACCACCAACGAGTGTCCCCAGCGAACGGGTGTTCTCCATGGCGGGAGACATTTGCTCGTCGCACCACCTGAGACTGGGGGCCAAGTTGGTGGAGCAGTTGCTGTTTATGAAGGTGAACCTTCCGCTGCTGGGATTTCCCTAGCTGCCCATGGACATGAATTGATGGTGCAGTGGCACACGCCATCCCATGCCAGGGGCAGTCTTGGATCGGGGCTCCTCCTCAATCTGGGCTGCTGCTGCTGACATACTGTCCCTCCCTCCTAATGCCCGGCGCCCATCCTGCCTCTCTCTCTCTCTCTCTCTCTCTCATTAGACGGCCTCAGCTGGCCTTTCTGACTGATCTAATGATGCTGGGTGACGTTGGGAAGCTGTAAGCCTGCCAGCCGCCCTCTGACTAGACGGTCTCGGCCAGCCTATCTGACTGGCTCTCTCTCATGTGCATGCTGCACAGTCTTCGCCAGCCTATCTGAGTGCCCTGTCAAGGTCCCAGCCTGCCTTCCCTACTGCCTCTCATGCCACACTGCCTGTCTTCCCGCCCTGGTTGCCAAGCTCGAATCCTACTTCAGCCTGTCTTCTGCCACTCATACCATGCTGCCTGTCTGCCCGCCCAGGTTGCAAAGCTTAAAGCCTGCCTCAGTCTGCCTTCCGCTACTCATGCCATGCTGCCTGTCTGCCCGCCCAGGTTGCCAAGCCCGAAGCCTGCCTCCCCCTGCCTTTTACTCATGCCATGCAGCCTGTCTGCCCGCCCAGGTTGCAAAGCTCAAAGTCTGCCTCAGCCATCCTGCCTCTCATGTCAAGGTGCCTGTCTGCCTGCCCTGGCAACCCTGGGTGATATGTGCCACTGGTCTGGTAATCCGGCTGCTGCTGTCTGCTGGTCCATGTGTGCTCTGCCCTGACAAATCCAAATGTGCCCACGCAATCCTGCTGCTGCTGTCTGCTGCTGTATGGGAGCTCTTTCCTGGTAAATCCTACCATCCTGGCTCCATGGGTGCTGCACACAGGCAAATCCTGCTGCTGTCATCTCTGCTGTTCCACGGGTTCTGTGCCCTGGCAATCCAATGTCTGCTGCTGCTGCTGATGCTGCCACCTGCATCTCCTGTCCCAGGGCCCACCATCAGGGTTCTGGGGCCATCATTCCGCTCACAGGGAGCCATCATTCCACCGCATCAAGAAGCAGCCACTCCAGCCCCAGAACCCACCATCAGGTTTCTGGGGCCTACGTTCCAGGCAGGGAGGGATGTCGTTTCACTTCACTGTCTGCCAATGCTCCACCGATGCCAGCCGGCCTACGTTCCAGGCAGGGAGGGCTGTCATTCCACTTCATCCAGAAGCTGCCACTCCAGTCCCAGGACCCACCATCAGAGTTCTGGGGATGTCATTCCACTCTCAGGGAGCCATCATTCCACTGCATCCAGAAACAGCCAACCACTCCTGCTCCAGGACCCACCATTAGGGTTCTGAGGCCTAAGTTCCAGGCAGGGGGGGCTGTTGTTCCACTTCATTGTCTGCCAATGCTCCATCGATACCAGCCAGCCTGCAACACCCGGCCAAGTAGGGGTGCCAGCCACTGAGCCTTCGCCGGGCCTCTGCCACTGCTCCACTGATGCCAGTCAGCCTGCAATGCCCGGCCAAGTAGGGGTGCCAGCTGCAGTTACTGTGCCCTGGCAATCCAATGTCTGCTGGTGCTGGTGCTACACATCAGCCATTTGCTCCTCCCTCTTGTAGATGGGCATAGCTCTAATGAGTGCACTGGTGGATGGGGGATGGGTGTCCACAAGATTCAGCACCAGGCAAGTCTTGACCAATTTGCAGTAGAGCTTCTTGAGATCGGTTGAGTATGATGCCAGCATGCAATGCCTGGCCAAGTAGGGGTGCCAGCCACCAAGTCCTGGCCGGGCCTCTGCTGCTGCTCCACCGATGCCTGGCAGCCTGCAACACCCGGCCTCTGCTGCTGCTGCTGCTGCCACTGGGTCTCAGATGGCCAGCCATGCCCTCACGGGCTCCCCCGGGGGCCAAGCACCAAGCCTGCCAGCCCGGGAAACCCTGGGTACCAAGCCACAAGTCTTCCTGGTCTCTGCTGCTGTGTCTCTGATGGCCTGCCATGCCCCCATGGGCAGCCCTAGAGCACCCCAAGCCTCCAGGTGGCTGAATTTTCCAAATGTTCGGGGGGGTCCAAACTCCACAGGACTCAACCCACAAACCCAAACTAAGTTTTCGGGCTGAACGCCCGAATGACCGAACATCTGAACTCTGGTCTGTTCGCACATCCCTAGTGAATAACTCCTAAAATTCTGTTCGCTTTTTTGACTGCTGCTGAACATTGGATTGAGGATTTCAGTGTGTTGTCCACAATCACTCTCAGATCCTTTTCCTGAGCGGTAACTCCTAGCTTAGTACCTAGCATTGTGTTGTCACAGTTTTGGTTATTTTCCCCTATGTGCATCACTTTGCACTTGTCCACATCTGCCATTTAGATGCCCAGGCACCCAGTCTCGTAAGATCCTGTTGCAGTTCTTCACAGTCTGCTCGTGTTTTAACTTCGCTGAATAGCTCTGTGTTGTCTGCAAATTTGATCACCTCACTCTTAATGCCCTTTTCTAGATCATTAATGAATACATTAAACAGCACCGGTCCTAAATGTCAGCCAAATATCCTCATTCTGTGCTGTGACCATCCCAACTTTTCTCCCCCACTTCTGACTGGTAAATTGGAAGCATCTGTTTAGGAAAGAGCCAGTAGAGATTCTCTTATGTCCTCTGTCACAGTGCTGCAGGATGTGATTGTGATGATAACTGGCAAGCCTGGAGGTGTAAACCATGTATCCTGATTTCTGGGATGCTATCCCCAAAGTCCCAGTTATGTCCCTTCTATGCCTGCCTCAGGGCCACCCCCTATGCCTGCCTTGAAGCCACCATCAATTGGTCCTGTAAAGCTTGAAGCATACAGTAATTGGCCAGTGAATGTGTCTGTCAGTCTTTTGGGTTGCTCCCCATCCTCCCTTCTACATTCTCCATCCCCCTGCCATGCTAGGTGCCTGCCTCTGACTGGCACTGCATGTGCTGCTATTTATCTGAATAATGGTCTTCAAGGGGACACCTTCAATTGCTTATAAAATTGGACCCCTTTATCAAATTGTCCTGTAACTTGGTAGAGATGACAGGGAAGGTGTGTGAAAAAGTTATGCCAAATTACTTGGAAACTGGATGGAATATAAAAATGCTGCAGCCAGAAATGTATTTTCAAGTTAATAGCTTATAACGTCGGGACCCTTTATCCAATCTTTCTGACATTTGGCATGATTGGGACATTAGTGGAGTGACATAATCTTTCCATGTTTTATTCAAATTGGATGGAAGATAAAAAAATATGTCACCAGCAATGTATATGGAGCTTTTCTTACAATCACAACATACAATTGCTTCTAAAATCGGTTTCCTTTATCCAATCATTTAGAAATTTGGTAAATGTAGTTCGGTCCATTGACGGTACAAGCTCCCCAAGTGTAATGAGAATTGAATAAGTAACACAAATTTTATAGTCAGAAATATGTTTTCAATGTTTTCCCATTATTTTTAAAAAAATGTTTTTCTTTTTGTTTTCATTATTATTTGTCATTTTTGTTAATACAATAACAGAAATGAAATTTTTTATTTTTGTTTTCGTTATCATAATAATGAAAATGAAATGCACACCCCTACCTGCCAGGAAAGCATCTGACATGAGCCCCACAGACCTCTGAGCAGGAGACAGGCGAAGGATGCACACAGTGGGGCAAAACCCTTAAGAATGGCCATAGGGAAGCAGGAGTACAGTTCCATCACAGGGAGCAGGGATCACCAAAGGAGGTTGCTGCAATGGCAGGGTTACGGTGTGGGTGCTGGGTGCTCAGGGAACACGGGCCCCTGGACAAGGCCCTCCCAGGCGAAGAGGCCCTGGCGGTAAGCACAGGCACGCATGTGAGAATCCACCATGCAGCAGGGCAGAAGGGGGTGGCCTGTGGCAGCAGCAGCCCCGACATCCAATTGACTCAGCACAGCTCTCAGGGCAGCCATCACCAGCTCTGTGGGCATCCTGGACAGGAAGGGGCCACCGTCCTCAGGGGGCAGCAAGCCCAGCTCCTTGACCTCCTATACCTCCTAGGATGCATGCAGGAGGACACTGGTGTAGCAGCTAGCAACATATGGACCACCAGCCTGGAGGACCAAACTGAAGTCGTGATGACCAGCCACCTCGTGAGCAGCATCTGTCTCCTGGGGTTCCCATGGCAGCACAACAACGGGTAGGGGCCCACAGTCACAGTGTCATTGGGGCACGAAGCCAAGCATCATGGACCGCCTCTGGCACTCAAGACCCCCAAAGGAATGGCCCACCAACCACATGTAATGGGACAGGAGATTGAAGTCATCACCCATGGAAAGGGGGTCGATCACCCTGTCCTCTCTTCACTGACTCTCCCTTCCTGAACGAATCCTGCACAAGCTCCTAGTCTTCACCTATAAAGCTCTTCACAACTTTGCTCCTCCTACCTCTCTGCACTAATTTCCCTCTGTACTTCAGTCCGTGAACTCTGCTCCTCCTCTGTATCCTCTCTCTCCCTCCCACACCTTCCCTGCTCACCTAAGTGCATTTGTCCCTTTTCCCGAGCTGTCCCCCATGCCTGGAACTCATACGCCTCGCCCCATGTCTGCCCACATCCTCCTCGCCCCCTCCCTTCGTACCTTCAAATCCCTCCTCATGACCCACCTCTTCTGCTCTGCCCTCCCTGACTCCTCACTCCCCTCACCTTACTCCTGCTGATACCCTCCATCTAGTACAATCTGTTAACTGAGGTCCGTGTACTCATATCCTCACCACATGGACCAGCCAGCCATCATTCTCAATGTAACCAAGCCAAGCACATGCACCTGGGACCTCACATCTTTGTGAATGTTTCACTCCTTGTCTCTCCCTCTGTTCCCGTTCCTTTGTCTCCCCACCCCCATCTCTCAGATTGTAAGCCCTAGGGCAGGGACTGTGTCTATTCAAAAGTGCCAGGTACATTGCTGGCACTATATACATGGCTGCTAATAATAATAATTAATAATAATCACATCACATCTGCCTCGTCCTCTCCAGGTTGCCCTGAGCATCTATAGCCATTGGGTGACCTTACCCACGTGGCGTCTGGGTTGGATGCGGTCATGGATCAATGACTGGTGGGAGACCATACTGGTGATCTTAACCAATGAGAAATGGACGGACCACTTTGGGATGACTCACTCCATGCTGAGCTGGGTTGCATAACTCCTTGCCCTACACCTTCAGAAGCATGCAACCAATATGCAGAATGCTATACCTCCTAGGATGAAAGCGGCAATAGCAGTGTGGTGCGTGGCCAACCCCGATTCCTGCCGGAGCATTGTGAAACAGTTTGGTGTGGAGGCCATGACTGTTAACAGGGTCCTGCATGATGTCTGCAACCTCATTGTCGAGCTGCTCCTCGAGCGGGTCATTCAGCTATGGGACCCGGAGGTGGTGATCCATGGCTTTTGAGGTGATGGGTTTCCCTCATTGCATAGGCGGTGCACTATAGACAGCACTCACATCCCGATCTTCCGCCCTCCCCGTGGCAAGATAGACTACCTCAACAGGAAGTGTGTATTTTCTGTGAACCTTCAGGCTGTCGTGGACCAACATTGTCTCTTCACAGATGTATACACGGACCTCTCGGGGAGAAGCCACAATGCTCTGATCCTGTAGCTCCTCCCCCTTCTATGCCAGGCTGTAAATGGGGAGATAGCCCCTAATCTGTTCGGGGTTATTGTGTGAGTGTCAATGGCTCCGGTTATAATCGAGGCTCTCGCCTATCCCCTGACACCGTGGCTAATGAGAGCCTATCCCGTAGCCGGCACCCCACACTCGGTGCTCTTCAGTGAGCATCTGGCCTCTGCGAGGTGCGTGGTGGAGCCTGCTCAAAATGAAGTGCTGCATCCTGCTCAACCAGAACCATTTCAACCTCCAGCACACCCTCATCCTTGTCCTGGCTGCCCGTGTACTACACAATGTTTGTGAGATTCTGGGGGTTGCCTTGGACAATCCCCCTCCACGACAGAGAACTAGCCCTGTGCCCCTGTACCAGAATGTGCAGGGTGGGGCCTTCCGGTGAATCTCCGAGAACAGGGATGCCCTATGCAGGCACATAGTAGCCCAACTGGTCAAGAACTGAACATTGCCTTTCAAGAACCCATTCCAACTGTCCTGTATCACTGTATACCTTGCTCCAATACATTTGTGCTTTCTCCCTCTAACTACCTTTGTGTTGCGAGCTGTGTGTCCTGGATACCCCCTTAGGTTAGTCAGTGGTTGTAGCTTCCAGTTGGATCCCCGATCCCTCAGGTAATGGCTGTGATCTCCATTGCTGCACCCAAGTACCCTGTGCCCTTACTGTTCTGTGCAACCAACTTTGTGGTTCCACCACTACTGGGCCTCAGCAGGTCCTGCTGGTTTGAATGTGCAGCCATATGCACATCAAGGACATAGATGTGCACCCAGTAGAGCCCCAGGACCTTAGTCTGAGGGCAATGAGTGGTGTTAGATCACTGGAATGGCAGCTTCCAGTGTCCACTGTGGTGCCATCACCTTTCTATTACCCCCCACTAGGCTATGGGACAGTGATGGCTGACCCGCTGACACGGAGAAATGACAGCCCAGCGATCTAACACCTCTAACCTCCCTCAGAGCAAGGGGCTCTATAGGGCACCATCCCATTCCTCTCCTCCATCCCATCCTGTGGATGGCCTCCTGCTCTGTACCGATGCCCTCCTTACTGGACCCCACAGCCCGGTTCCTGGGCCACTTGAATCCGCACCTGTGAGGTCTGTATCTTCTTGACAGTGGCTGGGGGCTCCCTGTGGTGTGGTTGCACTCTTCCTTGGCTGTAATGGAAGGGTGACCCTCCTCCCAGGTTTAATCCCAGGTCCCAACAGCTGGTGGCCATTGGTGGCCTGTGGTCACCTGCAACTGTCTGTCACTCCTTGCACAATGGGTGATCCATCAGACCCTTGCCCGGACCACCTCAGGACCTTATCCCTTCCACGGGTCTGTGCCCTCCAGGATCCTACTGTCTGACAGGGTGTGCATGTCGTTTTTGTTATTGCAATAATGATAACTAAAATTGTCATTTTCTTTATTGTTATTGCAATAATGAAAAAGACAAATAATAATGAAAATAGAAATGGAAACAACTTTTTGTTTTTGAAATAAAGGGAAAAAACTGAAAAACATATTTCTGGCTATAACTTTTTTGTTTCTCATTCAATTTTGATGACACTTGGGGAGATTGTACCCCCAACAGAGAGCACTACGTATACTAATGATCAAAAAGATTAGATAAGGAGAACCAATTTTAGGAGCAATTGAATGTTGTGATTTTAGGAAAAGTTCCATACACATTCATGGCTACAACTTCTTTATCTTCCATCCAATTTGCATACAACCTGTAAATATTATGTCCCTCCACTAGCTCAGCACTCTTGTTAAATGTCTGAAAGAATGAATAAAGGGTCCTGGTAGTATAAGACACTAACTTGAAAATACATTTCCAGCTGTAACATTTTAATATTCCATCCTCCTTACAAGTAATTTGGCAGGAATGTATCACACACCTTCACTGTCATCTCAGCCAAACTACAGGACAATTATATAAAGGGACCCAATTTTATATGCAATTGAAGTTGACATTGTCCCCTTGAAGACCATTATTCAGAAAAATAGCAGCACATGCAGTGCCAGTCAGAGGCAGGCACCTGGCATGGCAAGTGGAGAGAGGGTGTAGGAGGGAGAATGGGGAGCAACCCAGCAGACTGACAGACACATTCACTGGCTAATTACTGCATGCTTCCAGATTTACAGGACCAATCGGTAGTGACTTCGAGGCGGGCATAGGGGGCGGCCCTCAGGTGGGCATAGAAGGAACATAACTGGGACTTTGGGGATAGCATCCCAGCAATCAGGAGACATAGTTTACACATCCAGGCTCACCAATTATCATCACAATCACATCCTGCGGCACTGTGAGAGACATAATAGAATCTCTGTTGGCTCTTTCTCAAACAGATGCTTCTCACTTCCCAGTAACAAGTGGGAGAGAGATGTTGGGATGGTCACAACATAGAATGCAGATATTTGGTTGACATTTCTGCTGGCCAATGGCATCACAAACGGATCTTATACCACAGTGACACGTAAGAGAATCCCTGGCAAAGACTCCTTCTCTGCATATGCTGTGCAGGCATATAAAATTGGGACCCTTTATCACATCTTTCTGATATTTGGCAGTGATTATTGTGAAAGTGTGATGTATAGCCCTGCCAAATTTCATGTACACTGGTTGGACTACAAAGATATTACAGTCAGACATACATTTATAAGTGAATTGCTTATACCACACCACCAGGACCCTTTATCCAATCCATCTGAAAGTTGGCAGAGATAGTAACTATTGGAAGGGGTATAATAGTGCCACGTTTCAGCTACATTAAATGTGAGGCAAAGTAGTTACAGCTAAGAATGTATATGAAGATTTTTGCAAAATAATATAATTCAACTTCTTATAAAATTGGATTCCTTCATCCAATCTTTTTTGAATTTGGTACACCTACTGCCTTCCATTGAAGGTACAATCCCTCCAAGTTTCAACCAAATATAATGAAAAACAAAAAGTTACCTCAGAAAATGTGTTTTCCATTGAAACCAATGGAAAACGGACGCAAAAATGAAAACAAAAATTTGATATTTATGAAAATGAAAATGACAGATTTAAATAATGAAAATGAAAAACGAAAATGACATGGGCCCAGGTGCACACCTCTAGACAGGACACACATGTGAGCTGCCATGCCAGACTGCCTAGCCACTGTTTGTCACCGGATCCGTGGCATCGACCTTCGCGGAGGTTTGCTACCCGCTCACTATGTTCCCTTGGATCCCATAGTACAGACTCCATGACAGTCAGGTATGTGCTATAACATAATTTCTTTATTGGGGGTTATTTACAAGAGGTTGGGGTTATTTCTTTTGGAGTCTCCCCCTTCCCCTCTTCACTGCATCGCTAGGGACTGGCTCCTTGCAGGCCTTGGCAGCTGCAGCCCCCTGCGGCCATTGGCTACCTGGCCTAAGCTCTCCTTCCTCCACTGGCCGCTCCACTGCTGGGTCTGGTGGTAGCTCCTGTGGATGACATGTATCCTTAGCATTAGCTATCCATTCCCTGTGCCCCAGTTTTGGTGCTCCCATATGATACCTCCCTGTGTCTGTCACCTCTTCCCGTGCTACCATACTGCCATTGATGTGCCTGGGTGGTTTCCTTAACCTGTGTTCCCCCCTCCTGCCTTGGTTGGTGCCCTCCACCTGGTTCCCCGTGCTTACCTGAGCATGTGGGGTGGCTCACCTAGGCAGTTGTGTCGCTGGGGGTGCTGGGATGTGCTGGGGTGTCTGGGGCCAGGGAGGGTGGATCATGGACGGTGCTGGACGAGAACCGGGAGTAATGCACGCTGCCCATGGAACCCCTATTGGTGTTTCTCGGGGGCTATGGGAGGGAGGGGACCCAGCTGACCAGCCCTCCTACCCCAGCACAACTATGTCGTGCTGGGAGAGACACCGCAAAGTCTCCAGGGTTTCCCAGATTAGTTGTCGGGTCTTTGCAGTGTCTCTCTCCAGCAAGACACGGGCACTCTCCCTCTCCTCCCTGTTGAGCCACTGCTCACAGAGGATGGCGGCACCTTGGCGCCTGTCCCACAGGTGCTCTGTGAAGGACCAGTGGAGCATGTTGTCCATTTTTTCCCGGTCCCTTCTCCCCTCCCCTAGCTGGACCTCCCTGTTGAGGACCTGCTCCTCCCTCTGCTCGTGTGCTAGCCACTAGGGATGTGCGAACATAGTTCGGAAGTTCGGAGTTCAGACCGAACTCGGTCTGTTTGGATGACCAAACCCGAACCCGAACCTACTAAACCGAACCCGACACTGAACTCTGAAACGACCGAACAGTTCAGTCAGTTCGGATCACATTTGGATGGTTTGGGCGGGAGAAATGTGACCAATGAGTGACCTGTTGACCACTGCCTGTCCCAGGGAGGAGGGGGGTAAGCTGAGGAGCAGACTTCCAGGCACCAGGGGTGGAGAGGCTTGGAGTAGCAGTCAGCCTGCCCAATCACCATCCCTTTTCTCCTCAGACCACTGGCTTACCATATGTGCTTGCCTGCCTGTGTGCATTCCTGTACCTCCTACCACCTATCGCATGATTGAATGAAGTGTGCCCAACCATGCACTAATTCTAGGGACATCATTCAACTCCCATAGGCTTTAGGCTGTCATTCCATTGTACCTGAATCAGTCATGCCCGCTCGTCCCAGGAACCATCGACGAGATTCTGGGGCCATCGTTCTAGTCACTGGGGGCTGCATTCCATTCCACTGCATCTAGAAGCCCGGTGTCCACACACCAACCTGCCCCCCCACCCCATCCTACTCCTCCGCACCCACCCGCATATGCCTGGTGAAGCTGCTGGGAAAAAAAACCCTCCGACCACCAGCTCCCACCGCCTGCTTCCCACTGCCAAGGAGCCTGTCTCTCTTTCTCTCTGGCACACCCACACAGACACAAGCCCTGCCCCTCCTGGTGGGCTGTCTGCAAGTTGAGACCCTGCTGCTTCCTGGCACATCTTTGGGTTAATAACTTAACTACATGTCGTGCCAGGTGCTGCTGGTAGGGATCGACAAACTGTATGAGATTCTGCCACCTGCCAGCCAGAACTTCAGCACAGAGAGATTAAAGATTGGACATATAAAACAAAGCTCATAACAATAACAACACATATAACTTTTATTAACAAAACAACAACAACATTATAAAACAAAAACCAAACATTTAAAACTAGAATGGAAACTTATCTACTCGGTCTTTGGGCCTGCCTCCCGGAACTTGGGGGAAAGGCAGAAGAGGTGCATGGGAGCTAGGGGCAGGGGGCATCACACCTGCCGGCATTTGGTAGTTGTGTTGGACAGCATATTCAATGGCCCCTGCCACAGCTGCCTGCCACTTGGAGACCGATTGGCAGAAGAGTTCCAGGTTGGCCATCTCGGCGGAAACGTACTTGGAAACATACTGCGAGTACGCCTCCACCTTCTTTTCATGTACCTTGACCGCCTGGAACTGTTCCACCAGTCGGTTCTCCATGGTGGCTGCTTGCTGCTGTAGGCCAGCCACAAAGTCCTGGGTGGGCCTCTCCACCTTCGGCCCGAAAGGCCCTTGCTGCTGCAGACTCCTGGGGCCCAGGGGACTCCACATCGGAGCTGGAGGAGGGGGAAGGGTTTTGATGGCGTCTTTCAGGTTGCCTTCCCCCCTTCTTCTGGCGCTGATGCTCCAGCTCCACGGCCACGCCAGAGTCCTGCAGCCTAGTCACCTTCTGGCCATGGAGCTTCTCAATATGGGCAATTAGCCCCGATGTGGTCCCCTCTCTCTGCCTCCTGAATCTTTTGAAGCCGATCTAAAGAACATAAAAAGATAGGAACATAAGAAGTGCCATACTGCATCAGACCAATGGTCTGTGTCAAGCCCTGCCTGCATTCTGTCTCCACAAGTGGGTGGGTGGCCAATTTCTCTCTGTAGGGGACTTCTGTTCCTAACAGGTCATAGGGCAATCCATTCCCTGTTGTTCCAGCCCCCGTGCCTTACCTTGCAGATGGCGTATTTGTCACCCTTCTCATAAAACCGCCAGACATCAGACCAGCTTATACATGGTGGCACTGGCAACCTCTGCCTTGGTGTCCTCCTGCGCCTGGCACTGGCAATGAATTCCTCCTCATCCTCACCCTCTCTGAAACATTAACACATAAACAAGTTAACAACACCTAAGTAATATCATGCATTTATGATGATGCATCTAGTCCTCCGTCCTTGGGGTGCTAGGGATGGCAACTGGAGACAGTGACCCTGGCTGGCACATTCAAATCCTGCCCTTCTTGGGGTGCTAGTAGTGATGGCAACTAGAAAGACCCTTGCTGGCACATGCAAATCCTGCCCTCCTTGAGGTGCTAGGGGATGCTAGGGATGCAAAATGGAGAGAACCTTGCTGGCATGTGCAAATCCTGCCCTTCTTTGGGTGCTAGGGATGGCAATGGAGAGACCCTGGCTGACACATGCAAATCCTGACCTCTTTGTGGCGTTAGGGATGGCAACTAGAAAGACTCTGGCTGGCACATGCAAACCCTGCCCTCCTTGGGGTGCTAGGGAGGGATGACAATGGAGAGACCCTGGCTGGCACGTACAAATCCTGCCCTCCCTGGGGCACTGGGGATGGCAACTGGAAAGACCCTGGCTGGCACGTGCAAATCCTGCCCTTATTTGGGGGTGCTAGGTAGGGATGGCAACTGGAGAGTGGAGACCTTTGCTAGGGATGGCTGGCACATGTTTGGGTGGGGGTACTTGTGCTCGTGCCTGACTGCTGGAAGAGCCCCACACAGTACCCTCTCTCTCTGTGGCTGACATCCACTGCCACCCGCTGATGCCCACTGTTTGTGCCTGACTGCCCACTACCCACACACCCACCCGCACACCAGTGAGCTCACTCTAAGGATAGTATTCTTCTTGTCCTCAAAGTAAAAAAAAAGTTTACAAACCTGGCAGGAGTGGCAGCACCTCCTGTGCCCGGCTCTTGCTCCTCCTCCACCACCAATGGTGCTGCAGCATCCACAGCAGCAACCTCTTCCTCCTCCTTCACCACTGGCTCTGGGAGCACCACCTCGGCCCCCCAGCGTTTAATCGGAACAGTCTTCTTCATTTGTTTTTGTTTTTCAAAACACCAGTCAAACAGTCACCTATCAACTCACCAACCAGCCAACCAAGACAGTCAAACCAACACACAGTCAAACACAGCCAAAACACATGAAACAAACCCAAACAGCCAGCCAGTCACACCACACATGCTCTCTCACAAGCTCCACACGCACTCAAATTTCCAGTTTCCAGCTTTCACTGCAATCACAGGACCATGCGATAACTAAATCGATACCAAAACCAAAACTGATCTCCGAACGGCCGAACCGAACCAAACGCCACCAAACAGAACGACTGAACCCAAACTCGGATCCCGCACCGAATGACCGAACCCAAACTTGGTGACCGAACCAAACGACTGAACAACCGAACCGTGACCTGTTCGCCCATCCCTACCAGCCACCTGATTTACACCAGCAGTTCCCTCCCCAGGTCCTCTCTCCTTCTCCAGTTGTGAGCCTGCATTTCCAGGTTCCTCTCTGCACTACCAGAAACAGCACCCCTGGATGGACCAGGCTGCTGGTCTGTGAATGGCAAGGGGAATTTTGTTTAGCATGGGGCTGGGGATCTGCTACTGTCTACCTATTCTGCTTCCTAGGCCTGCGTGGGGTCTTCCCCGACCCCACCCCCCGGTTGCTCCTTCATGAGCCTGGGTACTGGCGGTCTCCCTTTGTGTTTCCCTGTCCACATCAGCATGTGGAGGGCTGGGGGGGGGGCATCCTTAGTCCCATTATCCCTGCAAGTGTGTGCCTCCCGTCCCCTTCATGGACCCGTCTCCCAGTCCCTCCTCCGCAGATGGGTTCTCCCCACCCCACCCTTGTAATATCTCCACCCATAATCTAGTAGTGTTCCCGGTACCCCTCCTTTCTGTTCCATGGGTGCCCTTGGGAGGGGATGGGACCAGGTGCAGTGCTGTGCCCCAGCCCCCTTTGTGTCACCCTGCCACCTCCCGCCACTGTGCCAATGTCTGTGTGAACCTACCATCAGTATCCTGGTTGCTGGATTCTGGGATGGCCTCCAGATCCTCCATGGCCTCCTCCTGTGACCCCACCTCCTCCTCCTGCACCTCCAGGTCCCCTTGAGCTGTGGGGGCAATATCAGTCTGTTAGTTCACCCTTGCTTCCCTGCTGGGACCCTGCCTGTCCTGGGCAGTGCCCCCCCCCCCCATTCCATGGAATTGTTATCTTACCTGGGTTGTAGTTGTCCTCCTCCTGGAGGACATCCTTAGTGTCCAGCCACTCCCTGTGCACCCCCTGACCCTGGGGGTTTTGGGGGTGCATGAGGAGGGTGATGTTTCCCATAGAGGTTTCCAGGGACACCTCCTCCACCTCTAGGATGGTGGGGTGTCCTCTCGCTTCCTGGATGCCCTCACCAGGGGCAGTGGGCTCCCCCTGCTCTGGGGGTTTGGGCAGGGGGGTGTTGTCTTCACCCTCTTTCTGCCCCTGGTGAAGGCTGAGCCATGTATGCAGGAGGCCACGATCTCCCCATCCACACAGAGGAAGCAACCTAGCTCCTCTGTGAACTCGTGTGTGTGCATGGCAAAGCCAGACTTGATATTGTTGTCCTTGATATGTTTGTATCCAGTCCTCAACTCCTTTGCCTGATGCATGTATTGGGCCCCATCCCTGTTGAACCCCATGTGCTGCATCTCTGATGGCTTCATAGATATGTTTTGTCTTGAAGCAGTGCACCAGGTCTGCCTGGACCTTTTAAGCCCCCCACAGACATATGAAGTCCAAGGTTCCCCTTTTGGGGTCTCCCTGTGGGGGGCCATCCAGTCTTCCTGCATGGGACTGTGGTGGCAGTGGAGCAGGTGCTCGCCTGTTGGAGGAATGCATCAGAGTGAGTTGTTGTCCTGCTGCACCCCTGTTGCTGCTATGGGGTGTTCCTTGCTCTCCCCCTCCCCCACAAGGGTTCCCGCTGTTTTACCTGACTGCCATGGAGGCCCTCCTCGACTGTCTCCCTGGTGGTGCTGTACTCCAGGGTGTGGGTGCTTTCCTGTGTGTGGGGGGCAGTGGAGCTGTCACCGGTCTGTCCGACGGTACCCCGGCATGTGCTCAGTCTGTGCCCTGCCCCCTCCCCTGTGTGGGTGGGGTTCCCCTGTCTTATCTCACTGTCAGAGGTGCTTAGGGGTGTGCACCAGGCCCCCATGTCATTTTTGTTTTTCGTTTTCATTTACGTTATTCAAAAATGTCAGTTTCATTATCGTTATTAAAGACAATGTCGCTTTCATTTTCATTATCAGTTTGGTATTGTTTTTGATATTGTTTTTGTTATTAGTATCGATATCAGTATCGGTATCATTTTCATTATCGATATTCATTACCGTTATTGATATCGTTATTGATATGGTTACCATTTCAAACAAAGATTTTATTTTTGGTATTGGTATCGTTATTGATTCCTGTGTACAACTAATATTTATCTAAATCTAAGGGAGACAGGGGAAGGGGAAAGAAAAACTAACCAATTATCTATACAACTATTCTAATCTAAATGTCTATAATATATATCTATATCTAATCTATATTATCTATCTATCTATAATGTACCGGGGGGAGAAGGGCATGGAAAAGGAGAAGGTAAAATGCAGGGTATGAGGAAGGAAAGGTGTTGGTGGGAATACCTAGTGAATAAATACAATGAGGGCTAGGGAGGATTTTTTATGTGCAAGCACCACAGTTCTGTAAATACAACCTGAGAAACGGATCTCTCACACAACAGAGAAAAAAACCTGGTCCTCCCATTATAAAGGGTTGCAGTGCCCTCCCCCAGAGTCCCCCTGATTGGTTGTGGGAGGCAGCAGGCATTGAGAAATCACAGAGTCCCAAGAAACTGCTGGGGCCTGCTTGCGCTGCTCATTGGCCAGCGATACATCCATCAGATTCTGCTGAGCTGCTCGCCCCTCCCAACACAGGCACAGTTCAAGAGTTCAGTCCTGTTAAGACTCTGAGATGTCTGCTCCCTCCTCCCCTCTCTACATTTTCCTTCCAAAACCCAACTGCCACAGCACTAATGATAACAACATTGTCGTTTTTGTTTCTTGTTATCATTTTTGGTATCATTTTTATATCGATATCTGTATCAATATCAGTATCAATATCATTACCGTTATCAGTATTCTCGGTTGTCATTTTTGTTATTCCAATAATGAAAATGAAAATGATAATTTTCGTTATGGTTATTGTAATAATGAAAACGACATGCACATCCCTAGAGGAGCTCGCCTCCCTGAGCCGCATGCTGTTGGTGGGGTTGGGGGTACAGCCGGCACTGTGTTGTGCCCTCTGCCCTGTGTTGGAATGGAAGAGCTGTCAGTAGGCATCCTTGCTCCCCCTCCATGGCGCTGGTGTCCTGGGCCCCCTCCCCCGGCTGGACCGGGATCCCTCAGCTTACACTGCCCCTTCCTGCACATGTTGTGGTGCTGGCTCCCTTAAGCCGTTTTTACATGGATCCCCCCCCACTTGGTGTTCCGGCAGGTGTTGAGGGGGGCATCCTTGTACACGGCTGGTAGGGGTGGATGTGCGCCAGGTGTTCACACATGTAAACACCATGGGCGGTGGGGTTTTGTGCGTGTGTGCTCCCAACACACACACACCTAGACCCATCACACACCCATCTCCACCCATGGGGCCCTCCAGAAAACCGGAGAAGGCTCCATGGATGGAGATGGTGTAGGCGGGTGGGTGTCTGTGTAAACAGACACACACACACCTCCACCCACCATGGCCAAACACCACCCCCCACACACAATCATTTCCGTCCGTGTAAAAATGACCTGAGTCTTGTCTGTCACTTTGAGGCCTGACATGTTGGGAGCTGGCGCACCCATGTCCTCATTCACTTCTTCTTTAAGGGCTCTTGGACAGGCATTCAGCATATCTCCTAGTGGGTGTGTCTGCTTGTGGGCTCCTGCAGTGCCTCTCCAGCCATGTCTCACCAGTTTCGGTGGACCCTTCCTGTGGGTGGGTGTGCTTCCCTGTTCACATGGACGGCTGGGTGCTCAACACCCATCTCCACCCACCGAACATGCTGGCTTCTTCCTGGCTGCTCTGTGGGTGTAGATGAGTGTTGATGGGTGGGTTGCAGAAGCATGCACACCCACCTGGCCCTGTTCACATGGATGCTCTCCCACTCATCTGATGGGTGAAGATGGGTGAGAGGCATTCATGTAAAAATGGCCTATCACAAATTGAGTTAACTGATGGACAAAGTGTTTGACTTTTTGAAACCCAAGCACCAAAATGGAGTTTGTTCTTCATTTAGCATCTGAACTTATAGAAGGAGATCTCAGTGGCCTGCAGGATGCTATTTTGAAAGGCTATGCTGAAAGCCAGAGATTGAGGGTAAAAGGAAATTATCCTAGGTCCACCTAGTCTGTGTTATTTTTATATTTCTTTTCAGTAGCAATTTTCGGAACCATTTTTCCTATTTCATTTATAATTTAATTTCTTTTCTTTCATTAATCTTTCTTTAAAGCTTGTGTGTACAGTTGCAGAATTTGGAATTCTAGAGTGAACCTCTATAGGATGCAGAGGCAAGTCACTCAAATAATTTTTTTCTCTGATCAGTAAACACTCTATATACAATAGGATGTGTAATTCATTTTTTTTATTATGATAAAAACAAAAAATCTTGGTTTTGATTAGTTTTTGTAATAACAAAAATGGAAAATAATAATAATGAGAACAGGAATGAAAACAATTTTTCATTTTTGAAATAAGGGGAAAAAACTGAAAAGCGTATTTCTGGCTATATCTTTTTTGTTCAATTCAATTATAACAAAACTTGGGTAAACTGTATCCCCAATGGAGGGCACTATGTGTACCAAACTTTGGAAATATATTTAATATATATAATGGCTTATTGAGTGACCAAAAAAGATCATTACAAAGCATACATACAAATTAAAACATAAATATAAACAAGAAAGCAATTAATAAGACCTTAATGGAATAACAAAAGTTAAAACATCATGATTCTCATCCAGGTAAAACAAAAATCTGAATTACAAATGAAGATACATAAGGGCCCAGTTAGCCCTTGTTATTGTAAAGTGGATATTTGCCTCCATTTAATATCGAGAACGCCGTCACAGTAAGAGGCCATAGCTCTAGAGAGACAGGTGTCCTTGGTGCACAGTAGCTGGGTCAGCAAGATATCAAAACATCTGGGAGAGCATTTGCAAAAATATTGGGATACATTTTTTCCCCTCAAATCAGTATAGGCAGGACAAATGCATACAACATGCTTAAGGGACTCAACTTGGCCAAGAGAGCAATCTAGACAAAACCTTTGCTCCCTTGGCAAACCAGAATATCTCCCCCTAAGCATGGCAGAGGGGAAAACATTAAGCCTAAACAAAGATAAGGCATATCTTTTCCGCCAGTCAGTCCAAAGCATAAGATAATTAGAATCACTGGGATGTGGGTTAATCTTAACATAAAATGGGGCAACTCTCTGCCTAGTCAGGGTTGAGAGCTCACTTTGTCTTTCTTGATCGAAGATTCTTTTTTGATCAGCATCATCGCACTCTTGAAATTGTAAGAGAGTAAAAAGACCTTAGAGAAACCCAAATCCCTGATTTCCTTTTCTATTGCCAAACACCAAGGGTTGTCTCTAACTGTATTTGCTGGTAGGTTGAGAGGGCAATTGGATTTTACAGGGAATAAAAAGATCTTCATCCAATATCTTATGATGGCTACAAGGCCCTGAGATTTTAAAGTTCGCAAGATTGTTTCTGCTCTCAATAACACCTGAGGGGTTCCTCTTGGAACTTTCAGGATCACATGAAAAAAGCTGTTTTGAAGTAGCTCAATATTATTCAAAAAAGACAGGCCCCAGATGGGAAAAGCATACAAAAATTGATTTACTACTTTTGCCCTAAACAGGCGCATAGCTGGTTTTACCAGACATCCTCCGTGAGAAAAATAACAACTCTGGGTAGTATGTGAGGTTTTTTTTTGCCTGTTCCAAGGCAAACTTATAATGTAACTGCCAGCTCTTAGACACTGAAAAAAATGACCCCCAGGTATTTATAGAAAGGAACCTGTTCTATTTGGTGCTCGCCCATAAACCAAGAGGAGACTGATTTCTTGCTTCCGACTACCATGACTTTGGTTTTAGCAAAGTTTATTGTTAAATTTTCATTTTGACAAAAGGCCATAAATCTCTGCATACTCCTTTTTAGCCCAATAGAGGTCTGCGAAATCAACAAAGTATCATCCACATAAAGGAGTATAGGTATCTTATGGTTGGCCAGCTTAGGGGCATGGGTGTCCATTTCAGCCATGAATTAAACCACATCATTTAACAAATAGTTTAATAAGGCTGGGGCCAAGATACAACCCTGCCTTACCCGCAATACCTGGATTTACTTAGTGGGCGGGTGATTACGTGAAAAATGAACCTGCATGGTATTGCCACTATGTAATTTGATCATAAGAAATAACAATCGACGATTGACCGAAGATCCACTTAACTTGTGCCAGAGATGTTCTCTATCTATGGTATCGAATGCTGACTTCAAGTCAACAAAGCATAGATAGAGTCGTGATTTCTGAGAAGAGCGAGAGTATTTGGAAATCAACTGTTGCAAGACAAAAGCGTGATTAAGGGTAGACTGACCCTCCCGAAAGCCAGCCTGCTCCAGTGCAATTATCTCATTGCAGCTCTCATCCCCTCCAGGTGAGCAGGGCTCCACCCCACAGCCACAAGCCAAAGGTGCACGCCCGCCCCCAGAAGCCCCCAGCAGCCATTGCAGCGCTCATCCCCTCCAGGTGAGCAGGGCTCCACCCCACAGCCACAAGCCAAAGGTGCACGCCCGCCCCCAG
>QEPC01013929.1:2206458-2219661 GCA_003113815.1 Sphenodon punctatus
TTTTAGATTGTAAGCCACAGGCAGGGACCGCATCTGATTGTATGTTCTGTACAGCGCCAGGTTGCAACTGGCGCTTTATAAATGTTTAATAATAATAATAATAATAATAATAGGTCCAAGACTAGAATTTCATGAGGACATGTTTAGAGTATAATTTCCCGATCACACTTAAGAGACTTATAGGCCTGTAATTTGAGGGGAGCGATGCATCCCCTTTTTTAAAGATCGGGACAGTCACGCTATTGAGCCAGTCTTTGGGGAAAAGACCGTATGTATCAATGTGTGAAAATAAAGGTACCAATACAGAGGCCCACCAATCAGGGTCCAGCTTGAGAAGGTCTGCAGTAACATGATCACATCCGGGGACTTTCCTGGTTTTCAGCTTTGCTATTAGCTCCTTAATTTCAGCTGGTTGAACCATTTGCCAAGAGGGAAAATCCTCGATAGAGAGCCCAGGAAAATTAAAGGCTGGAGTAGTTAAATATGAATTAGCAAATAAATCAAAAAAATAATTTTGCCAAACAATGGGAGAGATAGTAACTAGTGGTTTTCCCATAGTTCTGTCTTTTGAATACTTAATAAGGGACCAAAATTTCCTGGAATTATTTCCCTGAGCTGCCTTAATAAGTGATAACCATTTTGCTTTAAAGTACAAAGTACAATTATATTTAGAAGAGAAACCAATTCCCTTCTAAAGTACGGGAAGGGAAACTAATTTCCTCCTAAAGTACGTAGAATAACCCTTCTAAAGTACAATTATATTTAGAAGGGAAACCATTACTCATTGGAAATATTGGATAAAGGAAACCTACTTTATAAGCAATTGGATGTTGTGCTTTTAGGAAAAGCTGCATAAACATTCCTGGCTACAACTTCTTTATCTTCCATCCAATTTGTATGAAACCTGGGAAGATTATTACACTTCCAAAGATTACCAATCTTGACAATTTTTAGAAAGATTGGATGAAGGGTCCTGATGCTATAAGCTGTTAACCTGAAAATGCATTTCTGACTGTAACATTCTTATATTCCATCCTGTTTACAGGACATTTGGCAGAAATGTATAACACACCTTACCTGACATCTCTGAAAACTACATGGCAATTTGATAAAGGAACCCAATTTTATAAGCAACTGAAGTTGTCCCCTTGAAGACCATTATTTAGATAAATAGCAGCACATGCAGTGTCAGTCAGAAACAGGCACCTGGCATGGCAGGGGGAGGGAGGTTGTAGGATGGAGGATGGTGAGCAACCCAAAAGACTGACAGGCACATTCACTAGCCAATTACTGCATGCTTCCAGCTTTAAAGGACCTATTGGTGGTGGCTTCGAGGTGGGCATAGGGGGCAGACCTGAGGTGGGTATAGAAGGGACATTACTAGGACTTTGGGAATAGCATCTCAGAAATCAGGAGACATGGTTTACACATCCAGGCTGGCCAAATATAATCACAATCACATTCTGCATTCTGCAGCACTGTGACAGAGGACATAAGAGAATCTCTACTGGCTCTTTTCTAAACAGATGCTTGCAACATCCCAGTAACAAGTGGGGGAGAGAAGTTGGGGTGGTCACAGCACAGAATGAGGATATTTGGTTGACATTTCTTCTGGCCAGTTGGCATCACAAACAGATCTTATGCCACAGTGACAAGTTAGAGAATCCCTGGCATAGGCTCTTTCTTTGCATATGCTGTGCAGGCTTATAAAATTGGGACTCTGTATCACATCTTTCCTATATTTGACATACCTGATCGTGAAGGTGTGATATACATCCTTGCCAAATTTCATGTACACTGGTTGGACTACAAAGATATTACAGTTAGACATACATTTATAAATTAATTGCTTATACCACCAGGACCCTTTACCCAATCCTTCTGAAAGTTTGCATAGATAGTAAACTTGGGGAGGGGCATAAATATTCTAAGTGTCATTCACATTAAACGAAGACAAAGAAGTTACAGCCAGGAATGTATATGCAGATTTTTTAAAAACATAGTTCAACTGCTTATAAAATCAGATTCCTTTATCCAATCTTTCTGAAATGTGGTACACATAATGCCTTCCATTGGAGGAACAATTATTCTATGTTTCATCCAAATATAATGAAAAACAAAACAGTTACAGCTGAAAATGTGTTTCCCATTTAACCCAATGGAAATCAAAAATGAAAGCAAAAACTAAAATGAATATTTGCTATTTATGAAAATGAACTATTTAAATAATGAGAACAAAAATGAAAACAAATAAAAACATGGGTCACTGGTGCACACCTCTAATATACAAATAGTTATTGGTTCTCAACTGTGAATCTGGCTTTGTTCCTTGCTACCAATCCCTGGAAGGATTCCTGGTTGTTTAAGTAATCTGTGAAATTTGCACGTGAGGAAATTGAGTCACAGCTGTGTCTGACAGTGTAGTGATTTCAGTTAATCCCTTACTCATCACAGCATTATAGTCATGAGGTTGCATGATAATATTATTAAAGTTCCACAGTAGATGTGTGTGTATTTAAGACTATTTCTCTGATGGGATACATGGAGGAAGTGTGTGCCAGAAGGCGAGTTGAGGTTGAAGTTGAGGTTTTGATTTTGTTTAATTTAGTTTATTATATTTTTATGCCGCTCCCTCCTGCTTCCGCAGCTTGGGGCAGCTTACAACAATAAAAATAACAAGTAATATAAAATTCAATATAAAACAACATAAAAACCTGGCAAAAAGACAAACTCCCCCACCCTCCCCATCACCCATCTCCCTCACCAAAGGCCCGGCTGAACAACCAGGTCTTACACTGTCTATGAAAAGAGGGTCTATGGACAGGCGGACCTCTGGTCAGTGTGTGTTCTACAGCCACGGTGCGGCCACCGAGAACATCCTCCTCATAGTCGACACCCAGGAAACCCAGGGGACCGCATGGAGGGCGCTCCCCACAGACCACAGAGGTCGATTCAGGACCTGGGGAGTGAGGCAATCCTGCAGATATGTGGGGGCCAGGCCTTTTAGGGCTTTAAAGGTCAAAACCAACACCTTGAATTGGGCCCGGTAGACTACTGACAGCCAGTGAAGAGAACGGAGCACCGGCATAATGTGCTTGCAATGACTCACCCCGGTAAGGAGGTGAGCTGCCGCATTCTGCACCAGCTGCAGTCTATGGATCATCACCAAGGGTAACCCATGTAGAGCACATTACAGTAATCCAATCCTGATGTAACAAAAGCATGTGTGATGGTGACAAGCTCCGTGTCTGAGACATATGGCTTAAGTCATCACACCAGATGTAATTGGCAAAATGCACCTTTTGCCACAGCCACTACCTGGACATCCAGGTGGAGCTACAGGTCCAGTAACACCCCCAAACTATGGACCTGAGGCCATCACATCCCCAGTTTTGTCCACCACCATCACATCCATCTTGTCAGGATTCAGCTTTGGACGGATCATCTCATCTTCATCCAGTCCCTGACAGCTGACAGACACCGAGCACCGAGACTGCAGGACCTGGGTCAGATGTAAAAGTGATGTACAGTTAGGTGTCATCGGCATATTGATGACACCTCACCCCAAACCCTCTGACGACCGCCTCCAAAGGTTGCATGTACATGTTGAACAAGAGACAGGATAAGATGGAACCTTGCAGGAGTCCACATGTGAGGTCCCGTAGAAAAGATGAACAATCATCCAGCACCACACATTGAGTTCTCCCAGACAAGAAGGAGTGGAACCATTCAAGAATGGTACCTCCCACTCTGGCTCGGTTCCACAACCAAGTCACCAGCAACTCATGATCAACAGTATCAAATGCAGCCAAAAGATGTAATAGGATCAGCAGGGTTGAACGACCCTGATCCAACTCACAGTAGAGGTCGTGGACCAATGGCACAAGCACAGTCTCAGTGTCATAACCCAGACAAAAGCCAGACTGAGAGGGATTAAGGAAATCAATCTAGTCCAGATGCTCCTGAAGATGGCGAACCGCCACCCACTCAATAACCTTCCCTAAAAAAGGAAGGTTAGAGACTGGCTGATAACTGGTCAGGGCATCAATGTCAAGTTATGTTTTTTGAGCAGAGGCCACACCACTGCCTCTTTGAGACAGCCTGGCACTCTGCCCTCCCTAAGGAGGACATTGACAATCCCAGTCAGCAAGGGCCCCAACATCTCCCGGATGACTTTAACCAGCCAGGACGGGCATGGGTCCAGTTCACAATGGGTGGCTCTAACAGTCCCAAGAGCATCCCCCGCATCGGAGGATGACACGTACTGAAATTGATCCCATAAAACTAGAGAAGCCAGGGCTTCAACTTCCTCTGGTTCACTTACTGCAAAAAGTGCAGCGTTGAACCAATGATGAATTTGGGCAATTTTGTCCACAAAGAAGTCAACAAACAAGTCACAGTGAGCACTAGATGATTCTAGGTCCTGGCAGAGGGAGTCCAAACTGACCAGCCCCCTTACTATGTGGAAAAGCTCAGCTGGACGTGACTTAGCGGACTTTTTTGCTGCCCACACAGTCACAGCATAGGTACGTAAACAGACTCTATGTCGTAATCGGTCAACTTCAGTATGAGAACGATGTCACCTTCGCTGTAACCATCTCTCTGCTTCATTTAGTGGTTTGGACCTGTCTGCAACACATTATAGTGCATGCATACTTTATGCGTGTATGCATTTTATACATATTTACAATACCCATACATATACAAGGTTTATGGGGCTGTATCCTCTAGTCCATGGAGTGTAAGCAGTGAAAAATGCCTTCATGGACCAGAGATCGATCTCTACAGGAGAAAGCATCTGTGTATGTGGTCTCTTCACTAACGTACAGAGATGGTGGCGGCAGTATGATTGATGTATGTGTATTTTTAAGGTACTACATTTCTGAGAGACCTTAGAATTGATGCCAAATTGCCAACTTCTCTTTCATCCACAGGAAAAGACAAAGGGTAGGATCGGGCTAGGGTGGGACAGTGGTAGGAGAGGACTTTGCAGAACCAAGATCCACTATTACCTCATCTTCCACAAGTACTATTGATTAAGGAGTTTGCATTAATGACAGAAATTAGAATACTCACGGTGGTGGTTTCATTTCTGTCAAGCAGCTCAGGATTAGTTTCTGGTGACTACAGTTCTTCGCTTTTTCTGAAAACAGCGCAAACATAGTGAAACAGGGCTCTAATGACCACGAAATATGCCACTTTGACACACACACCCTGCATTCTCACAGTTTGTTACACCTAGTGCAGACCTCCCCTAGAAAAGTGTTTCATAAATCATAGAACCCACCACATACACATTTTTAATACTGGTAATGTATAACCCTATAGCATGTACAGAATATCTTTTTCTTTCCCAAATACAGAACATTTTATTGGAAAACAAATGATTAGAAACACATTTTTCCACTTTTTGAATTTTTGTGTGGCCTTAGGCAACTGTGGTAGAGGTATGGGGTGACAGATTTGGACAGTATGCAGAAAAGCAGGGAAGAAGAGAGCTTTGGAGCTGAAGCCCAGAGGCACAAGGAAATTAGCAGCACATGGGACAGCAAGGAGGTCTCCCACCATTCCTGAGGGATACAATGACTATTATCCATCTGCAGCGAAGTACTAGCCTCATTGAAAGAGCAGGACGGTATTGAAAGAGCAAGGACTGGTGAGGTTGCAGCTCGTCTGCATACGCTCCCAGCATCCTTGGCTGTCATCGCTCGAGGACCACCACGACTCTCCTGGGGCTCGGCCTTCCTGCCGCCCCAAGCTCCACCGACCAGCGGGCCAAGGACTGGTGAGGTTGCAGCTCGTCTGCATACGCTCCCAGCATCCTCGGCTGTCATCGCTCGAGGACACCACGACTCTCCTGGGGCTTGGCCTTCCTGCCGCCCCAAGCTCCACCGACCAGCGGGCCAAGGACTGGTGAGGTTGCAGCTCGTCTGCATACGCTCCCAGCATCCTCGGCTGTCATCGCTCGAGGACACCACGACTCTCCTGGGGCTTGGCCTTCCTGCCGCCCCAAGCTCCACCGACCAGCGGGCCGAAAAGCGCGCGCCTAAAGGCGCGCGCCTTACAGGTACTTTTCTCCATTTCTTTTCTACTGTACTTCCCCCTCCTATCTTACTCACTAACATGTCTGCCCTATTTTCTCGCCTTTTCTTTCCCTCCTCTCCTTCTCCTCTTCCTGTCCATCTTTTTCTTCCTCTACTTTTCTCCTCCCAGCTTCTTCCTCCCCCCAACCGATCACCACTCTCTAACCTCCCCCATACATCCTTTGCTCCCTTGGCTACTTTCTCTCATTGCTCCCCTTCCACTCCTGTCTCTAGCCTTCCTCGATGCTCCCCTTCTCCCAATCTTATCCCTATTCCTCCTGTCTCTAGCCTACCACGACGCTCCCCTTCTCCCAATCTTATCCCTATTCCTTGCCTCCCCCCTCATCAACTACCATTTTTCTGCTCCCTCTGGAACTGTCGCTCATCTATCAGTAAAGCTCCCTATATCCATGATCTTTTCCTCTCTCGCTCCCTCCAGCTCCTTGCCCTTACTGAAACTTGGATCACTCCCTCGGACTCTGTCACGCCTGCTACCCTCTCCTGTGGGGGTCTCTCCTTCTCTCACCAACCCCGCCCTGAAGGACGGGGTGGTGGGGTGGGCCTCCTTCTTGCTAAATCCTGTCAGTTCCAACCAATTTCTCCTCCCCCCTCTCTCTCCTTCCATACCTTTGAGGCTCACTCCGTGCGCCTCTACTCCCCCCTCCATCTACGTGTTGCTGTCATCTACCGTCCCCCTGGTCCTCTCTCTTCCTTTCTTTCTGACTTTGAGTCCTGGCTCACTTTCTTCCTCTCTGTTGATATCCCCACTCTCATCCTTGGTGACTTCAACATTCATGTTGATGACCCATCTCAGCCCTCAGTCTCTCGCTTCCTCTCCCTAGCCTCCTCCTTCAACCTCCACCTTTGGACCAACTCCCCCACCCATACTAATGGCCATTCTCTTGATCTTGTCCTCTCTAGAAACTGCTCTGTCGCTGATCTCTCCTTCGATCCTCATCCTATATCAGACCACTTCCTTGCCTCTTTCAACATTTCCCACTGTCCCCCCTCCTCTTCCCCTTCTCTACGCCCCTTCCGTGACCTTCAAGCTATTGATCCCCTGGACTTTGCCTCCTCTCTCTCTCCCCTTCTTCCTACAGTCTTCTCTTCCTCCTCCCCTGACTCCGCTGTCTCTGCTCTCAACGCCTCTCTCTCCTCCACACTTGACTCCCATGCCCCTCTCTCTTCCCGCCCTGCCTTCTCCCACAACCCCCGTCCTTGGCTCACCCCTAGTATCCGCCACCTCCGTTCTTGCACTCGTGCTGCTGAACGACTCTGGCGCAAATCCCATTCTCACGCTGACTTCCTTCACTTCAAATTCTGTCTCTCCACCCTTACTTCTGCTATCTCCCTTGCTAGACAACACTACTATGCCTCCCGCATTGAGTCCTGTTCTCGGGACCCTCGCCGCCTGTTCTCTACCTTTGACTCCCTCCTCAAGCCTCCCTGTCCTCCCCCTCCTTCTTCCCTTTCTGCTCAGGATCTTGCCTCCTTCTTCACCTCCAAGATAGACAAGATCCGCCTCGACATCGCTTCCCACTCCTCTCTTCCCACTCCCACCCCTCTCCCTCCTCCCCCTCCTTCTCTCATGTCCTCCTTCTCCCCTGCCTCCCTTAAGGAAATCTCCTCTCTGCTCTCCTCCTCCAACCCTTCCACTTGCCCCCTTGATCCCATTCCTTCCCGCCTCCTCACCTCCATTACTCCCACTGTCGCCCCTTCCTTCCTGCACATCATCAACCTCTCCCTCTCTACTGGCTCTTTCCCTTCTGCCTTCAAACATGCCACAGTCTCTCCTATTCTCAAAAAGTCCACTCTTGACCCCTCTGACCCTTCTAGCTATCGTCCTGTCTCACTCCTTCCTTTTGCTTCCAAGCTGCTTGAACGTGTTGTCTACTCCCGCTGCCTTGACTTCCTATCCTCCAACTCCTCCCTTGACCCCCTCCAATCTGGCTTCCGCCCCCTTCATTCTACTGAAACTGCTCTCGCTAAGATCACCAACGATCTTCTGGTGGCTAAATCTAAACGTCTCTATTCCATTCTTGTCCTCCTTGATCTCTCTGCTGCCTTCGATACTGTTGACCACTCACTCTTGCTGGATTCCCTTCACTCCCTTGGCTTTTGTGGCTCTGTCCATAACTGGTTCTCCTCCTACCTCTCTGACCGCTCCTTTAATGTGTCTCTCTCCAACTCCGCCTCCTCCTCCTTCCCCCTCTCAGTTGGTGTTCCTCAAGGCTCTGTTCTTGGCCCTCTCCTCTTCTCGATCTATACCTCATCCTTAGGCAAACTCATTGCCTCCCATGGCTTCCAATACCACCTCTATGCTGATGACACTCAACTCTATCTCTCTACTCCCTCTCTCTCTCCCTCTGTTCAAGCTCGTCTCATCAACTGTCTCTCTGACATCTCTACCTGGATGTCTCAACGTCAACTCAAACTCAACATGGCTAAAACTGAACTCCTTATCTTCCCCCCTCATCCTTCCTCTCCTTCCTCACTGTCAATAACTATTGATGGAGTCACCATCCTGCCTGTCCCCCAAGCCCGTAGCCTAGGCTTCATCTTTGACTCAGCCCTTTCTTTTAAACCCTACATTGACTCTGTTGCTAAATCCTGTCGCTTCTCCCTCCATAACATTGCTAAGATTCGCCCTTTTCTCTCTGTCTCGTCTGCCAAAACTCTTGTTCATGCTCTGGTCATCTCTCGCCTCGATTACTGTAACCTCCTTCTCACTGGCCTTCCCCGGTCTCACCTTTCTCCCCTCATCTCTGTCCAAAACTCTGCTGCCAGGGTCATCTACCTCGCCAGTCGCTTCGACCATGTGCAGCCCCTCCTCTCTTCGCTTCACTGGCTTCCCCTTCCTGAACGAATCCTGCACAAGCTCCTAGTCTTCACCTATAAAGCTCTTCACAACCTTGCTCCCCCCTACCTCTCTGCACTTATCGCCCTCCATACTCCAGCCCGTGCACTTCGCTCCTCCTCTGTCCCTTCTCTCACCCTTCCACGCCTTCCCTGCTCCCCTAAGCGCCTTCGTCCCTTCTCACTTGCTGCCCCCCATGCCTGGAACTCCCTCCCTGTCCACATCCGCCTTGCCCCCTCCCTTCATACCTTCAAATCTCTCCTTAAAACTCACCTCTTTCGCTCTGCTCTGTCTGACTCTTTATCCTGCTGAGCCACTATTCCTATACCTACGATCGGTTTACCCTTATCCTTGCAACATGGACCTGCCTGCTGTCATTCTCATCGTAACCAAGCCAAGTACGTGCACTTGAGACCTCGCATCTTCATGAATGTTAGACCCCTTGTCTCTCCCTCTGTTCCCCTTCCTAAGTCTCTCCCCCAGCTCCTGTCTCTCAGATTGTAAGCCCTAGGGGCAGGGACCGTGTCTATTTTATTACTTTGTAAAGTGCCAGGTACACTGCTGGCGCTATATAAATGTTTGTTAATAATAATAATAATAATAATAATTATCCATCTGCAGCGAAGTACTAGCCTCATTGAAAGAGCAGGACGGTATCACCAGCTTCCTTATTTCTTCTTTTCTGTTGCTGAGTTTCCCCTGCATGGCTGGCATGACTTTTTCCTCAGCCTGGGATGGACTCCCTCTCTGGGTCTTAATGCCAAGATCTCCTTCTCCAAACCAGACATTTCTTCACAAGATCATCTTCTCCAAACTGGACATTAGTGAGGAGCAACCTCGTACACCATGGTGATTCATCGACCGCACCAGATCCAGATGAGGATGTGAGTGAGGGAATTTGTAGCCTTTGAATCAATGGGCTGGCATGGGTGGTTGGTTGCTGGTTTTGGTCACAAGTTCTGTTGTGCAATCTAACCTGGTGTTTGATAGCAAGGAGATGAAGCTGTGGAATTTGACAGGTTGCACAATCAAAGAAGTTTAGCACACTGATGATTTTTTTTTAATGGTTTTTTGTTACTGTTAAATGTAAAAATAAATTATTTATGTCAGTAAACCTAATACTTCTGGTTGGTACAAAGTTGCCCCAGTTGAGAATGCAAGGATAAGGCAAGTGCCAGGGGAGGAGGGAGATTATTCCTGGTCCCTTGAAGGGTCGAGAGTTGGACCAGGACGGTCCCTTGGAGGGTCAGGTGAGGCATGTCTCTGGGGAACTTGGGGGTATGGTGCCACCTGTGGTGGTTGGGGTGGAAGAGGGGACAGAATAGGGGAACAATCCACCCCTGCAGCTCTGGCAGCAGTGACAGCACATGCAAGTGCCCTCTCCTGCTTTACCACAGAGGTGCAGTAGATACTAATTGCCTCCCACTGCTGTCCTAGATAACGTCTGTATGTTGTGTCCCTGTGCTGCCTCTGTGCCAGGACACAGATCTGCTGCCTCCTGGCAGTAGTCCAACTCCTGACTCTCCAAGGGACCAAGTGACTCTCGTATCTCTGTAAGGCTTTGCAGGTTTCAGTTGGCAGCATCAAGGGCATCGCTCAGCTCAGAGGGCTCTTGGACCTCCTCACCTGACGATGATGACGAAGAGGAGGAGGGACTCCTCCTCCTTCCCCTGCCGTCTATCCCCCACTAAGTCTGCTGACTGTGGCCACCTGCCTGCTGTCTCCTCCCTAAATGCAGCCTGTGGCTCCACTGCAGGTGGCTTATCAGGCCTGTGGTACTACTCTACCCCCACACCAAACTTCCCGTTCAGAGGGCCTGCAGACAGTCATAGGTGCAGGGGTTCTAGGAGTCTGGGAGAAATGGATCTCAGACTTCTGAGATTCTCCTCTGTGGCATAGGGTGTCTGTGTTGCCTCGCTAGACCCTCCTTCATCACCTGAATGTCCTCCTCCTCCATTCCTCCCCAGGGTCCTCCATCCTACTAGGTATATAGCTCCAAATGCTAATATTGTAAATATAAATATATCATAATATTCCAATTTCCTATTATACTAAATATGGCCATTTGCACACAGACGGCCCCACCCACCACTGGGTGTTCTGGCATTGAAGTTTTATTTTTATTTATTTATTTATTTATTTAATGAATTTATACCCTGCCCCTCCTGCAATGCAGCCCGGGGCGGCTTCCAACAATTTAAAATACAATAAAAATAATTTAAAACACTTATAACAAGAATAATAAAATATTAAAACAGGGCTAAAATCATGGATATAACAAACAAAAATAGGTGGGGGAGCTAAAACCCCTCACCCTACCCTCCCTCCCAAAGGCCTGGGCGAACAGCCAGGTTTTGCAACTTTGCCGGAATGTCAACAGGCTAGGGGCCAGGCGAGCTTCCTCCGGAAGGGAGTTCCAAAGGCGCGGTGCGGCCACCGAGAATGCCCTCTCCATTGTGGCCCCCCCGCTTAACACGGGGGACATCCAAGAAGGCACCCCCGGCAGACCGCAGGAGCCGCTCTGGGGCGCGGAGGGCGAGGCGGTCCCTGAGGTATGAGGGGTCCAGACCTGTAGATCATCACCAAAACCTTGAAGTTGACTCCCTTGCCACTTATTGGCCTGTCTCTAACCTTCCTTTTTTAAGGGAAGGTTAACGAGCAGGTAGTGGCTCGACAGCTACAGGAGTATCTGGATTGTATCAGTTTTCTTGATCCCATGCAGTTTGGATTCCCTCTGGGCTATGGCACCAAGACTGCACTTGTGACGTTGGTCGACAACCTACGCCAGAAATTGGATCAGGGTACTTTGGCCCTCTTGATTCTATTAGATCTGTCAGCTGCATTTGATATAGTTGACCATGAGATGTTGGTGATGCGCCTGCGGGACCGTGCCAGGGTGGACGGGGTGGTTCTTGAGTGGTTCTGTTCTTTCCTGGCCAGAAGAACTCAATGAGTGGTGCTTGGGGATTATTTTTCATCATACCGAGACCTCTCATGTCATCCACGCTTTCATCATCTCTAGGCTGGACTATTGTAACACGTTCTACCTGGCACCCATGGTGATGGTTTGGGGATTGCAGCTGGTACAGAATGCGGTGACCCACCTCTTGGTGGGATTGGGCTGTGGGGAACATATTAAACCGTCCCTAACTATCTTCAGAACTGCCTCACCCCTCAGATCCTAGATCGCCCCCTGCGGTCATCTGAGGATGCCCTCTTCGAGGTCTCCCTAGTCTTCTGGGGGCCATGATGGAGAGGGCGTTCTCAGTGGCCACACCGTGGCTGTGGAACTCCCTTCCAGTGCAGGCCTGATTGGCCCCAGATTTCCCCTCTTTTCGATGTAGCTGTAAGACCTGGATGTTCTACCTGGCATTTGGTGGAGGAGATGGGTGAAGGGTGGGGGGGGAATGGGTTAGGGTGGGGGGGAAGGGGTTTTTAGTCCTCCTTGCTACGAGTTGTTTTATGTGTTTTAATGTTTTATTGTTATTTGCTATTGTAAGCCGCCCTGAGCTGCTGTGTCAGGAGGGGCAGGGTATCAAGATTTTATAAATAAATAAAAAAAATACAGAGTAACTCAGCACTCGGTATTGCACAGTATTCAAAGACTGAGTGTTTGTTGTATTACCGAAGAGCTTCCAGAAACTCAAGTCCAATTTTTGACTAGTTGGAAATACTCGCAATTACTGAACTACTCGTTTCTGCCCTAAATGAGAAATGCACAGAAATAAATAAATTTGTCAGTACTGTCAGTACTGTGTAAACCATAGTGCTATGCTCCTCCTGTTCATTTTATTTATTTATTTATTTATTTATTTATAAATTTTTACCCCGCCCCTCCTGCCATGCAGCTCGGGGCGGCTTCCAACATTTTAAAATACAATAAAACCAATTAAAACAATCATAAATATTATAAAAAATATTAAACAGGGCTAAAATACAACTCTAAAACCACAAATAGGTGGGGGAACTAAAACCCCACCCTACTCACCCTCCCTCCCAAAGGCCTGGGTGAACAGCCAGGTCTTACAATTTTGCCGGAATATTAATAAGCTTGGGGCCAGGCGAGCTTTCTCCAGAAGGGAGTTCCACAGCCGCGGCCCCACTACCGAGAATGCCCTCTCCATCGTGGCCCCCCGCTTAACACGGGGGATCCAGGAAGGCACCCCCGGCAGACCGCAGGAGCTGCTCTGGGGCGCGGAGGGCGAGGTGGTCCCTAAGGTATGAGGGGCCGAGACCATGTAGGGCTTTATAAACCATCACCAA
>QEPC01013929.1:2221066-2233925 GCA_003113815.1 Sphenodon punctatus
CTCACAGCGGGCCTGGGACAAGTCCCCATCAAGGCGGAGGGAGGCCGGACTGACCAGCCCCCGCACCACCTGAAACAGCTCCGCCGGGCGTGACTTCGCAGACGCTATGAGGACAGCAAGGAACTCCTTCCTCGCCGTCCTCAGAGCCTCAACATAGGACCGCAAATGGGCCCTATGGAGAAGACGGTCGGAGTCAGATCGAGTCTGACGCCAGCGTCGCTCTAGCCTCCTGCCTACATGTTTCATACATCGCTGTATGTTATGGATAGGGCTATGAGAGTCCCCTCTTGCTGAAGTGTTCAATTTACTGAACAATTGCAATTTATGGAACAATTTACTGAATTAGTGAAAAACTGAAAAATGCCAGGAAATGGTGGGAATTGGTAGAAAAGCTGTTAAGTTATTCACGGATGGATGTGAATGACCTAGTACTTAACCCAAGGGGAGAGCTCAAAAAAAAAACCATAGCCTCTAGGGATATGCAATTTGTTTTGTTTTTATTAGTTACTAAAATGAACTGAGCCCTGGTTCATTTTAGTAACTAATGTTCTGAAAACGAATGAATAAACAAACAACATACATTTGCTTTCATTCATGGGTGTGTTTTTGTTTTTTTTAATTGTTTAATTTTAATAAAAAATCAAAAAAATCACTGCGCATGAGTAAAATTGTTGCTGGCCCCATTTTAGAAAGGGTACACATATGCAGAATGGTCCGGTGGCCATTTTGTGCATGCACAGTGATTTTTTATTATTATTATTTTCTTTTTCTTTTTTTTTTAAACTAAATGAAAAATAAAATGAAAATGAAGGGATTTATTACAAAACTCCCCCCAAATGAATGGGTTTTAGATGCATAAAGCAAAAATGAAAACAAAAAGGGTAAGTGATGCACATCCCTAATAGCCTCTAAACGTCAGACCTTCCTTACCTCAAACAAACAAACAGGCTAGGGCTGAGCCAGATCCCCTGGCCGGTCCGGGGAGGGCAACTACAGCAGCCACACTGTAGGCCAGTGGGAAGGGCAGTTCAAATGAGCAGCCCGCCCCCTCCTCCAGGAATCTGGGTGAGGCAGCTGCTGTCACAATTCCCTCCATGCCATGGGTTGGCCAAGGAACCATCCACACAGGGCAGGACTCCCAGACCCCTGTTGTACAGCAAGATTAGGCCCCCAGGAGGAGCTGCTACCAAACAGCTGATTGGGGGGGCTGGAGGAGCACACTCACCCAGTCTGCCAGACCCAATTTGCTGGGGTTTATAACACCCGGTTATTAAACTATCCCAGGATAATGTCCGTCTGAATGACTATCCGGGGATAGTCACTATCCAGGTGATTAGCGCCACAGAGTCCTACGGCAAGACCATACAGTCTTCATTGTGGAAATAGTGCACAAATGTGAGGTACTGAAGTTTACATTAAAATGTAGGTGTAAAAGTGAATTAATAAATGAGTTTTTGTCAGCATAAAAGGGTGTTCTTTGTTAAAAGGATGCACATTGTCTAAGAAGATTATTGTAAATTGAGTCAAAGTAGGTTCCAGCAAAAAGTAGCTTTTATTAAATTATTTGTGATTGCATTTGATTAATCACAGATGTGCTAATCAGATTTTTTAAATCTCTTATTAACTTCAGTTCTTTTCTTTTTTTAAGCTTTTTTTAAAGCTTTTTTTTCTTTACCAGTAGTAATGGAAACCTGACATGCAGGCTAGCTTCCTTTAACCCTTGCCAGTTTTTAGCAAGTGTTCAATTGGTGAAGGTAATGGCCTTTAGCTTTAGCTTTTTGCTTGTTCTAAAATGTCTGAAAAGAGTGCGATTCTGATGTCAAACGTAGGCCATTTTTAAATGGACCACAGTGTGTGTGTGTGTGTGTGGGGGGGTGCGGCCGCAATGGGTGGAGGTGGGGGGGTGCCCGTTCCCACGGTCACACACCCACCTCCACCCTCCACCCACAGAGCATCGGGCATTGGAGCCCATTGCTCCGTGTGTGGGTGATGGGTGGAAACAGGTGGAGATGGACGTAGCACCAGAGCACGCATGCACCCCACCCATCCGCTATGGCATTCTCGCAGGCACCTCCACTCATCTTCACGCAGTGACATTGTGTGGAGATGGGTGGGGGCATCTCATGTGAAAAGGGCCCTAAATAATTACATTGAAGCTTATGTAGTTACTCTGAAAATATATTAGTGTAAGATTATCTTTGGAGTTTTGCAAGTACCTTCCAAAATTAATTAAAACCCAGGGTTGTTAAATGTCACCAAAAAGCGTATATTTAAAAGACAAGACAAAACAAAATGACCTTAGGGTTGCAGCTAACATTTAAGTTCCTTTAAATCAATTAATTCTGTTTATTTTACTTACAGGCTGCAGATTATATCCGATTTCAACACATTACACACCTGCATCTTTGAGATTTGCTTACTTTCCACCCCATGACTGCATTCCATAAACAACAGTCAAAGTCAATAATAGCACACTTCTAAAAAAAAAAAAAAAAAACTGTTAGAAAGAGAAAAAATTTATATTTTGTAGCATTTAAAACAGACATAAGAGGCAGCCAGTTTACTGTGGCTTCAGAGAGTCTGTTAATGTCCTCAGTTTGGCCAGACATCCCATTAATTAACTAAAAGACAGTGTCAGACTTGGCAGAAGTAAATTATTTGAGAGAATACTTCTCCTTTAGACCTTGGGAAAGTGGATCCAGCTAATGTTCTTTAGTTTTTACTTATTTCTGTTTTAACACTAAATTAATGAACATTTCGAAAGGGTTACAGTGTACAAAACACAAGGTGAATTTCTATAGACAGCTTGCCGTTATAATAGAAAATGTGTTTGTGCAATTAAACATTCATTATGCAATTATACACAATATAATATTAGCTTAGTAATTTTTTTAAATTTATCTAGTCTTTAAGACATTGGGTGTTTTCACATGGGAAGGGAAGCAGCACAAAAGCCTAGTGAATCTGTGGGTAGGCCATGCCGCTGCCACTCGCATGGGCAGTGTCAGGAGCCCTTCAAGCGGTCAGATCCACGTGTGGGTCCCGTGGGCGAATGAGTCACTGCCACCCATTCCCCTGCACTGAATCAGAACCAGGAAGCCCATCACACAGGCAGAACCCTGGGACTCTAGGCCTGAGGCAGCAGGATCGGGCCCCTGGAGGAAACTGTCACTAGTCACCTGTTGGCGTGGTAGTGAGGTGCACACCTTTATCCACCTGCTATCAGCTGTTAGAAAAGACCCCAGGGAGGAGGATTAGCTGACCAGTATCCCCAGGCTGCATAACCATGCTGGTCCATATCGAATCTGGACCCAGCTTGAAATAGACCAGTGGGAGATGGAAAGCAACTTGCCAAGAGGAGCAGCACTGTGCTCTATAGAGCAAATTCCCTCCTTGTGAGGAGTGGGGGGTGCTGCTCAAATGATAGGGACTCTCTGTGAGAGAGAGAGTCCCAGGAGAGGGAAGGAGGGGAGGATGGAGGGGGATGGGTTTTGTCCCCCAGTGAGATGGGGGGGGGCATTGCCCAAAAGACAGAGGGAGGGAACTACCTGTGAGAGAGTGAGCCCCAAGGAGTGGGGGGGGGGGACTCGCGGTGAGAGAGGTAGTCCCAGGGAGAAGGGGGGGTTGGAGGGGGCGCTGCCTCCGGTGAGATGGGGGGCAGTGCTCAAACAATGGGGCGGGAAGGGGAGATGGGAGAGGGATATTTGGGGGAAAGGGAGCAGCCAGTGGGAGGGGGTCACAACGGTGTGGACGGGAAGGGAGAAGTGGTTCTGGGACAGGGACAGGGACGGTATGGTTCACGGGGGTGTGTGGTTCGGGCTCCCAGGGGACCTAGGTCCCTTGTGGAGATCAAAAGAGCCCCCCCCCACTGGAGGTGAAGGAGAACCAGGGTCTAAGGTCAGCCAGTGGGGGGCTGATGCTGCTAAATGCAGGGTCTGTGGCAAATAAGCCAGGTAATCTGGGATCTGATCCTGAATGGGGCTGTGGACCTTGTATGTATTATGGAAACCTGGCTGGATGAGGAGGCGGGGCCAATTTTGGCCAATCTCATTCCAGCTGGGTTTGCTGTGCAGCACCAATCCCACACTGGGGGCCAGGGAGGTGGTGTAGCTATCATTTTTAGAGCGACGTGGCCTGTTAGGAGGTATCCAGTCCAGGAGATTCTGGGGATCGAGGCCGTCCATGTGATGTTCGATTTGGCCGGGGGCAATCTAGGGGTGCTGCTCGTGTACTGGGCCCCTTTCTACCCAGTAGCATCCCTTGCCACTCTAGCAGAGCTGGTCTCAGCGGTGGTGCTGAACTCCTCCACGACTTTGGTCCTGGTGGACTTCAATGCACATGCCCATGTCGGCCTTGTGGGAGTGGAACGAGAGTTCATGGCCATCATGGCAACCATGGACTTGTCCCAAGTTCTTAACTGCCCGACCCATGGGGGGGGGGCACACCCTCGACCTGGTGTTCTGTTCTGGCCTTGAGGCGGGTGATCCGGTAGTGGGGGATGTGGGGTCACACCCTTGTCATGGACGGATCATTACATCCTACAGGCCAATCTCTCAGCGCACCACCTCCAGAAGGGGAAGGGACCAGTTAGGTTGGTCTGCCCCCGGAGGCTGATGGAAGCTCAACGGTTCCAGGAGGCTCTGGGGGATTTAACCTTAGACCCTGAAGGTCACTCTGCTGATGAACTTGTTCATACTTGGAACATCTTGCTCGGGGAGGCCATTAACAGGGTGGCTCCAAGACCTCTCCTACCTCTGTCTCGGCACCGCAGGGCCCCCTGGTTTACCTGGGGGCTGTGGTGTATAAAGCAGGTAGGTAGGCGTCTAGAGCAATGCTGGCATCGAACTCGTTCTGAATCCAACCGACTTCTTCATAGGGCCCATTTGCAGTCCTATGTTGAGGCTGTGAGTACAGCAAAGAAAGAGTTCTTTGCCGCCCTTATAGTGTCTGCAAAGGCGCGTCCAGCGGAGCTGTTCTGGGTGGTGCGGGGGCTGGTCAGTCTGGCCTCCCTCCGCCTGGACGGGGACTTGTCCCTGGGCACTGTGAGGAGTTTGCTACCTACTTTGCAGACAAGATCACTCGGATCCAGAGCAACTTTGATGCTAGAAATGGGGCAGTAGAGGTGGAGCGCGAGGTTATGGAGGCCCCATTTGGTCCAGCTTTGGGGGATGAGTTTCAGGAAGTGATGCCAGCCAATGCTGTGGGTGTTCTGGGGTCTGTTAGAGCCACCAGTTGCGAATTAGATCCATGCCCATTCTGGTTGGTGAAGGCCTCTGGGGAGACTTTGGGGACGGTGCTGGCGAGGGTAATCAATGTGTCCCTTCAGCAGGGGAGATTGCCCCCTGGTCTCAAGGAGGCTGTGGTGCGCCCCCTGCTGAAGAAGCCATATTTGGATGTGGACGCACTCACCAGTTACCGACCTGTCTCTAACCTTCACTTTTTAGGGAAGGTTATTGAACGAGCAGTGGCACTGCAGCTCCAGGTACATCTTGACAGCATCAGTTTCCTTGACCCATTTCAATGTGGGTTCCGCCCTGGCTATGGTACAGAGATGTTGTTGGTGGTCTTGGTGGACTATCTCTGTTGGGAGATGGATGCAGGACGCTCAACATTTCTAGTCCTGCTAGATCTCTTGGCTGCCTTCGATACAGTGGACCATGGGCTGCTGTTGCGAGCCCTGGGGGGTCTGGACGGGACTGTTCTTGAATGGTTCTGCTCATTCCCCTCAGGGAGAAGCCAGCAGGTAGTCCTGGGGGCTAAATCTTCCAGCCCCCAGGCCCTGGAATGTGGCATTCCACAAGGTTCTATTCTGTCTCCATTATTGTTTAATGTATATATGCAGCCATTGGGGGAGATCGTGAGAGGGTTTGGTGTGCGTTGCCACCAATATGCTGATGACACCCAGCTTTATCTCTCTTTTTCAATTGACCCAGGTCCTTCCGTCTCAGTACTATCCCAATGTTTGGAGGCTGTGGCAGATTGGTTGTGGCAGAGCAGACTGAGGCTCAATCCTGATAAGACGGAAGTGGTGGTGGTGGGGAGGGCAAGGGAGGTGTCGGCTCCCCTCATAGAGGGGATCTGCCCTCCCGTAGCCTAGCAGGTTCGGAGTCTGGGAGTATTGTTGGTTTCAGATTTCCACCTGGATCGGCAGGTGGAGGTGGTGGCTAAAACTGCCTTCCGCCAGCTGTATCTGGTGCGGAGGCTGCATCCATATATTTTCAGACCCGACCTGGCCACCCTCATCCATGCCTTCATCACCTCAAGGCTGGACTACTGCAAAGCACTATACGTGGGGCTTCCCTTGATGCTGGTCCAGAGACTGCAACTAGTGCAGAATGCAGTGACCCGTCTCCTTATGGGGATGAGCCAATGGGAGCATATTACTCCTTGCTCTGCATGCTGCACTGGCTGCCTATAGTGTACCGAGCCAGATTCAAGGTGTTGGTTTTGGCCTATAAGGCCCTACATGGTCTTGGACCATCATACCTCAGAGACCACCTCACCCTCCACACTCTAGAGCAGCCCCTTTGGTCTTCCGGGGGGCACCTTCTTGGAGGTCCCCCGTGTAAAACGGGGGGGTCACAATGGAGAGGGCGTTCTCAGTGGCTGGGCCGCATCTATGGAACTCCCTCCCGGAGGAAGTCCGTTTGGCCCTGAGTTTGTTGGTCTTTCGCCGGGCTTGCAAAACTTGACTGTTCTCCCAGGCCTTCGGAGGTGGGGAGGGTGGGTTGGGTATAAGATTTTGAGGGTGGTTGTTTCTTAGATTGTTTTAATGTCGATATTTTGGGGGTTTACTGCTGTTTTTAAATTATTGTTTTAAATTATTGTTGTAACCCGCCCCGAGATGCCATGGGCATGAGGGGGTGACTAAGAAATATAAAAAATAAATAAATAAAATAAATAAATAAAAATTGTCAGTTTCAAACCAGGAAGCACTTCCTGACTTGACACTGAGCAGCACTGCGCTCCCCGAAAAGGATCATCCCCCATGTCAATTTCAAGGCTTCCTGGTCATTTCAAGGATGAACCTTGCCGAGGACTGTATCACTGTTCTCCCTGACATCTGCCGCTGGTCTATTTCAAGCCAGGTCCAAGTTCGAGATAGACTAGTGAGGTGATGCTGCCAGGAGACACCAGGGCTGCTCCTCCTTCCTGGTGTTCCCTCCAACAGCTGATCGTGGACAGCCTAGGGAACGGACACACGCGTGCACACGCACACACGTACACCCCTGTTGTTCCAACAGATGTCTGGTGGTAGCGGTTTCCTACAGGGGTCCGATCCTTCCCAGTGCCCTGCCTTGTCCATGGTACTGGTGGACCTATAGGCAGGCAAGGCTGCCAGTGGCCTTTCACATGGGAGGTGAACCCATGAGAGCTCATTGTTCCAGTTTGGGCTGGGTTGCCCTGCAAGGTGTGCTTCTTGATAATATGAGTGGCAGTCCCTGCCCAATGCAGGGTGAATATATGGAGAACGGTGTTCAGACAGGTGGTGAGTCTGAGGCAAAGGGCTGGTGTGAAAGTGGGTCACCATCTCATGTGATAACACCCTAAGAGTCAGGTTGTGCCAAGGACTGGCTTCTGGTTGTGTGTTTGTACAGCACCTAGCACAGTGGGACCCTCATCCATAGGTGCTTGCACAACACAAATAATATTTTTGTTATTTTAAAAAATTCTTCCTTCCCTTTGCTTTAGCAGTGTAGCCATTGACTTCACTGAAGAGGTTGCCACAGCTTTCATGAGGCTTTGGATGAAACCCTAGAAGTTCACCCAAAGCTGAAAGTTTCTAAACAAAACCGATGGCTGCCATTTTCCTTCTCTTTAGTTCTGATCCACAGCTCACTGTAATCAATGGAAGTCTATTGACTTCAGCAAACATTGGATGAGTCCTTTCATGAGGACCTGAGACTTTAAGAGAGAAGCAGTAAGAGTTACATCTCATCTTTTTCCTTTTCAGCTTGAGGCTAAGAACATAGTCTATTTCTCATAGTCTGTTCCTATTGTCCCTAGCAAATAACATGCACCTAAAGAGATAATCACAAAGTATAGGAGCCAGGGTAGCCTAATAGATAAGTTGTGGGTGATGGGTGGAGGTGGGTAGAGATGGGTGTTATGCAGGAGCATGCATGCAACCCCACCCACTGGCTGTGGCGTTCCCACGGACGCCCTCCCACCCACCCCCCGCACCTGCCACGGTGTTCAATCAGATGCCCCCACCTGCACACACATGGGGAAGGGGGGGGGGGGTCTGTTTGAAAGAGCCTATCTCTCACCTCAAATGCAAAATGCAAAATGGGAATTAAGTGACCTACTTCATAGGATTGTTGTGAGGATGAACTAGGTAAGAAGTGTAATGCACTTTGAACAAAGAAAGTGCTACAGAAATAAGAATACAAGTGACAATTAGGGAAGTTAAATTACAACTTTTTTTAGCACAGCTATTATGTTGTAAAAGTGCTTGATGAAGTAACTTCGACACTACTGCTTTTGCTGTTTTTCTATATTTTTTTAAAAGATGAGATAATAGGTAAAACTAAAAATGTTTTAAAAATGTAATGCAAAAATGATTTGGCCGATTGATAGAGATGAGGTGAACTACGGAACTGGTTTCCCCTCAAACTGGAGGGTGTTCAAAACTGGAATTCTTGACTGGTCCATCTCTCTTTTTAAATTCTCTACTTCTTTTTAAAGCTAGAAAGTTTCACTTCTTTCCCTCACTTTTCAATTTTTCACTTGTCTTTTTGCAAGCATTTATTTCCCTTCATTGATTTTAGCAGTGCCTCAGCTAACCTTAGCTGCTACATTGGGTGTTTTTAGACAGACAGGGAGCGGGCTGGAGCCCCAGAGCAGGCACATGGGGGATCCAGACCGGAGCTGCATGATGCACTCATAGGTTCGGCTGCGTTCAGACAGACAGCCTGGCACATGGGTGAGCCAAGTGCACAGACAGCAAACATGCCTTCCCCTTGCCCTGGGAAATCCCCGGCTCAGGAATACATGGAAAGGTGAGGCAACCCCACACTTCAGCCCCACAGCTTGCTATGGTACCCACGGTAAGGGGACTTGGTGGCAGCAGCCGCTTTAGTCATTTGGTCCATCGGCATCTATGATCTGGATGGGACCATGTTTGGCTAGGGTTTGTGGACCTGTTTAGATGGATAGAACAGGGGTTCCCTGTTTGCCTGTTGCCACGCGTTTGGTCAGCTCCCTTGGCGAGGTGTGCACTGGGATTTTCCAGAACTCTGCCTGAGGGGCTGCCCTGCAGCAGCCACTGCCTGCTCTGCTTTGCACATCTGGTGGTTGCTCTTCAGATGGACAGGTCAACCCAGGGGTGAAGTGGGCTGGCGCAGGCAAAAAGTGCAGCTGCTGTCCATCTGTTTACACCCTTTGTTTCTCTGTAGTACAATCAATGATGTTCTGGCATAGGTGACTGATAACTGTTGATAGTGGGGTGGGAGCGCACAGGAGTGGGGCCTAGGGAGGGGCTGGGCAGAGCTCTGTAGAGCTTTATAGGGGTCCTGAAATCTAGGGGGGCACATGCCACCCATATTCTCCCATGAGTTGCCTGTGTTCTGGTGTTAACACAGGAATAGGGATACGTTCTGCTTACTAGCGAGTTTCTGGTGGGAAGTTTCTGTTTATATATATATTTAAAGGTTCTATTGTGGACATTGGCTCAAACTGCAAAATTTGGATCTTAAACTGGATATTGGGAACCTAGGTTTGTTAGAGGTCCTGAGATCCAGAGTTTTGGTTTGGGCTGGTTTTTAAAATGGGAATTAATTGCATCATTCAGCTCTGGATGCAGGTTTGGATTTCCAACACCCACCCGCAGCATTTGGAATCATTCTAGAAGCAGAATGCTGCAACTGACTGAAATTTGCCTGTATTTACCAGCCTAGCTCAGGCCAGGGACCCGTATTATATTGCCATCAATGGAGGAAATACAATGATAACAGGTCCCTGGCTAAGAGCCAGGCTTTTCTTCTCTGACTCTGAAGGAGCAATGTTAATTCTTCCTTTCTACCCTCAATAGTAATTTCAAAATGACTCAAATGTGCACTTTGGAAAAATTAACTCAGGCCCTTTTTACATGAGGCTTGTTTCTTGCAGATTTCTAAAATCCAGGAGAAACAAACTCGTGTGTTTGGGTGTGTGAGTGAGTGAGAGAGAGATGTTCCTCCCCTCTACCGGAAGTGAGCCGGGTGCCATTGAAAACAGCGGGTGCCGCAAACTAACACAGGCTTGGAGATGCTGACATGCGAAACCCTTCATATGGGGGTTTTGCAACTCTGCATCTCCAAGCCTGCACTAGTTCGTGGTGCCCACTGTTTTCAGTGGTGCCTGCCTCACTTCTGGTAGCACCGGGGAGGAACGTCTAAACCTCCCTGCGTGAGTTTGTTTCACCTGGATTTTAGAAATTCACGAGAAAAAAAGCCTTGTGTAAAAATGGCCTGAGTATCTTGCCTTACCTAGGGATGCATTTCAGGTGGTATACTTGTAATACCAACTAAAGAGGGTTTTCAAAGGGTAACAAATAATGGGATAAAGAAAAAGGTGAAGACATGTAAAACTATTTTGAATATTGTCTCCAAAGCTGCTTAAATACCTTGATTCTTAGTCATCTTTTACCCCTCCAAGATTACCTGAACGTTTTAGTATCCTCAATGATGGATGGTATTTTTCTAAATCTCTTTTTCTTCTGTTGTGCAGTGAAGTTCAACCACTCCGCACAAAGGTTATACCTAGTTAAAACACCCTACTAATTATTTATGAGACAGCAAGAAGACCAATGGGACTTTTGCTTGTCCTGCTGGAGAAATAATGAGACCATTACAGACTATTTAACACCATGAAAAACAATATCCACAGGTGACCTTTCAGAATCATTGCCAAGCTGAATTTATAGGTATCACAAGCTTTTGTCAAAGAAAAATATCAAAGATGTGCTGAACATTAAACAGGCAGTAAAAATGGGGAACAATGTTCAAAGCTCTGATGATGACAGAATCTCTTATTTCTTTACAGCAATTAAATGTGTCTCAGCTCTCCAAAGTAGTTTGAATATATAGTGTGGTATAAGAGAGAGATAATGGCTGATAATATGGCCAAGTGTGTTACAATGTTCAAAACATCTCTACTTGGAAGAAGAATTTGGCTGTTCATTCTTTCTGCTGCTGAGTTCTATTAAATCACTAAACTAAAATATAGCCTTGCTGATATCGAAACTGATATCTATCTTGCAAATTAAATTTAAAGGCAAGAGCAACATATTTTAAACTTTTTTATGGTAACCAATTCAGTGAAAAGCGTAGTTCAACTGTTCTTTAGCTCAGGATGATAACCCACTTTCTTTTCAGAGGCCAATGTTGCAACATTTAAAAGGGACTGAGACCAAGCAGAGAGTGTAAAACTTATGTAGACACATACAAAGGCAGAATTAAGGAAATACATATACCCCTCCTCACTGAAAAGGAAACTGACCCACAAGGCCCCAAATTCTGTGGCAACATGGTAGAACAGTAACATTGATGGCAGGATCATGTCTGTACCTTCTTTGGTCAATGACTTGGATTTGAAACATTTGGTTTTTCTAATTCCAAAAACACTGAGGCATGTCTGCAAATCCATGGATAAAAGTCTACACTGGCTAGATGAATTTGGGTGAAGGTCATGGATGGGGGTGGAAATGTGACTAGTATAAAATATGGAATAACAGGAAAAATATATTTTTAAAAACAATTATTTTGTTTAAAGATTGGTTGCAATAAGTGTTTTGTTATTTGCAGTCCAAAGACTCTGGCCACAAGAAGCCTTTTTTTTGCCTTGTTCCAGACTCTGGCTGTGGGAAATATTAACCTTTCTGCTGGAGCATGGAACACAGGAAAATCTTTTTCTTTGGTACTGTTAGATATCAGATAAGCTATGTCTCCCCAATACTGTTGTTGAAATGCCAACTGTACTGTTCCAGCTGCTGCTGTTCTGACTAGCCATTGTCACCAGCATTTTCAGCAAAAAGTAGATTTCCCATTCATTCTAGATTTGCACCCACCTCTTGCCAGATCTTTTCCTTCACAGTCCCTATTGTTAGTATTTAGATTTAACTTGCAATGATGCAAACTATTCTATTCTATTTACATATTGCTAGCAATGTGCCTGACTCTGAACAACTGTTAATTAGACACAGGTCCTTGCTCTTGGCAGGGGAGTGGTGTTGGGAGGGGGCGTTGGCATCCACTCAAGGATGGACAAGGGAGAGGGGAACATAGGGAAGAGACAGGGATACATTCATGAATCTGCAGATGCATGTGTTCAGCTTAGAACTCGCTCCCCCCAGATGTTTGTCTCAATCTTCCCTCCATACCTTTAAAAAGCACCCAAAAACGTATTTGTTTTCTAGGTGCTTTTAGAATCCACTGCTGGTGCCTTTAATGTATTTTTCCCTCCCTTTATCCTTTCCTTTAAAATTTAAAATATTCTTTTAATTACTAGGGATGGGCGAACAGAACGTGGTCCGGATGTTCGCATGTTCGGTTGTTTGGTTCGAAACCTGAGCTCGGGTTCGATGGTTCAGTTCAGTTGAGTTCGGTTTGGCTGAAATTGGCCAAACCAGGGGCGGCTGGTGGCTTTTTCGTTTGGAGGGGCAGTAAGGCCGTCCGGCCCGCTGGCGGCAAAGCCGCCGGCGAGCCGGCGGGCGGAGCCAGGGCAACGGTGGGCAGAGCCAGGGCAACAGTGGGCAGAGCCAGGGCACAACCCAGCAGCAAGGAGTTCCCAGGGTGAACATCAGAAGATGGAAGAAAACACAGTAGTCTAAAATGCACTTCAAGCTTAAAATGAATAACGTATAAACCCCAAGCACAGG
>QEPC01013929.1:2236100-2256960 GCA_003113815.1 Sphenodon punctatus
TTTTTTTTTTACTTTGAGCGGGGGAGCCTGTCGGAGCACTTGGGGGGGTCAACGCCCCCAACGCCCCTGAAGGGGAGCCGCACCTGGGCCAAACAGTCAAAAATAGCAAAACCGAAACTGAAACGAAACCGAAGCCTAATTTCCAGCCCTGGAAAGATGTTTTTCCTGCCTCCAAACTCATCCAAACATGACCGAACTCTTCGGTCGTTCAAGAGTTCAGTTTGGACATTTGGTTCGGATGTCCGAACAGACCGAGTTCGGTCTGAACTCCGAACATCCGAACCGCGTTCTCCCATCCCTATTAATTACTTGTTTTAAATGGTTTATATTGTGCTTTTATGTGAAATGTAAAGCACTCCAAGTGTGATGTAGGCATGGAGGCACTATAAAAATAAAATAAATAAATAAATTATTATTATTATTATTATTTTATTTACAGGGAGAAGAGAATGCTGAAAAATAGGCCAGTAGAAGGAGTATTTGTGGGCAGTCTTATTGCAGTGAGGAGCTAGGGAAAGCCTGTTGGAAGAGGTAAGGTTTGATGAGGAGAGGAAGGAAGCAGAGCTAAGAAAGGGAGTTTCAGGCATCAGGATCAGCATGGAAAAGATGGTTTAAGGGCTCAGAGAGACTCTGGGTAAAACCACATGTGCTGACAGTGCACCAGGATGCCAACACAGTCTGGATCGGGTTGCTGGCACAACAAACATGCCGCCAAGCCGGGTTGCTGGGGAGGGCGGGGAGCTGCATGAATGTGCAGCCAGCTGGCCCCACCCCTGTGCTGTGCCCAGTCTCCCACCCCTCAGCATGATGGGCAGCCATGGCAGCCAATGACAGCCAGCCATGGTGGCTGGCCACCGTGGATCCAATCCAAGCCAGATATGCTAACATGCTCTGGCCAACTTTGCCCCAGTCGGGAAGACTTTAGCCCAGACTGTGACTCAGAGACTTTCTGGAGTCACAGCCCAGGCTAGCCACCAACGCAGCCTGGGGCAACCCCAGACCAGCATCTGGCAGTGCCTGAACAGAAGTCCTGGGCCAGACTGGGTCAAAGAGATGGAGACAAAGGCTATTAATACATGGACGGGGGTGGGTGGAAGGGTGGGTATTTTGGCGCAACACCCACCTCCACACACGGAGCCTCCTCCGTTTTACCGGAGGGCTCCGTGGGTGGAGATGGGTGGAGGCAGGTGTGCGATGGGTGGAGGTGAGTGTGTGCCAGGAGTGCAAATGCACAAACACCCACTGCCCGTGGTGTTTACATGAGCACACACCCGGCACATACCCATCCCCCCACACCACCATCGGCCGTGTCCACAGACTGTCCCCTCCACCCCCCCGCCATACACCTGCCCAAACACCAAGCGGCAGGAGGGACTGTCCATGTAAAAACGGCCAAAGAGGTTCATATTATTGATACTATATCCTAACAGATAGACTACATAAATTGTCAAGGAGATTCAATGTATTATTCTATTGAAAGTGTTTTTGGTTTTCTAAATGTTAGGCTCTTACAGATTGACAGGGCTTATTTAAAATGAGTTTCTTCACTGGTTCTTCATGTCTCAGATGCAGATGTGTTACTGGAATTATTTATGTCAATATATATGTAAACAGATAAGGTGCCAATGGGTGGCAGCCAAGCATATGTAGCATAGTTCTGACTTCTGGTTTTCAGGTCTTTACAATGAGTTCTTAACAATAGGAACGCCATGTGATTATAAAATAACATGCTCCCAAAATCCATGCTTTGTCTTACATCAGCGGTATACAGTTTGGGCTTTGGTTACCTAAGGACTTCTCTTTTCCTTTGTTCTGGTATGACACCTGAGTTCTGTGGTTGAACTCTTGCTAACTAAATATATACACCTAGGGTCTGTTAGGATGCAGTTCAGTGAAGGCAGTAGAGATCTATATTTTAAAAGGCTTTGGTATTAGCCATTTACAACTGGTGGTGGTGGCTGTTATGGAGTTTGTACAATACAATGTATTCACTTTGATCTCCACCACTGAATATAGCAGCTGTCTGTCTGACTAACACAAAGGCCTTCTTGCCATTATTATCATGTAGCTGTTTTAAAGTGTGTAGGCAGCACAGTTTGATTGCAGACTATAACCAGGCACCTCTTACTGTTCCTGCATTTTGGAAGGGCCAGCCATAGGGCCCTGGGCCCCACCCTTTCGTGCACTTCTGGGGCCCCTCCTGATTCTCATGACAGGGTTCCCTCCCAGCAGGGTCCCAAACACAAAGGTTTTTAGGGCTCCACAGGAGCTGTGGCTGCTTCCTTTGTGCTGGCTCTGCCCCACTTCAGGTGCTGGTGGAGGGGGCCCTCCAGAAAGTGGTAGCAACTGCGGGGCAGGGCTTTCACTGCATGGCTGTGCTGCCTCCTCCCTTGCACAGGCTAGCTGCACGTGTTGCTGGAGTTGCCCCTCCCCTCTTCCCCGTGGTGTGGTTGGGCTTCTGGAGGGAGCTGTGTCCTCTCCCCACTGATGTGCAGGAAGTGGGGACAGGAGAAAGAGAGAGAGAGAGTGTGTGTGTGTGTGTGTGTGTATTTGGTTTAATTTGGGCTGTTACTAGCAATTTGCGTAGGTTGGGAAGTTGACGGAAGGTGATGAGAGGTTTTTTTTTTAATAGATGTAGCCAGACGTGGTGAGTTGGCAACCAAAGGATAGCTTTCCTTAATAGCCAGATGAAAATTAGTAGTAGTAGTAGTATAAATCTTTATTGATATGACCATTTGGTTGATACAATGTAATCAAGACAGAAACAAAACAAAACATAACAAAATTGACAAAGTACTTTAAAATAAACACATCTTTAAAAAGGTGTACTTTTTAAACAACAAATGCTCAAACCTGGACCAGAATATAATCTTGAATGACAAAGAGAAAACTAAGGAGTCTTACAATTTTCCATACCAGACTGTGCCAAGTCCCTTTTCCTGGCAAGCAAGAAAAGGAAGTTGGCCGCCCTATACATTGTCCCCACATTTACGTTTGCCAGGATGTGATTTAGCTTTTGTTCATAATTCCACAAGACAGGCTCCAAACCAAGCAGCCCTCTAAACTGATATCAGACCTCTGCAGACAATGGACATTCAAATAAATAACGATTTAAATCTTCTATCTGTACTCCACAATCACATATCCTTAGGTGATAGGGGACGCCACTCTGTCAGCCCTCCGAAACCTTTGAGGGCATTTGCTGGAAATGGACCAATGATAACGCCTTCCTCAGAGCAAAATTTAATAAATGAACCAACTAAGGTTTTAATTTGTAAGTCGTTTTTATCCTACCATACTGAGGCGCAACCCCTGAATCCATGACTAGCGCCATATCCTGTTGTTTAAATATGTCTAATAGACGGGATTCAAGCAATTTTTTCAGGGATCTTCTCGGAAGTCCCTCTAAGGCCTTAAGGGAAAAGCCACTTTCACTCAGGAGCCTTACAAATCGAGTTCTCCATATGTACTTGTTCCTAAAGTTTCCTTGCTCCTCCCAGCAGGCATATGAGAGGCTATCTTTGGGCATATGCATTATTCTGGTCCAAAGATTATAGATGACCACCTGGACTCGACAAGCTGCAGAGATAACTCCAGTCTCTGCCCTCAAAAAGGCTATTGGTGTATAAATCGGCACCCCTAAGATCTTTCTAAGAATCTTATTTTGCACTACGTCCAAAGTAGAGGCACCAAAGCCCCATAACTCTGCCCCATAATGCATTTGAGGGGTAAGTTTGTGAACCATAAGCCTAATAGCTGGTTTAACTAGCTTTCCCCCACCAGTTGCCCAAAATTTGATAATACCTCCAGTTGGTTGCTGGGCTTTCAACTTTGCAGCTGCCAAATGCTGTGACCAGGAACCAGAGGCAGCAAAATTCAGCCCCAGATATCTGAAGCATGAGACCTGATCAATTTTATTGCCATTCAGTTTCCATCTACGTGTACGAGTTCTCTTAGCAAAAACAACTATCTTTGTTTTGTCGTAATTTATTTTTAGATTCTCAGAACTGAAATAGGTACTTAATACCATTAATGCCCTTCTCATCCCATTTTCAGCAGTTGATAACACCGCCATATCATCTGCATAAAGGAGAATGGGAAGAACCCTTCTACCTACATTGGGCACAAAAATCAACTCATCTCTAAAGGCATTTACTATATTGTTGATGTAAAATTTGAAAAGGAAGGTTGCTAACATGCACCCTTGCTTTACACCAAGTTGTACTGGTATGGCATCCGTCAAGTGACCTTGACTAGACATTCGTACTCTCAAAAAGGTCTGCATATGCAGCCCTCTAACCAGGAATAATAAGTGCCTATCGATGTCAGTAGAAACAAGTTTTGCCCACAGCCTGTCACGATCTATTAGATCAAAAGCTGATTTTAGGTCCACGAAAGCAACCATAAGGTTGCCCTTCCTAATTTGAATGTATTTCTTAATTAAATAATCTAAAACAAAACAATGATCTGTTGTCACGCGGCTCACCTGGAAACCCTCCTGTTCTTCATGAAATATGGTGGCTTTCCCTGCCCCTGCTTCCAATTTGGCCAGGAGGTATTTACCATATAATTTAGCCATCACATCCAAAAGGCTGATAGGCCTGTAATTTGCTGATTCATTCTTAGGGCCCTTCTTATATAGTGGAATCACTATACTATTATTCCAGCCTATAGGAAATTGCCCTGTAACATTAATACCGTTAAACAGTCTAACAATCACAAGGGCCCACCAATCTATATTAGTTCTAAAGACTTCCCCTGGTATTCCATCCTCCCCAGGGGCCTTCCCCAGAGGCATGGCTGCTAAAAGACCACGAACCTCCGCCTCCTCAACCAATTTCCACGTTGGACCATCTAACAAACATAGATCTATCTTGGGATTAGCCAGACTATTCTCAGCTATCGCAAATATAATCTGGAAATGTTCTATCCAGGCTTGGGCCAAAATTTCAGTACTAGATGTAAAGTCCTCAGTTTTACCAGATTTTGTCTCACCGGCCTGATCTTCAAGACACGGGCTGCTTGGTTGACAGCCCGCTTAAGAGTTCTACTTTCACCATCAAACCAAATAGCACCCTTACTCCTAGGCCTGCCCCGTAGGGCAATATTCAATGTATCCCACAGTTCTTCAATAAGGTTATTGTATAATAACAAGACCCTATCATCACTAGTCAATATTTCTCTGATTTCAGCCTTTAGTTTCAGGCAATTTATATCCTTTCACTTTCCAATCACTTCCGCAGCCAGTCTCTGATTCCATTTTACAATTTTCTTGCCAGAAGGGCACAGCTGTGTAACATCTATTTTATTTGGCCCAGAAGGGCAAAAGGTTCCTACTGAATTTATTTTCACCATTATTGGCTGATGGTCACTAGCCCCAGAACGAATAACTGTGAAATCAGAGAATTTATTGATATACAAAATGGGGATGCATATATAGTCCAGAACACTGGCCCCCATTCCACCTATAAAGGTAAATGCATCATGTTTATCTGCACTTCCCCTCCCATTCAATGTACACCAATTCAATCTATATAAACTTTTCAAAAACTGAAGGCCCTTAGAATTATTTCTACAAGGTCATTTTCAAGTTCCAAACCCAATCTGTCTCAGTTCTTATAATCCAAATTTCCAATCCTCGCACTGATATCACCAGCGAGAATAGGAATATAATTTGGAAACTTTTCTTCACAATCTTCAATAAATATTTCCAAAGCAGGCCAAATAAGAACTCTCTCTGTGGAGCTTAAAGAACATGGGATAGATATATTTATTACTATTATACCCTTATCCGATCCCTTGGTAAACTTAACAGCCATAGCATTTCTAGGAGGGTTAGGAATCTCCTCCCCCTCCAGCCCTAACCCTGATTTTAACAAGATGGCCAACCCCCCTGCTGCCCTTCCATACCTGGCCGTCCTGATAGCCGGAACATCCCAAAATCTATACCCAATTAATTCCAAACAGGAAACCTTATCCAAGCAGGTTTCCTGTAAACAAATAACGTCATATGCGGAGATAACATTTTCACCACCATTTTCCAAACATGAATACCATCCTGACATATTCCACGACAATAACGATAAATTTGGGGGCTGATTTCCCTATCATGGGGGGATCCCCAGCCCCTCAGAAAGAGAGGGGATAGGAGGTTCTCAATGCTCAAAGTGAGGAGTTAGTTTGGAAGACAAACGCCCCCTAGAATTGCCTAAAGCACATTTTGCGAAGATCCCACTACTATTTCCCACCTTAAGTTCCCCCATATTCTGAGCCGAATCCTTGGGCAGAACAGTATCTAGAGACTGTAAATACCCACCCCCCTTTGCCTGACCTAGTCCAATATCAGAGGGCTCCAACTGATTATTACTCTCCTTAATGTTTTGCGAACACCTCTCCAATACTCCAGAGGATTTTACTTCTATTATAGTTTCTCTGGAAGACATTAGGAGCATTATAGAGTCCCTAAGTGGAGTATCTAGTACTACTCTATTTACTTGCTCCTGATCAATCATAACTGATTCTTCAAAAGGACCCGCGTTACTTCCCAGCAGGGAGCCTTGAATTGGAGAGGCCATTGCATGCGATTTCGGGGGAGTATCACAGCACTGCAACTTTGAAAATTAAGTTGCCCTCGATCTCCCTCCTCTTTCCTTATTTTTTCCTTGGTGCAAATTCCCATCCGACATCTTCCCTAGGTGGGTATATAAAATATCCATACTTTCCAACAGCTCCCTCTGCTCAACCAGAGCTGTGGCAGTAGTAAGATTCCCAGAACTATGCTTATTTCCAAGGGAATTGGAATGGTCTTTAATCCTTCCACATAACTCCGTCTCCATTCTTTCCTCCAAAGTTAAATTTAAAAGATTTTCCTCTTGGAACAACGCTGAGCCCTGAGCTATAAACATTCCGGATTTGCTTGTAACTACATCCTTGGTTTCTTTTACCAAATTCTTTGGATCCTTATAGCCAATTCTCCCCATAGTGCGTATTTTCCCAGGCGAATATTTAGCCTCTATTGTTAGAAATTGATATGATTTTGGGCCTAACTAGGATACTAATTTCCCTGCTCCAATGTGCTGAATCAGGAAATGCTTTTGATTCAAATGGGCCACTGTGTGTTAAAATGTAACCAAGAGCACACACTGGAGCTATAATACTTGGAATGTAACTTTTATGGGCCATTGGGACTGCTATTTAGAATTATATAGCATGCTAGAAATTAGGCAAGATACTATTACGCACATGTGTTAATGCATTTGATTTGAAGAACAGAAGTATTAGTAAGAATAATCAGTATTAGTAAGAATAATCAAAAATTTGTCAGAGATAGAACGAAAGATGCTGGAGAAGTGAGCAGGAGGTCTCTTGGTAATTCACAGGAACTGATAACAGAAGTTGAGCTGAACAAACAAGAGTGTGGTCTTATCAAACAAATAGATGACTCTCAGATGGATGTGCGGGTTAATCCAGGGCCAGGGAGCCATGATCCTCACCTCCGGAGGGAGGAGTGGGACCTGACTCAACTGGTCAGGACAAGCCTGACATTATGACTGAGCAAGAACCAATGAGAGTACACCACAAGCTTAGTACTGACAACCCCACACTCTGGATAATCATAATACAGTCACAGCATATAAGACTTGACTCTGGATTAGTTCCCTGCCTTCCACGGTAATCAGTGCTAGCACTTATCAGAGTGCCACTGAGGTCGATGGATGTGCCCCTTTTGGGGATTCCTCTACCTGTGGAATCCTCCAACAGCATCGTTGGGCCCCCTGACTGCTTTCCTCTGGAGCCAGGTCATCAGCCTCTGATCACGTAAGAATATGTGCCTTGTATGTATTTCTAAGTAGCTCAGAGCAGGATAAGAGCAGAATGTTGAATGCAAGTGTTTCTTTGGTAATTGGTATGATAATTGTTCTGATATTATTGAATAAATGCCTATTTGATTGAATAAAAGACTCTTTACTGAAGCAGAAGAGGAGTAATTCCCTACCCTCTCAACAGTAGTATTTCCACTAGATTCCGAGGATTGAAAGGGACCTGCTCTCTCTCTCTCTCTCTCCCTAACTATAATTGAAGTGGCTTCTCTCTGCAACAGAGATAGCTGGTTAGGATAATTGCAGTTGCCTCTCTTGGACAGAGACAGCTGGTTGGGACTCACAAGCGCGGAACCCCTCTGGGACAGGGAAACAGCAGAATTTCTCTGGGAACTATTCAAAGTAGAGAGGAGCAGTTGAAACCCCCTTTCTAATTCATTACACTATCATATTCCCTATCTCCTCAGAATACACCTTAGAGATATAAATAGATCTCTCCATCAAAATTCCTTCTTTTTGAAAAATTAGGGACACCAATTTGGGGAAATCAAAAGCAATATTCACCACCCAGGCCACCATCCCTTGGAATGGCAAAAAATGTCAATTGAGCAAATATTTTTCCTAGTAACAGAAGTCTGAAGCAATATCCTGAAATGATCAGCTACAGGGGGAATTCCAAAAGGGCAAACAACTGGAAGGTAGAGAAAATATTGTAAAAATTACATTTAGGGGTAAAGGAACAAACCTTCCAGCAGCCCCTTTAGCTAACCCTGAAGGCTTCATTTCCTGGACAGCTCCCAGACTTTCCCCCTCTCCTTCCCTTAGAGCCTTATGTACCAGGGGAGGAAGACTAGGAACCTCTTTAGGCACTAGTTTGGAAATTTACCAACCCCTCTAGGGGAGGGCAAGATGAACAGTTAGAAATTCCTGAAGCTCCTCTATCTTTAAATCAACATTATTCAATTACATAAACATAATACGAAGTCTGCGAGGTTAAAGATACATGGTCTTCCAAAAAGGGCACCAGCCCAAGATAGTTTTTGTTCTGTGGAAGGCAGTCAATAGCATCAGAAATGGGATTTCTCCCATTTGCAGTACTAAAAACTGGTGACGAATGCCTAACAGTCCTCAAAGAAGAATTTCCGGCTTCCTGGTAATCAGTCAATACCGAAACACGATTTGCAGTAGGAACACCTGATGGTAACCTCTCTTCGATGGACTTAGTATTAGAAGTCAGGAAACCATCAATTTTCCTCTGTTTGGGGAGGTTTACCACCAGAGGGGAGATAAAAGCCGCCTCCGCTCGGGAACATTTGAGATTTGCCATTTAAACATAGCATACTCTAAATACCCCCCTGAGACACCAATATAAGGTAGAAAACAGGCAAACTCACGTTTGATAGTTCCAGTAGGGGTAACCAAAATTCAATAGGTATTAGCCCTCCAGAGACCCCAGTGCGACTCAAGGGCAACTCTTAAGGGCACACCCTTGAACACGCGACCCTTCGGCGCATGCCTACGGCGCTGCCGTAAGCTCAGCTGGACTTTTAATCCTTTCTTTCTCCCTCCAGGTGCTGCGCTCTGCCCTCAATCCCAAAGCTCCTGCAGGAAGGTGAGTGACAGGCTGCTCCGGCCCAGCAGTGGCTCCGCCTCGTGGCCCCGCTCTCCTTTGACCCACAAGTCACCGTAGGCTCAGCTGGGCTTTTAATCCTTTCTTTCTTCCTCCAGGTGCTGTGCTCCACCCTCAGTCCCAAAGCTCCTCCAGGCAGGTGAGTGACAGGCTACTCCAGCCCGGCAGTGGCTCTGCCTTGCAGCCCCACTCTCCTCTGTCCCGCCAGATGAAAATTAGGAGATGCCGGGTGGAAGACAAACACAAAAGGAATGTGTTGTTGTTTAGTATTTTGATTTTCACTCATAGGTTTTCAGAGGAGCGAGTCCCTTGTGAGAATAGATGCTTGGTAGATGTTGTGGTCAATAACATGTGGAAGATATCTCCTACAAAGGAGTTGCTCTTTGAGCTCATTAATTCTTTTGAAGTAATTGGTGTTATTGTTACACATACGTTTAATTCTCAGGGCTACGCTGTAGATGATATTCTTCTTTATATGTTTGGGATGGCATGAATTTCAATCAAAATATACATGTGCATCTGTTGGTTTACTGTATAGATCAGTGATAATTTTGTGTTGGTAAAAAATGTGAGAGTTTTCTATATTGCTATTGCATGTGAATTTAATATTAGGATGAGCAGAGTTGATCTCATCTTTGAAGCGGTCTACGTTATCCTTGCCACTGGTCCAGATAACAAAAATATCATCAATAAATCACCATCAAACTAGGGGTCTGTATTTATAGTCCAAATTAAGCCACCCATCCACAGTCCAGGATCACACCATTGTAATTCCAGTCAGTGCATCACCTGCAGGTACACGAGAGAGACTGCAACCTTTAAAAGTAGTGTAACCAGCAAGACCTACTTTATTAAACAGTTGGATTTACAGGTGATGTTCTATCTCATATATGTTATTGAATGCAAACGCCCTGGATGCCACATTCAATACATTGGAAAGACAATTACTGATCTTCGCACACGTTTTAGAAACCACAAATTGGCTATCATCACAAAGAAGCTAAAACAACCCATTTCTAAACATTTTAACTCTGATAGCCACAGCCTTTCAGACTTGGTAATATTCCCCATAGAGAATCCACCACTACAACGGTCACTAGAAGAAAGGGAGAACTTTTGGATATACAGACTTTGTACCCTTACACCCTGAGGCCACAACCTAGAAGTCAATACCTAAGATCTTCCTCATCTTTAGTACTTCTCCCCTCCCTTTCAGCAACACCTGCCTTGGAATTCTTCTTCCCTCAACACTCTGTTACTTTGACTCCCAGCAGCACACACTTTAAATCTAACTGGTTACTGAAGAAGGTGGAAGCTGAAATGTTTAACTAAAAGATTTAATTCAGCTCTGTTTTGTCATTCACTTTTTGACATATTTAATTACTAGTGATTGACAGTATCCTTGCAGGAGCCAGAGTACACTTGTCTATAGTCCTGTTCAGTGTGAGTGTGAGAGAAACAGACTGAGCAAATGAGTGAATATGCACGTGACCAGATGTCCTACCTCCACTCTCTGTTTTCAATTGCACACCGAACTGATGTGTTTTTTAAAAGAACTACATGACACTTTGTGTTTGTCAGTAAGTACCAGACTGCCAGTTGCTGAAGGGAGCGGGACCATGAGGACCATATATTTTCATGCAAATTCTGAGGCCAGTCTGTTCTACAATGCTTGTTTGATTTTGCCATTTTTTCTCTGCCTTCTTACTCTGCCTGATTTACTCCAGACTCGCCTGCTTTACTCCAATTTCCAGTATTGGGCTACTGCTCTGGTGATGAGTACTTTCTTCCTATTAAAATCAAGAGTTTACTATAGAAATTTTGCTACTGGGGGTGTTAATACACAAGAGGATATCCCTACCCTTCCTCTCCCTCTTCCCTGTCCATCTTTATTGAAGGGGTCACCATCCGCCCTGTTCCCCATGCCTCCTCCTTACTGGCCTCCCCCGCTCTCACCTGTCCCCCCTTAACTCCATCCAAGACTCCATTGCTAGGGTCATCCACTCAGCCCGTTGCTTCGACCACGTGCAGCCTCTCCTCTCCTCGCTTCACTGGCTCCCCCTTCCCGAACACATCCTTCACAAACTCTTGGAGTTCACTTACAAATCCCTTCACAACCTGGCTCCCCCTTACCTCTCAGCCCTAGTCTCCTTACACACTCCTGCATGCAATCTCCGCTCCTCCTCTGCCCTCTCACTTGTCTCCCCTGCTACTCTAACCGCCTTCGTCCCTTCTCCCTTGCTGCCCCCCATGCCTGGAACTCCCTCCCTCCCTGTCCACATCCGCCTTGCCCCCTCCCTCCACACCTTCAAATCCCTCCTCAAAACCCACCTCTTCCTCGCCACCTTTCTTGACGCCTGTTAGAACTTCCCTGTCAATATTTACTGTCTGCCTTCCTTGCAGACTCCTGCCTAACCGCAACTAAGCCAAGCACGTGCACCTGAGACTTTGCATCCGCTTGAATGTTATTTATCCTTTGTCTCTCCCTATGTCCCCTCTCCTTGTCTCCCCCTCCGTGTCTATTAGATTGTGAGCTGTAGGCAGGGACCACATCTATCTTATTGTTCTGTAAAGCACCAGGTACACAGCTGGCGCTATACAAATGCTTATAATAAATAAATAATAAAATAATAATAATAATAATAATAATAATAAGAGGGGAGGCCCCCGGAGCCTGTGGTCGTTCTGTGGGGTCTGACCTGCAGACTCAGCATGAGTCCAAAACAAACAGGCAGGTGTTCCTCCCCTGCTGCAGTCCACCTGTGCATCACCACCACCACCCTTCCACCACAGAGCTGCGGTCGCTCACCCAATGCTCTCATTTGGCGGCTGCAACTCCAGGGTGCAGAACATACTTGTCCCAACATATGAGGGCACAGGGTGGCCATGTTGGTGCCCCCACCCACCAAAACCACAGGAGGAGGCTGCAGGGCAGTGTGTCCAGATTTTGCCCAGATTTGCCTGCATGGTGGGTTCCACACTTTCTTGGTTGACACCATGTGGAGCGGCACTTAGGCGGCCCCGGGGTGAACATCTGTTGGCCACATGATACACAAGCAGGTAAATCCAGGGCTAACGGGGGCAAATGTGAGACATCATCTTATTTGTTAACACCCTAAAATTTAGTGAATTTATATGCAGATTATATGTGAATGTTGGGCTCCTGGCAATATTACAGTGTTGACTCAAGTGTTGCAAACTGTGGTAGCCTTTGTTTTCAAAGCAGGGGGGATCCAGGTAGTTCTTCAATGAAGATGAATGTGTATGATTTCCCAGCTGCAACTGGATGTAATTTAAGCATCAGAAATTATGTCTAGCACATCTCAGAAAAAGTGGTAGCATAAGAACAACTTCAAAATAATGGTAATCCCATCCAAAATGTGTAAATCTCTGGAGAATTGCCAACAAAAATGTGGCTGACAGATGTAAAGGAAATCAAGTACTCTTTTAAAACTTGGACTTAATTTCAGGAGATTTTAACATACACAATCGAGGAAAGTTATTTTAAACATTCAGGCCCAAATTCTGCCTTTAGACACCTGCAGATCCACTTCAATTATTTTATTTATTTATTTATATTTTATTTTATCTATTTATATCCCATCCCTCCTGAAAACAGCTCGGGTAAGCTGTTTAGTGGGATTCTAAGATTTTAAGATGTAATTTGGAAGGAACAAGGGTGACAAATTTCAACTTGGAGAAAACCTACAAACCTACCCCCCCCCACCCAAAAAAAAAGAGTTCAAAGAGGGTAGGAAGGAGGGCAGACAGATCTGCACTTCATTTGGGCTCCTTTCTGAGACTCTGGCAATTTCTACATGAGCACAAGTATCCCAGTATTAGCTGTAATTCTGGGATGACATCCCAGGGTTGTCATCCAGGGAAACGTGTCTACATGATCATTAATTTTCACTGGGATAAAGTACTATCCCAGTGTAGATGCTTATTCCAGTAGAAGAGTCACAAGGAGGACTGCATCAATCCCATGGTGCAGCACCCTCCCCGAGCATATGGTGCAGAGCTGGCTCAGAGGGGTGCCCTGGGAGGCTGAGGCTTCTGGCCATTTGTTTAAACAGAGCATAAATTGTGGGAAACCATGACTGTTGCTTTTAGCAGCCTCCTAAATGCAACTCATTACTGATTTGGTTCCCCTTAAATGAAAACTGCAGAGGTCTCTCTGCAACCCATGTGCACCCCACCCCACAGAGACTAGGCATTTTTAAATGCCAGCTTCCCACTTTGCGCCTTGCTCTCAGACTCCACAGAGAAGAGCTGGAGCCAGCAGGGAGTGCTGGGAGCATCACAGGTGGCATCCTGAGACTGCAGAACAGAGATGTTGGGTGGAGGGGAGGTAAACTCTACCTGCAATTCTCTATGGTGGGGGGAAGAGCTTCATCCCAGGATAAGCATCAACACAAGCACTATCCCAGTATTCTTTTATCCCGGAATAAATAAAACCTGGATAAATCAGGTTTTATAATTCCAGGATAAAACCAGGAAGCAGGAATTATTTATACCAAGATATCTGTCCACACAAACAATTGGATCCCGTGATTTGAGGCAGTGGCGAAGCTAGCTTGGGATTTGCCCAGAGACAAGAAATGTTCGTGCCCTCCCCCCCGACTTCTTTTCTTTCCTGCCGGTGGCAAAGTCACTGGCCAGCCTAGTGACACTTCCCAGCTAGGCCGGCCTAGGGGTGCTGAGCTGCTGGTGTTCAGGACTTACTTGCTCTCTGCAGAGTCTGCGGCATGCTGCTGGTGGCCTGCTGCTAAGCCCATCCGTTTTCTGGGCCAGCGGCAAGCTGGTCCCAAGGTGCACTCTGTCCCGTGCGGCTAACTGTTTTGCCTACACACTGGGGCCAAGTGCATCCAGCAGCAGTGCCATTGCTGCCCAAGCCCACCTGACCAGCCCTGCAGGCCAGAGGCTGGTCAGGCAGGCTGGGTCAGCTCGATGTGGGAAGCACTCGAGCGGGAAGGTGCTGGAGCCACTGCCAGGCACCTTCCTGCTCAGGCTGGGCCTTCGTCGAGCCAGTCCTGCCCAGACTGGGACTGGTGGGGAGGATTCCTCCTCCGCGATGTGGAGCCAGGGGGGCGAACCAAGCTGCGAGGCTTGTGAGTGTGACCTGGCCTGACACAGACTGCTGCATGGGGCCCCTCCCACTCCCTACCCATGGATGCAACATTGTGTCAGACACAATGTTGCAACCGTGGGCAGGAAGGGGGAAGAGGCCAATGCAGCAGCCAGGAAGGCCCCCAGCCAGCTCAGGTGGCAATTTTTAAAAAAAAGAAAAAAAGGAGGGGATGAAGGGTGGCTTAGCTACCTTGGATATTGGGCCCCCAGCTAGTATGGGCCCCGGTACGAATGTCCCTGTTTGTCCAATGGTAGCTACGCCCCTGATTAGAGGGATTAATCCCAGGATAATGCTCATGTAGAAGCCGCCTCAGTGCCACTCAAAATAGTGACCAGAAGAATGGAAGGAACTTCAGACTCTCTAGCCAGCTGGAGGATTCACCTACAGATTTGGTGATGTGAAAAAGTCTTCCATGAAAGCATACCCTCCAACATTTGATGGAGAGAAATAGGTACACTTCATACCACTCCTAATTTGCATGAATTGGCATGTATTTATGAAAATGTGTAATATCCCACTTACTAACTTTGGGGATGAGCTTTGGGTCTATGTGAGAGGCTCTTTGAATACATATGTTTATGGGTATTTTCAGACATGACACCACCGCTCGTGGCTGTGCTTACCCCAGCATGGCCATGGGTGGTAGTGCCATGTCTGCTCCCACCCCACCAGATGTTTACTATGGGTGGGAGCAGAAGTAACCCTGGACCATGGCAGAGCTAACATGGGATGCGTGCTGGGCTCCCAGTCAGTGCACATCCCATGTTAAGCCCTGCCACAGTCTGGGGTCGGCATCCCTGGACCGTGGTAGAGCAGGCCATCATGTCTGATGGCACACTCCACCTAACCCCAGCCCATGGCCAGAGCAGTTCCAGGTGGACACAGCTGCCTCATAGGCTGCTGTACCCCCCTGTCGGTTGAGGCAGGGCCACGCTGAGAAGCGCAGGGTGTGGGGCCATGTGGATCCACCTCCACACGTCCCCTGTCCCCTCCACGGCCCCGACCACCAGAACGTTTATTCGGCAGCTAGGCAAACCCCTACCCAGGGTGAGGGGGCTCACCCCGGGACATGATGGCTTCTCGACCGTCACATCTGAAAATACCCTATGTGCAGGACTAATGGTTCAAGTTACAACTCAGTCTATAAAATCAGAATTCTCAAATGTACGCATTGACTTTGGCTGTAAAGTTTTAGTTTTAAAGACACTCAGAGATGAAAGCAGTGACTGACTGTCCCTATCATTCACAAACACACTCACCCTCATAACTTTTTAGTTTTCATCTTGATCCCAGGCACACAGTTCTTTCCTACCTGGGTATGACCTTTCCTTGTTCTTTGTTAATGGTACTTATCTCAAGCTTGTTAAAGTGAGAAAAGGTGTCCCAGCAATGAATAAACAATAGACAAATGAGTCACAGTTCTTTCTGGATGGATTAATTACCCCCTTCGTCTGCTGAATCTATTACAAACTTTACACTGCTGGGAGAACAGTACAAGATAAAACACATTACTGTACCTGGCAAAAAGGTACTGTAGCGTTTGAGGGTATGCCAACCAGAAGATGGAGGGAGTGGAACAGCTGTATCTAGGGCAAGGCATGCTGAAGGTGGGGAATTCCTGCTTCCCATATTATGGACCACAGTTAATAATATTTCACTAATGTTATTTCACTAATGTTATTAATTTATTATTATTATTATTAATTATTATTATTATAAGCATTTGTATAGCGCCAGCTGTGTACCTGGTGCTTTACAGAACAATAAGATAGATGCAGTCCCTGCCTACGGCTTACATCTAATAGACACGGATTTGAGGACAGGGTTTAGTCCTCTGGGTCTGAAATAATCAGTTTATCTCAATTAATAACCTGTCAGATTCTGTGTACCTCTCCCAACACACCTGTGCTCACACCTGTGCTGATGCCCATGGAGTTGCACACAAATATGAGATTTGAACATGCTTGACTTTTAACAGTGGAGATATCTGTGTATAACGGAATCATCTGATCTTTACTAAAAGGAATGTTTTCAGTGGCAGTGAAGTGACAGAAGATTTGAGGCTCAGTATACATTTTTACCCTGTCTAATAAAATTTATTTCAACAGAAGAAGAACCTTTGTGAATCTTCTGGCTGGAGTGAAAACCCTGTCTCTAGAAAAATTAACTAAGGCTTTCAGTTTATGTTTTGGCACAAACCTTTTAAATTTTACTGTCTCCATTACATTTTGAACTCAAAGTCCTTTTGCTGAATGTAGTGATTTATTTATTTTTGTTGTTTCTGTTGGCATTTAAGATTCAGATGTCTTTTTTTTTTTTTTTTTAAAGTACTTAATATAAAATAAACTCACATACAGATAAGTTTGGAGCACTGCAGTATTTAAAAACCACATGTTTACAATAAAACAGTGAGAGCTTTGAAATGCCCAAATCCTAGTTAAGCTCAAGATGAAACTAGAAAGGCTTAGTAATGTCTCTGTACTTATGAATGAGGTTCTTCCTATCCAGGGACAAATTCTACCTCATTATGATGGTTTAATCTTTGAGTAGCTGCTCTGAATTAGTGGAGTTACTTCAGATTTACATTACAGTCATTGAAAGCAGAATTGGAACCATTGTATTTGCTCTTCTCTTGGTAGATGTGATGGAAAATCCCCGAAGCTGATGAAATTGTGTCACATGGATGAAAGACAGGAGTCTAAGAGTGATGGTTTCCATCCATTCATTGGGAATGTTTTCCCTGCCCTTACCCCTGTTTCCTTCCTTCTAATAAATTAATTCCAAACTGATGACCATCTCCAGATGAAACATTTGCAGCTGGATATTTTACCACCAGTGTCTGGACATGCTGAAACAAGCATTCAGTCAGTAGTATTTTGCTTTCCAGGGCATGGAGGGAGTTTGAGCACTAGCCTTTGAGACACATAGTCCAGAAGAACTGGCAGATCACTTTTTCTTACAGGCTGTTTCTCTGGAACAATTTACTCCTGCTTTCCTCCATTTTCTAGCATCTGGTGGCTGCTGCTGCTGCTCCACAGAGGAACTATTTGCTCAAGAGAAGTATACTTGCATTCTGATTGGAAAATCCAGGACAGCTGGTTTGTCTGGACTGGCCTTTAGCTGTCTCTCTCACATGGTATTTTGGAAAGTAAAAAAAAAATCTTCCTTTCGTTTGCATAGAAAATACCAGTTTGTGGCACAGCGTGAATATGCTACACTGGGCCATAATTTCCCATTGCTGCACCTGGGACAGGACACATTGCCCTCCGGTCCCTGTGGGGTAGGATCAAAGGGCATAGACTTCCAGGTTGGGATATCTAATGTCATAGGTACCAACCTAGCAGTCATCTGCCCCTAGCCTAGCAGTCCTCATCATGTGACAAATATTGCAGTGGACCAACCTGGGGATCTAGAGTCAGCAACCTCTGAGTTGGGCCAGACCACTGCAGGGCTCCATTCCTGGCCTCAAGGGTCTGGAATGTCTGGGGCACTGCAAGGCTCAGCTCTGCCCGAGCTGGGTGGGCTGTTGCACACTGCTGGGCTAGAGTACTGTGGCACTTCCACTAAGGAGTCAGAAGTGACAGGGCACAATGGTGGCTCTACCATCTCTACTGCCCTGCCATCTGCCCCTCCATAGGGCTTATACACAGGATAGCACCATTGTTTGTTACACCACTGATGCCGTGTATTTTTTTCATACTGCACTAGAATACTTTTTTCATTTCCCTATATATTCCTCAGATTATTATTGCCCTGGGGGGGAGGGGGGTTGCTACAGTGGACTTAGAACATTGGTGTAGAATAAAATCCTCTGCACAGGAAAATATAAACTGGAAATAATGTATTTCCTCTTAGCTTGATCTTACCAAAATTATAGATTGATAAGAAAAAGGATACCAGCACCTGGCTATTTCTAAAAAAATGTCTCTCTATTTTTTAAAATGTCAGGTGAAAATCTAAATTAAATAATGGTAGCTTTATTAATGTCATCATCTTTCATTATTATCTATTTAATACATGTGAGATTTAAATTTCCTGGAGGTCTAGCCTGTGTTTTTCATTCTGGCCACTTGAGGGAATCAGACTGTAGCTGTGGTGCACAATTTGTGTCTTTACACTAAAGGAGTAAGAAAAAATATTTGTTACAGCAAGTTTTCCAACTTATCCTAGACATTAGGAACATCACAAGGCACCGGCTCTGAAATAAATTACCCTCTATATACTCAATATCCAGGAAGAAAAAAAATGTTGATAAATGGGAGTCTTGGGAACTGCTAAGTGAGGTCCCTTGCACACAATTTATGATCATGCACTCTTGGACTTCAAAATGATTAATACAGCTAATTCTCAATAGAATAAGAGCTGTTTTAGCCCAGGAGGGAACTGTACGTTATTGTTTATAGAAGGCGATAACATCAAAGTGGCCCACTGCTTGTGTTAAGCAAATACAGAATTCTGGGTCACTGCAAATTAATCCTAAAGGAGTAAGAAAAAGTTCTTAATGACTGTTAGATCTGTGTATTATCACTTTTCATGCAACCTAAAATGGTAGAACTGTTAATGAGAATTACAAATGGACATATTCACTTCAACAAGCTGGCTGCTGCATATTAGGTGTGCTCCACAAACAGAGTGTAACAATCTAGAAATCTGCAATTTGTTAATAAAATAGAGAAGATTAGGGTACTTCTGGAGTGTCTGAATTTGTGTATCACAACAAATTGCACAATTAGTCACAAAGAACTTTATAGATTTTTACACCTGAAAGAGCTATGTAGATCAATAGTTTGCCAAATGGTTTTCCTCTGTAGAGCAGATTATAAATACTGTAATCTTTGCCATATGAAACTGAATGAAATAACATGAAGACAGCGTAAAATATGATGCTTTTGAGTTCTGTTCTTAAGTTTAAAAAATTCGACACTGGTAGGTAGCAAATGAGTGCAACACTTACCTCTTGTTTCTGTTTTAAGGGTTAAAAACCCATCTGATTCGGGGGTTTTATTAAAAAAAATCATTGTTTTTTGTTGTTGTTACAATAATAAAAACTAATAATAATAAATTAAAAATCACTGTGCATATGCAAAATGGCCACCGTGTCCACCATTTTGCACATGCACAGAGATTTAATTTCTGAAAAACTTTTAATTAAAATGGTCACCAGGGCCATTTTGCACATGTCACTCAGCTGGAGGGACGGGGGGGGGCGGGGTATAGCTATTGTTAGTTATCAAGAATGCACTGTCTTTTAGGAGGTATCCAGTGCAGGTTCCACCATGTGTTGAGTACCTCCATCTTGTGTTGGATTTGGCCGGGGACAGATTAGGGGTGCTGCTGGTGTACCGTGCACCCAATTGCCCGGCGGCTTCCCTACATGCTCTTGCTGATTTGGTGTCAGATGTGATCCTCTGGACCCCAAAACTAGTGGTCCTGGGGGATTTTAACATCCACACAGACACCAATCTTGGAGGAGTGAGTTCATGGCCTCCATGACAACCATGGGCCTGTCCCAAATCATCTGTGACCCCACACATGAGGAGGGACATACACTGGATTTGGTTTTCAGCACCGGCCTTGAGGCGGGGGGTCAATTAGTAGAAGTCAGGGGGATGGAGCCCTTGTCATGGTCTGACCATTACCTCCTTAAGGCGTGCATCCTGATGCATGTCAGCCCCCAACAGGGTGCAGGACTTATTCGATCGGTCCGCCCCCCCAGAGACTTATGGAACCGGATCAGTTCCGGAATGCTCTGGGGGAGTTCCCCCTGGACCTTGACACCCGCTTGGTCGATGATCTCATAGCCTGAAACATCTTGTTGGCCAAGACCATTGACAGAGTGGCTCCCAGGCGTCCGCTGCCCTCCCGATTCTCCTGCAGGTCTCCTTGGTTTACTGAGGGCCTGCAGTGCTTGAAGCGGGAGAGCAGGCGGTTGGAGCGACAATGGCGCTGGACTCACGAGGAGTATGATCGATCGCAGCACAAGAGCAGTTTAAAGGTCTATGCTGTGGCGGTGCAGGCAGCAAAGAAGCAGTTCTTTGCTGCCCTTATTGCAATGTGGAGTCCTTGTTGGTATCTGTTCATGCCACCACTTGTGAACAAGATCCTTGCCCGTCCTGGCTGGTGAAAGCTAGCCAGGAGACGTTACCGCCATTGCTGGCTGGGGTGGTTAGTGCCTCCATTCGGGAGGGCAGGGTGCCTGACTGCCAGTGGCGGCTCCTCCTGCAGGGCATTATGGGCGTTGCCCTGCAAAGCCCTGCAGGGGGACCGCTGCGGCTTTAG
>QEPC01013929.1:2257676-2270236 GCA_003113815.1 Sphenodon punctatus
TTCGCCCTCCCATGGTCCCGCAGGTACGGAGTCTGGGTGTGCTCCTCGATTTGCAGCTCAGCCTGTAATCTCAGGTTGTGGCCATGGCGGGGAGTGCATTTCAACAGTTACATCTTGTCCGGCGACTTCGGCCATATCTCTCAGACTCTGACCTCACCACTGTCATCCATGCCTTCATCACCTCAAGGCTGGATTACTGCAACGCGCTCTACGTGGGGCTGCCCGAGAAGCTGGTCTGGAGGCTGCAGCCAGTGCAGAATGCTGCGGCCCATCTCCTTACTGGGGCGGGCCACAGGGAGCACATGACACCTGTGCTCCGGGCTCTGCACTGGCTGCCTATAAAGCACCGGGCTAGGTTCAAGGTGCTGGTTTTGACCTTTAAAGCCCTTCACGATCTGGACTCTTCTTATCTGCGGGACCGCCTCACTCCCCATGTGCCTGCGCAACCCCTGAGATCATCCGTGGGAGCCTTTTTGGAGGTTCCAGGTGAGACGGGTGGCCACTGATGTGAGATCTTTTTCAGTGGCTGCCCCTGCGCTGTGGAATTCACTCCAGGAGGAGGCTCAGTTGGCCCCCAACCTCCTGTCGTTTTGACGTTTGTGTAAGACCTGGCTGTTCCGCCACACTTTTGGCGAGGGGCAGGGTAGGGTGGGGGAGGTGGGGTTTGGGAGGGAGGGTGTGTTTTTATTACTAATTTTAAAATTTGTAGATTTTAAAATGTTTTGTTGTTAAATTATTTTGTTGTGCATATTGTTCACCGCCCTGAGCTGCCTTTGGGCAGGAGGGGTGGGATATAAGTTTTGAATAAATTAAAATAAATTAAAATGTGCATCTTTTTCTAATATGGCAGCAGCAGTGTCACCACCTTTTTGGAAAAGAGCATGCATGCAAAGAATGGCCCAGAAGGCCTTTTTGCACATGTGCATGGTTTTTTATTTTATTTTTTCATTTTTTAATTTTAAACAAAAATGTAAGAAAGCAAACATATGTCATTTGCTTACCCATTCATTTTCAGAACATTAGTTACTAAAATAAATGGGGCTCCCTACAAATGAGACAGTAGCCCACACCAGGTGGGTGTCCACCTGCCCAGTTATAAGGTGTTCACCCACACAGGCCACCTGGCCACCACCCACTGGACACACAACGCCCACTAACAGTGAGGTCTCAGAGCATGCTGAACCCACCATGCAGGTGAATGTGGGTGGTGTCCCATCAACTAGGTTGTGTGCATTCTCTGTGCATAAAGGTTTGCTAGCACCATACAGTCATGGGCAAAAAATCCCAGAGTGTTCCAAGAAGCCACCACTTCCTGCTCCTCTCTCCACTCCCATTCTCACTGGTGCGCACATAATGTCCACCTTAAAAGCCTAATGTGCCATTTTCAAACATGTTCTCCCAGCTCATCCTGGTTGGCAGGATGGGCTTGGCAATACTTGCTGTTTCTGAGCTGCTGCATTCTCAAACTGACAGCCAGGCAACAACCAGCACCACTACCACCACTATGCGCTGATGAAGAGACCAAGGTCTTCATCACTCTATGGGGGGAGCAAAAGGTCTAATATGCCCTAGTGAAGTGCTACAAAAAGGAGGCGGAGTTCCAAGAATTCTCAGTCCAACTGGCACAGCAGGGCTACACCCAGGACATGAACCAGTGCCGACAGTGGGCTAAGGACTTGAGGCATGGGTACAAGGAGATCAGGACAACAACTTTGCCTCCGGCCGTGGGAGAAAAACCTCTTTCTATTATAATCTCCTTGACTGGCTCCTCTGTGCTGATGCAGCTACCATTGCATCCCCCCTGTATGGCTGTGCCTTCACCAAGGGACAGAAGCAGGTGGTTATGGCTCCCCCACTGCCCACTCCACCTGCAACCACTCTTACTCCCCCCCCCCGCCACACACACACACACACAGAAGCTGTGACAACCGGTGGTTGATATCCTTCCATACCTGTCCCTGCACCAGAGCCAGCACAAGTAGACGTGGACATGGACACAGTCACCGTAACTCTCATGGTGTATCCCCTTGAGCTTGAGAACCATCCTTTGTTCAAGAAACTAACCAAGATTCTGACTGAGTGCACAGAGGACCCAGATGCCACCCCTGAAGGAGGTGGAGAAGAATGGTAAGTTAAAGCATTGGGGAGGGAGGGAAGGTTGCATTTATACAGCTGCATGATAAAGGCTTCTGTTTATTGTTCTCTCATTATATTTGTTATTCTTTACTGTGTTGACAGGTGGCCAGGAAAACGTGGAGGAGCAGCAAGAAAATCACCAGAAGACAGTTCCACTGGATGGGAACAGTAGGCATGGGAAGTGGGTAGGAAGGCACCATGGCGGGCCCACGGGCTAACATGGGAGAAGGGCACCATGGCAGGTTAGTGGGTTGGCAGGGGGGGAAGGCACCATGGTCAGTGGGGAGGGAGATGATTGATGAGGATTTTATTATTAATTATATATTTATTATATTATTATTATTATTATTATTATTTATTTATTTATACCCTGCCCTAACCCAAAAATTTGCTGAGGGCAGCTTATAATAATTGGTGAAAAAAAATATGTAAAACATATCATATAAATCCCATCCCCAAACAGCTTACAATAAGTGAAACAATAAAACATATCATACATACAATGCCAATCCCACCCCTCCCCATACCCAAGCACCCAAAACCCACCCCTATTCCCATCACTCCCACTCCTGTACCTCTCACACAAAGGAGTTCCCAATCTCCAGAAACTCCTCCATCTCTTACCCAGGAGAGCACCCACCCCACAAGCCTATACCCTGCCCTCTCACAGATGCATCATGGTTATATTCTACCCCCAGCAAACCGTTCACACCCCAAATCCCCTTTAAATATAACATCAGTTCAAAAATAAATATAAAATGCATTCCCCACCTTGCAATCCCCCACCAACCCAACCCTCCCATTCCCATCCTCCAACTCTCACTTGGAGAAATTCCCTCCCCCAGCCTAGTACACCACCACCGCACCCCCATCACAAAGGGTCCATGACAAAACTATAAAGCTACTCAACCTGCCCCTTCCCAGTCCCCTGTCTCTCACCCGAGATAGTCTGCCCAAACTACCCCACATATCCATCCTTCCCACTCTACTCATGAAATATACCCATAAAATACAAACATACCCTCATAAAAATACAATGCAAAAATCCAAGGCAATGCAAAAAAGGGAAGTCAGTCATGCCTCACCAACCGATTGGCTTTTTTGAAGGTGTAAATAAGCATGTGGATAAGGGTGAGCCAGTCAATTCAGTGTATCTGGACTTTCAGAAGGCACTGATAAAGTCCCTCATGAGAGACTCTTGAGAAAATTAAACAGTCATGGAATAGGAGGCAGTGTCCTATCATGTATTTGGAAACTGGTTTAAAGATAGGACTAAAGAGTAGACAAAGGCCGTTTTCAGACGAGCGCGGCGGCGCCCGCGCTTGTTTCTTTAAAAAGCCGGCAGCCTGTTCTACACGAGACGCTGCCGCCGAATACGCGCATGCGCGGCCGACGCGCATCCATTTCCGGGCGCGAACTGACCGGGTCGGTGATCGAGGCTGGTCATACGCGGCCGGAAATGGATGCGTGTCGGCCGCGCATGCGCGTATTCGGCGGCAGCGTCTCGTATGGAACAGGCTGCCGGCTTTTTTGAAAACAAGCGCGGGCGCCGCCGCGCTCGTCTGAAAACGGCCAAAGAGTAGGACTAAATGGTCAGATTTCACAGTGGAGAGACGTAACTAGTGGAGTGCCCCAGGGATCTGTACTAGGACAGCAAGTTTTGTGGTCAGACAGCATTATCAAGAAGGTGAGCAAGGAGATGAGTGGGATGTTGGCACAGATGCAAAGCAAACTGTCCCAGTCCATCCAGCTCCAGAGCTCCCTTCTTAAGCATGTTGCTGTTGCAACCATGAGCATTGTTGCACAGGGGCAGGCACCGTTTCCAAACTCCTTGTGTCAGTTCATGCCCACCTATGTGGAACCTCAGACATCAGGACCATCCCAGGGAGCCTTTATGAGTGAGTCCTCACAAAACTTCCACTAGTGTGGTGTCCATCATGGAGGTTCCAGTGCCAAATTGCTGGTCAGGTGACAGAGTGACAGGAGTCTGGAGTGGCGAGTTTCCAGATGTCAATGGCAATGTGCTTCTCCACAGGGATGGGCAACTGCATCACTGTGCTTGAGTTGCATCCTGAGGATCTCAACTATCTGCAGAATGAGGTGATGGGGCATTCTGAAGTTTGCATTCCATTTGGCATATCCCCACGAGGACAGCACATTCGCCCACCAGTCTGTGCTTTTCTCTTTTACCCAGACAAGCCTCTTGGTGGGTACAACCTTGCACAGGGTGTGAGTGATTGAAACCGCGTCTCCCAACAGGAACCTCTCTATGCACATCAACTGCCCTGGCACAGCTTCAGTTCTTCCCAGCATCATCTGTTGTCACCGGAGGTAGACAAGTGCATAGCACCGAAGCAGAAGCCGCCTCCACGATGTGTTGTGCTCCACTATTTCAGCCACAGATCAAGCAAAACCCTGTCTGTGCCTTGAAATCACATCATGCCAATGACAGCGAAGGCTTGGATTTGTTGGATCACTCATAGGTTCTGCTCAGCAGCAGTAATGAAGGACTGAAGTGGTATAACAAACACAAGGAGGCTCTTGGCATGTGTCTCCATGGCTGTTTTGGCATCCGTGAGCTCTGCAGTCTACACACCAAATGTTTTGAACGGCTAAAAGGGCCAGGTGGCTGCCTAGCTAAGAAAGGCTGTGTGCCACACGTGAGCATCTCTTGGCCACTATTGATCATGAACTGCTACTGGCTGCTATTGGTTACAGTCTGTCTATTGGTTGAAAAAGTTTTTGCAAAACCTATGCTGTGTGTGTGTATTGTTGCACTGGCACTTCCAATCCAGGTGGCTATTAAACTGCATAGACATTTCTGTCGCAAGCACATCAGGGCACACACCAACTCATCTAAAAATGTTATAAATGTTCATATCATGGAAGTATGGAATTTTTTTAAATTGGGGTGGGTGGAAATTACTGAATGTTTAAAAATGGCCAGCTGGATCTGCAAGGCAGTGAAGGTCACTGTGCTCAGAATGTATGTGGGAGCAGAGCTGCCCATTGGTTAAAAACTACTCATGTATTTTCTTATCTTTTGAAAGTAGTAGTTTTTGCTTGCAATGAGAATGAGGGGTGGTAACACCATAGAAAGCTATTGCTGCAGGTTGTTTGTCCAGGAAAGCCAAATGGCCTTGCCTTTTCTCTGTGAGTGCTGTGGCCACCCAAAGTATGGGACCCAGAGAAGTTGGGGAGTGATGGATACTGTAAAGGAGTCATGGCCCCAGCCCAACAGTAAGTCCTTCCCAGACTGGCACCACTAACGTTCTCCCGTGGCCGCCACCTTGACTATTCAGTTCTCTTGACTGTTCCTTCTTTTCTCCTAGGGGGGATGATCTCAGCACTCGTTTGCTTTCTGTCAGTGACTTTCCTTCTTGTGGGACGTCCCTGTTGCTGGTGCCAGTATTGTCTTTGGGAAATTAGCTCCCAGTTCCAGTTAGTCCTGCCCATGGGCTTCCACACATGGTGTGCCTCCTGAACAGTCCATTGTCCCCCTTCTGGAGGGGTGTTCTGTTGCTGCTCCCAGGTCTGGAGTCCTAGACTTTTGGGACGCTGCCCCTCAGTATCCTCCCCAGTCCAAGCCCTACCTTTCCTGGACCACTGGGTGCCTCCTATACTCTGGAGTTCTAGCTTTTCCCAGACCTCTCAGGGACTTGCTGGCTCAACCCTGGTGCCCTAAGGGTCCTAGCTCCTACATTCTATGTGGTCATCTGCCTGCTCTCCCTAGAAGCCTACTTCCTTTTCCTGGAGCCTGAAGGTTGGGTATCCTCTATGCTCCAACCCCCAGCACTCCCCCAAAGTCACCACCCCAGGGCTCCTGCAGCTCCAGACCTCTAGGCACTCTGGTTGGTATCCTGGCCCTCTAAGGCCCTGGAGGTCAGGCAGGGACCTGCCCTGCTCCTCCATCTTGGGGTTTCTGGGCCTACTTTTATTCCTTTTGGCCCCACCCTGATAGTTCTGGGTGTACCCAAAGGGAGTTGGTTAGCTACCATCCACCCTACTCCCTCTGAGCCTGACCTTGTGGTTACCACCCCTCTCTAGCCCCATGCCCTAGGCCGTGCCCTCAAAACATAGCCCCCAAAGAGTATGCCCCCCCTCATGTGTTGGGTCATCAGTGGCCCAATACATGAGGAGAGCATACTTTAGATCTGGTGTTCTGTACCGGCCTTGAGGTGGGTGATCCAATGGTAGGAGGTGGGAGGGTGATACCTTTGTCATGGTCAGATCATTATCTCCTGAAAGCTTGTATCTTGACACACATCAGCCCCTGGCAGGGTGTGGTACCTACTCAAATGCTCCGCCATCGGAGACTTATGGAACCAGAGCAGTTCCGGAATGCTCTAGGGTTTTTTCCCCCTGACCTTGACAGTCACTCAGTCAGTGACCTTGTAGCCTTATTAAACATGCTTTTGGCCAAGACCATCGACTCAGTGGCTCCTAGGCATCCACTCCCATCCCTTCAATGCAGAGGGTCCCCATAGTTCACAGAGGACCTGCAGCGACTGAAGCAAGAGGGGAGGCAGTTGAAGCGATGGTGACGCCATACTCGTGATGAGTACAACCGATTGCGGCATAGGAGAAGTTTGAAGACCTATGCCGTGGCTGTTCAGGCAGCAAAGAAGAGTTTCTTTGCTGCCCTTATATCGTCTGCAAAGTCTCCTCCAGCAGAACCTTTCCAGGTGGTGAGAGGTTTGTTCAGTCCTGCCTGTCTCCACCTGGATCTGGAACAATCCAGTGTCTGCTGTGACATGTTTATTGAGTACTTTGTGGATAAGATTGCTCACATTCACCACAACCTCGGTGCAACCATTGAGGCAATAGGCGAACCAGAGGTAATAAATTCCACGCCTTACCCAGTTTTGTGGGATCAATTTCAGATGGTGGATCCCACTGATGCAGTTGATGTGCTTGGGGCTGTCAGAGCCACCACTTGTGAACTAGATCCATCCCCGTCCTGACTGCAGAAAGCCAGCCAGGACACATTATGGCCGTTGATGGCGGGGGTAGTCAATGCCTCCTTTAGGGAGGGCAGGTTGCCAGAGTGTTTGAAAGAGGTGGTAGTCTGACCCCTGCTTAAGAAGCCATCTTTGGACGTTGACTCCCTGGCCAGCTATGGGCCAGTTCCCTAAAAAGAGAAGGTTATTGAGTAGGCGGTGGCTTGGCAGCTCCAGGCACATCTAGATCGCATCAGTTTTCTGAATCCCATGCAATCCGGCTTTCATCCAGGTTATGGCACTGAGACCACACTTTTGGCCCTTGTGGACAACATCTGCCTGGCTATGAACCAGGGTCAACAGATTTTGCTGATCCTATTAGATCTGTCAACTGCGTTTGACACTGTTGAGCATGAGGTGTTGGTGGGCTGCCTGCGGGACCGTGCTGGGGTGTGTGGAACCGTCTTAGGATGGTTCTTCTCTTCCTGGCCAGGAGAACTCACGGGGTGTCCTGGGAGATTGTACATCTTCTCCCTGGTACATCACGTGTGGAGTTTCGCAGGGCTCCATTCTGTCCACCACCACCCCTCTTGTTCAACGTGTACATGCAGCCACTGGGGTAGGTTGTGAGAGGGTTTGAGGGTGTGCCATGTCATCAGTATGCTGATGACCTCTACCTCTCATTTTCATCAGACCTGGGTCCTGCAATTTTGGTGCTCGGTGTTTGGCAGCTGTGGGGGATTGGATGAGGGCAAGCCATCTGAAGCAGAATCCTGACAAGACGGAGGTGATGCTGGTGGGCAAGGATTTCAGGGGGGGGGGAGCAAGGGGGGAATCCCCTGCCATTGATGGGGTCCGTCCTCCTTTGGTCTCCCAAGTTCAGAGTCTGGGAGTGCTCCTCATTCCATTTTCTGGAGGCTCAGGTGGTAGCTGTGGCAGGGAGTGCGTTTCAGCAATTACATCTGGTCTGACAGCTTCAGCCATATATCTCAGACTCTGAACTTGCTACCATCATCCATGCCTTTATCACCTCAAGACTAGACTATTGCAACACACTCTATGTGGGACTGCCCTGATGCTGGTCCAGAGACTGCAGCTGGTGCAGAATGCGGCGGCCCATTTGCTTATGGGAATGGGTCACAGGGAGCACATGACACAAGTGGTCTGGGCACTGCACTGGCTGCCAATAGTCTACTGGTCCAAATTCAAGGTGCTGGTGTTGACCTATAAAGCCCTTCATGGTCTAGGCCCTGCGTGTTCATTGCCCCGGGCTGCCAAAGGCAGGAGCGGTGGGATAAAAATATATAAATAAATAAAATAAAGTCTTCAGGTAGAACTTGCCAGCCTCATAATTGGGCTCCTACTAGTTGTATCAGTCTATCCTCTCACTTGCCCTGTGGCAGATTTCCACTGAGCAATGTATTGATGTGGCGGGTTGCAGAGCATCTGTAGCAGTAGGCCCCTTCTCCCCTATTCCTGCCCTTGGCTATGCCTTCATTTGGGCAGATGTCTCCCTAGAGCTCCCTGTCTCCCCAAAGCCTGCTCTGAGACCTCTGTCTCCCTGCAGCCTGCCCTGACACACCCAGGCTCACCTGGCATGAATCCCTCACCCCATCCCTGGGTTTCCTCCTATCTTCCCAGCAGGGTGTCTCCAGCTGACCTTGGAGCTCCACATCCTGCTGTCTCCTAGCTAACACTCTGCTGGGCTGGCCTAGTACGCTCTATATAGCCCACAGCCCAGATCACATGATGTTCCCTGATCCATGAACTCTGTATTAACCCTTTACCTCTAGGCCAGGCAAGCAAGAGGTGAAGTGCTGCTCTGGGCCTGCTCCTGCTACAACTTAGTCCAGCACTTCACCACAGATACCCTGGCCTTTGCTGACATTTGGGTGAGGCCAGATGTACAGAGAGAACTGTCAGACCCATCCTCTGAGACAGCCTATGGGCTCACAGGGTGGCACATGCACACAATGGGGTTCTATGTATGCATGATGGAGTGCAGACACTGCGCGACCCTGCTGCAATTTCAGGTTCAGCAGACTGGAAGAGTGGGAAACCCAGACAAGATGAGAGAGTGGGATGCAAATGGAACTAAACTACAACTTTTTTGGACGTTTGTGCTCTGCCAGAAGTAGGGCAGTCACTAACGAAGGCTGGACCTTCCTTGCCATTTTTTCTCATCACTCTCTGGATGACAGCAAGAGGGACCACCGTCAGCACCTTGATTGGATCACAGAAATTAATCTCTTTGGGGAAAAGTGTAACTTGAGGTACAGGGAATGTGATCTGACTGAAGGAGATCTTGTTGCCTTATATGAAGTATGGACACTCGGAGAAGTGCAGGATGCCCTCGTGAGCGGGGATGTTTCATTCCCCACTGTATGGTAATGCAGAAGATGCTAGAGAGGGAGTACAAGAGGCTCATGTTTGATTGAGGTTTTGTAAAGCTGAAACTCAATCTTGTTTTTTTTCTTGATTCTTGTTGAGAATCAAGCTTCTCTGCTCAGTTTCCACAGGAATTAAGAATCAAGAAAAACCCTGGTTCTTGATCCTTTCTCAATTGAGATCTTTCCCCCCCTCAATTTACTTACTAGGGCTGGGTGAACAGATCGTGGTTCGGGTTCGGCCGTTCGGTTCAGTCCAGTTCGCTTCACCCGTTCAGTTCGCCGGTTCGGGTTTGGCTCGGTTCTGTTCGGTTCGGTTTGGGTGTTCGAAAAAGGCTCTCTGTGCGAGGAATGATGGCCCCAGACCCATGATGGTGGGTGCTGGGTCTAGAGTGGCAGCTCCTAGGTATTTAGACATGTATACAGAACATAGTGGCTCAAGGTTACTAACCAAATGCAGAAAACAAACAAAAGTAACCAAAAGCAACAAAAGACCAGCAATAATGCAATATATGTATTTACAATAGACAAAAAACAGGATCTTTGATATACAATAGTAGATAATGTAGAACGAAGCAAAAACTAATCACAAAGCATGGGCCTAGACATAGTAGATGTAATCCGCTTGAGACAACAAAGATAAACAGTCCAAGAGCAGTGGAGGCAATGAACAGTCCTCTCTTCAGTCCTTCTCCTCAACGTTTCGCAGATGCTTCTTCAGGAAGCGAAGGATGAAAGGGAAATGTATCCCACTGCACAAAAAGTATCTCAGTGAAAAAACTGTAAACAACAACATAATTTTTTAAAAAAAATTTTTTAAACATACCAAAAAGTCAAAATTACTGAAATTAACAATAAATGTCAAAGTCTGAACCAAAAAAAATTATATTGTGTCAACCCAATTGAGAGCAACCAAATCCTAACCCCAATTTATAAAACTTCTACAAACATCAAACCCCTCCTTATACAACCCCAAACCTAAAAAGGTTTACTGAACAACTCCCCAAACACAAATGGATAAACATACCCTGCTGATATACAGAAACTCTCTCCCTTCTTGACAGTCTTAACAGTCTCCTTTAGGAATGGAGGTACCTATTATAGTATAACCATGACATACTTAGCAATGATCAGAACCCTAAAGGACAACATTTCTGAAAAGCAGTACAAAAGTATAATGTGCAGCAACACATTAGAATGTGTGGACAGTTTGTTTGAACAGTACATGCAGCATATGCGAGAAAGCAGTGGTAACATGCCTTCATTTGGGGTTTCATACATTGACTTGGTGAACCTTCTGGTAAATTTCATTTATGCATCAAGGGAAGGGAATTGGAAACCGCACCTTGGAATGTTTTGCATATGACAGGACCCACTACTCTCATTACCTTCTTTGGTACCTGGAAAATATGCTCAGCTTATCAGCAAGTCACCCAAAGTTTGAGTACTTTGAAAATGGCGGATTCTCTGCACAGATTGGACAACATAATACCTTTGGAAGGATACCAATGGACCAAGCCATTGAAGAAGCAATTAATAAAGAACACACAGATACCAGGTGGGACAAAAGGCTTCAGTACTCGTAAAGGAGCAGTCGCCAGGTATTACATTACAGCAGACTGCAGAAGTGCCTGTTTTCGTCAACTTTGGAAGATGATTGATGTTACAAACCACAGATTTACCTATCCAGACCTCACAAGGTCCAGAATCGAATTAGATGAAGTAGATATGCGGTGCATGTTAGACATATTCCAAAACACTTGGCAAAATCCATTCAGTTCCAAGAAGCAAGAATTGAGTAGCTTGTCCACTGGTCAGCTTGCCCTACTAGATGTTGTCAGTGACCTTTTTAAATGCAAAGAAATTTGGAGAAGAAGCTTACTGATGTGATAGAAGTCACAGACCTTCTATCAAATCAGGAAGAAACAGATACTAGACTGTTGCTCCATGCCCAACATACAGTGAAAGAAGGCTACAAGCCAGTTGTTATTGTCTGTGAGGACACAGATGTAATGGTCGTAAGCATTGCTCAGTGTTACAGCATATCTGCACCTGTGTTTCAGAAGCATGGATTACAGCAATCAAGGTACACTGACATTAAACAAATTGCTTCTACTACAGGGCACGGTGTATGTAATGCACTTCCTGGGCTACATGCCTTCACTGACTGACACGGTAAGTGCTTTTGCTGATCGTGGCAAACTTGCTGTACTAAATTTTGTACAGTGTCCCATAGTTCTAGTACTAGCTGAGAAGGTACTAGCTGAGAGGGCTTGGAAATCGCTTCCAAGCCCTCTCTCTCCCCCTACCACTCCCCCCACCTCTCTTCTGTCCTCCTTCTCTCCTGCCTCCCTTGAGGAAATCTCCTCCCTGCTCTCCTCCTCCAACCCCTCCACTTGCCCCCTGGACCCCATTCCTTCCCGCCTCCTGACCTCCATTGCTTCCACCGTCGCCCCTCCCCTCCTGCACATCATCAACCTCTCCCTTTCCCCTCTGCCTTTAAACATGCCATTGTCTCCCCCAGCCCCAAAAAGTCCACTCTGAACCCTCTAATTACCATCCTGTCTCACTCCTCCCTTGTGCTTCGAAGCTCCTTGAACACATTGTCTACTCCCATGGTCTCGATCTCCTCTCTGCCAACTCATCCCTTGACCCCCTCCAATCTGGCTTCCACCCCCTTCAGTCCACTGAAACTGCTCTTGCTAAGATCACCAACGATCTTCTTGTAGCTAAATCCAACCACCTTTATTCTTGGCCTCCTTGATCTCTCTGCTGTCTTCAACACTGTTGACCACTCACTCCTGCTTGAATCACTTCACCCCCTGGTATTCCAGGACTCTGTCCTCGACTGGTTCTCATCCTACCTTTCTGACCATTCATTCAGTGTATCTCTTCCTAACTCCTCCCCGCCCTCCTTCCTATCCCTCTCGGTCGGGGTTCCCCAAGGCTCTATCCTTGACCCTCTCCTCTTCTCTATCTACACCCATTCCCTAGGCAAACTCATTGCCTGCCACCGTTTCCAATACCACCTATACGCTGACGACACTCAACTCCCTCTCTCTCTCTCTCTCTCTCTCTCTCTCTCTCTCTCTCTCTC
>QEPC01013929.1:2279928-2296870 GCA_003113815.1 Sphenodon punctatus
CTTTGCAGACATCCCCTGAAGCAGAGAGCCATCAGCTGTGTGAGAGGAATCCCTGCCTCTGGGAGCTTTAAAGGCGGTGCTCTGCCTGCGGCTTGTGATCCGGTTGGGAGATTCGCCCGGAGAGAGAGGGGGCTTTGCTGGGGCCCTTGCCCACTTGGCACTGACTGGTAGGGGTTCTTTTTGGCCCCCCCTCCCTGAACCCTGGTGAAGGAGGGCAGAGATGCTTTGCAGACATCCCCTGAAGCAGAGAGCCATCAGCTGTACGAGGGGAATCCCCGCCTCTGGGAGCTTTAAAGGTGGCGCTCTGCCTGCGGCGCACATCAGGCGTGCGCCAGAGGGCGTTGCACCTAAGGGCTGCACGCGCAAGGGTGCACCCTTGTGCGCACGGCCTTAGGCGTCTGCGGGGCGAGGGGCCACCGGCTTTGGTCCTTGGGATACCGTAGACTTTCATTATGTCCAGGAAACGGGAGTGGTCTAGCCTTATAGAGCTCAACGGGCCTCCATCACCTAAGCAGAAAAAGCTGGACTCGTTTTTCTTATCTGCGGCTAAGCAGCCGGCGGGGGGTAGTTCGGACTCAAAGCTTAGTCCGGTATTCGCATGGGACCCCCATATAGGAGTCTGTCGCCAGAGGGGTTATGACAACCTGGAGATCTCCTTTACTTCTAAGTCTAATGCTTGTCCTGAAGAGATAGATCTTCCAAATATACCTTCCTTGAATGACCCTTTATCCACTAACACCCTTTTATGTAAGTTACTGGGGGATCAATGCCTGCTAATTGTGGATCTAGTCAAGAGACTGCATTTGCAGTTGGAGGGCATAGGGTCCAGTCTGGTGGACCAGGGGAAGAATCTGCAGTTATTAGTAAATTATGTAACTAATGTTAAAAGGGTCGGTATTGGACAGGATGTGGAGGAACAGGGTGGGGAGTGCAGGGGCTTTGCTAATAGGCAATGTGCCCCTCAGGACGGGGAGGAGGGACAGGATGGCTGCATACCCTTTCGGCCTCTAGTTCCAAATAGATCTGCTCTCTCATTGAGGGTTTATCCCCTACCCAATGGCTTCCTCCCCAGATGGCACTCCAAGGCAGATATTTGTCGGCATCTTTCTGCTATCCTGGCTTTTGATGTGCCCTACCATCAAATAAAGGTGTTCCAGATTCTCCCTTTTATGGGAGATGGGCACAGGTTGTTAGTTTTCTTTCGTTCAAGTCAGTGGGTCTCATATTTATTTTCTAGGGCGGATTTATTTGCATCCTGGGGGGTCATGCTGGGGGAAGTTTTAAATAATCCAACTATACGCCCTCTAATGCCAAAGCTTAAGGGGGGGTCTCAAGCTGGTTTAGCAAAACCAGACAGGGTAGTTACACCAGATTGCAGCTCAATGGGGGTAGTGGATAATAAGCCAGCGAAAGATCCAATAAATGTGAGGCTAGTGCAGCTGGCCATGCCCCATGTTTCTAGGAATGATATTTGTGTGGAACCCCAAGGGGCCCCCGTTTCCGTGCCTTCTAGGGCAGTTTCTTTGTCTTCCTTACCGGTTATAGAAACCATGGATTTAGCCTCCTCTTCTAGGGTAGTTTCTTTGTCTTCTTCACCGGTTATAGAAACTATGGATCTAGCCTCCTCTATTTTTTCCGATTTGGCCAGTAGGGGGACTTTGGGTGCACTGGGTTACACAGAGGAAGCAGGAAAGGTTGATTGGGAAAGTTCAACCCCAGCCTTGGAGGTCCAGAGGGCTATGGAGGTGGCATCAGAATCGGCAGGGGACAAGGAAGGAATGTGTAGTAAAGATCAGGGGTCAGAGAGGGGAGACACCCAGGGGAGTCTAACGCTGGCCTGACCCAACCAGAACCAGAAGGGTATCAAGATCTGCTCCTGGAATGTGGCGGGTTGGGATAGGCTGGTGGGGCAACCCGAGGTCTTAGCATTTTTTGACACATGTAATTGGATAGCCCTACAGGAGACATGGGCTATGGTGCAGCCTGTCCTGGAAGCCTATGATAGCTATTCGCTATCGGCAGTGCGGCATTCCACTCGGGGGCGGCCGTGTGGTGGCTTGGCCTGGCTTATTGATAAGTCTACACAGCACCAGGTGCTGGAAGTTTTGTCCAAACCGCCCTGTTTGTTACTGCTGGTTATTCTGCTAGGAGGGCAAAAATTTATCCTGGCAAATGTGTATATACCCCCAACAAATGCAAAATATTATAGCTCTACTGCCTGGTCTGCTGTTAGGGATGGGCTCAAAGAGGCCATAGATACTCACCCTTCGGCTAAAATAATGCTGATGGGCGATTTCAATGCCCGTATTGGTGCTAAGGAAGATATATTCCTTCCGTATAGGGGGTTTCATTTAGTTGAGAACTGGGAAGTTTCTAGAAGGTCCAAGGATGAGAAGGTTAATTCTGCAGGCCCTTTATTGCTTAAATTACTGGCGGAGGTTGCCCTGTTTATTCTGAATGGTACAGGATATGGGGACCCATTTGGGGAGTATACCTACTTGGGGCCAGCAGGCGCCAGTGTAGGGGATTATGTGGCTATCTCTGCGGACTTAGCCCCCCAGATTAGATCTTTCAAAGTCGACAGCTGTCAAGGGAGTGATCATCTGCCCTTGACCCTAGAGTTGGCTTACCAAGGGGTGAGTTCTCCCCTTGGCAAACTAGAGGGCTCTGGTTCTCCAAACGCCCCATACCATAGGGCAGTCAAGGCAGATCTTATTCCATTAGAGGAGGTGGGTTTGGTTTATAAATCTTTTCAAGTGGAGTGGGGCATGTGCTCCCATCAAGCTGTACTGGATTCCTTCTCCGCCTTGGTGCAGGAACTTAGTAGCTGGATAGTGGCAAAGGGAAGGGGTACCCCCAGGCGGTGGTCTGATAGACATTGCTCTAAACCATGGTACGACCAGGAGTGCCGGGGTGTCAGAGGCCAGTTAGTAGCACTCTATCGAGATTACAAGCGGTCTAAGTCAAAGGCGATACCCACCCAGTATTTTGTAGTTAAGAAATTGTATAAAGAGACTATTAAACAAAAGAGACTCTGCTATTGGGAAAGTTTTTGGGACAGATTGGTTTTGGTGGCCGATAGCCATGATAGTAGAAAGTTCTGGGCCCTGGTAAATGGGGTTGGCAGGGCAAAGGTTGGACCACTGCGGGGCGCTGTGCCAGAGGCAGGTTGGGTGGCTCATTTCACTTCCCTTTATGCGGGGGTAGGGATGGGGACTGATGCACCTCCAGCCTTGGATGCCAATTCGGCCCCTTTGTGGCCGGCGGTCTTGGCTGTGGAGGTAGCAGAAATTATTGGGACCTTCAAAAAGGGCAAGGCCGCAGGGCCAGATTTGATCCCTATAGAGCTTCTTAAAGGTGCGCTGGACTGGTGGGCGCCCAGATTGGCCCAGCTGTTCTCGGCTATAAACGCTACGGGGCGGTTGCCCCTTGTGTGGGCAAAGGCTATAGTGGTGCCTATCTTTAAAAAGGGGGATCGTGGTAATCCGGTAAATTACAGGCCAATTAGCTTACTATGTACCATTGCCAAGGTTTATGGCAAGTGGTTGCTCCGGAGATTGAATGCTTGGATGGAGAAGGAGAAGGTCTTGTGGCCTGAGCAGGCAGGGTTCCAGAGGGGGCGCTCCACCTTGGAACATTGCTTGATCCTATGCCATCTGATAGAAAAATATATGAGCAAGAATGGGAAACTTTTTGTGGCTTTTCTAGACCTGCGGTCAGCCTTTGACCTAATCAATAGGGATATCCTCTGGGGGAGGCTAGAGGCCCTAGGGATGGAGCCAAGATTACTTTATCTGGTACGGCAATTACATGGGAATAACGTGGTGGCAGTTAAGTTGGACCCCGAGGGCCGCCTGACACAGGATATCCCTGTTCGGGCAGGAGTTAGACAGGGGTGCGTCTTGGCGCCTACCCTGTTTAATTTATTTATAAATGGTGTGGTACCTAGGCTGGCCGTCCCCGCTCATTGTCCGCCTAAAATAGCAGACTACCCAGTTGGGTGTCTGTTATACGCGGACGATATTGCCATTCTTTCGCAGACTAAGGTGGGGCTGAGGAGGCAGCTACAATGTTTCTCTGATTTCTGCAGCCAAAGTGATCTGATTATTAACTTTAAGAAATCGCAGATAGTGGTTTTTTCTAGATCAGGCAAGTTAGGGAAATGGCAAATAGGACAGCAGGTTATAGCGCAAGTTAAATCCTTCCGATACCTGGGCCTGCTCTTTCAATCTACGGGGATATGGAACAATCATTTAGAAGGTGCTCTGTCATCAGCACGGGGAGCGATTTTTATGCTGCTGAGGCTTTTTGGCAGGTCAGGTAGGAGAGCCGTGGGCCCCGCAATAAAGGTAATGGATGCTAAAATCCGAATGCAGGCGCTGTATGGGGCGGAAGTTTGGATGCCACTCCTCCCCTCGAGAGCAAGGAGGCTGGACAGTCTCCAGGCTCTTTTTCTGCAAAACCTGCTGAAGGTCCCCCGGGGCACCCCGCATGCGGCTATCAGGGTGGAGGTGGGCCAAGAAAGATGGTCTACAACAGCATGGGCCGCAGTGTTAAAATTCTGGGCCAAATTAACTACGTCCATTGATCATGGCTTGATCCAACACTGGAAATTAGACACATACAAGAGTTCATGGCAGAAGAGTGTAGAACTCTTCCTGGCAAAGTTAGGGTTCCACCCGGAGTTTTGGGCGGGGAGGGACAGGACACATATAGTAAAGGAAATTGTTACAAGATTAAGGGATAGGGATTACCAGGAGGAATGTGCGTTGATTAGAAGTTCTCCCCATCTTCGGGATTATCTTTTTGTCCTACCGCCCCGGCCTGGCATAGCAACATACCTGGTCTCAGACACTCCAGATAGAGGCAAATACCTATTTATGTGCGCCAGGTTTAATGCCTTGCCCACTGCAGTGCTGGAGGGGCGCAGCCAGGCAGTAGAGTTTTCTGAGAGGTGTTGCCCCTTTGATGCCCAGTCGGTGGAAACTACGCAGCATTTGCTGTGGAGCTGCCACTTATATGACGAGATTCGTGCGGCTTCTTTCGTCCCATTTTTCCAGAAGTACCCTGGTAGGACGGAACACCATCTGCTCTGCCTGGCTCTGGCGGATGCAGATGCCGCCCTTACCAAGGTGGTGGCACGTTTCCTAGTGGCGGCCTTCACCCGCCGTGCCCTTTTTTTGCAATTTCAGTTACCTATGCCTTAAGGTTATTATGTATTATTTTGATGTATGTTTGATTCATGCAATGTGGGGATTCAGCTGGCAACAGTGGGGTGAGGCTTTTATGTGTGTACCTTGACCTTTGCTCTGATTTTTGCTTTAACTGGCTGAATGTATTTTGTATTTATGTGTTATTGGCTGCGGCCGCAAATAAACTAAACTAAACTAAACTAACATTAATTTCTCCTTACTCTCCAGGTCAGTTCAGGCTTCCCTGGTTGCCTCGAAACACATCAGCATTTTAAGAGAAGGAGAATGGTCTCCTGTAATTCTTCCCAGACAAAACATAACTTCCCCCAACAAAAGTCCAATCCTTCAGGATTTCCAAAATCCTTAACATGAAAACCATAACTTTTCATTTCCCAGATTTGTGGAGTTGAGATGTACTCATCGTTCTTTAAAGTGTACAAATATCTTGTAACTAAAAAATTTAACCTGGGGTGGCCAGACTTATGGTGTATGCAATCTACTTTTCCATGCGATCAACCCACAATGATCTACCAACTCCACCATCTCCCGCCCTGCCCACAAATCTTCTCTCTCTCTCCCCGGTCCTTGTCAGCTCAGGCCTGTTCAGCTGCTCCCCACCAGTCAGCTCTGCCCCCACTATTCATAGTACAAACCCTAGCACACTATACCCAAACCCTCCCAGAAAACCCTGATCCCAAATCCTCAAGTGCTGTTAATGGGTGAAAACCGACATGATACTAACTCCATTTTAACACCACGTTAACATTTCTTATGCATAGGGCAGCAATACAGTCCTGCAGCATTATTAATTATTATTATTAATTATTATTATTATTATTAGAAAGCATTTATATAGTGCCAGCAATGTACCTGGCACTTTACAAAGTAATTGAACAGGCACAGTCCCTGCCCTAGGGCTTACAATCTGAGAGATGAGGGGGGAGACGAAGGAAGGGGAACAGAGGGAGAGACAAGGAGCATAACATTCACGAAAATGCGAGATCCCAGGTGCATGCACTTGGCTTGGTTACATCAAGAATGATGTCTGGCTTGTCCATGTGGTGAGGATATGTGTAGCAGGGGTGGTCTCCCAGGGCCACACGGGGCGCTGGGGTGTCACTCAAGGAAATTAGCTCACCCCCTGCTATGTCGCCGTTTCAGCCTTGAGCCTCAGCTGAACCCTCTCCTTCCAGGCAGGGGGTACCCTTTCAGGACACACCACACAGTCCAGAGGGTCTTAGCCTACGGTCCTTTATTGGACACCACCCATGTCCTTTGTACCTGGGACTGCTGGCTCAGTCGCCTCCACCCTGCAGGCCCAGGTCCATCTCTGCAGACTGGTGGGTGAGGTTTTTGGGGAGCGGGGGGAGAATAGTGCTGCGGGCTGGGCTTGCAGCAGCTAGTTGCCTTACCAGTGTGAGCCCTGCATTGTGACTTTTGCTTCTTGTACCACCAGAGGGACATACCACCTGAGGATCCCTTGCCATCCTGATTGCCACCAGCTGCTGCTGATTCTGATTGACTGGGAGGCAACCACCAGCAAGGACTCATAAGGCAGTTTGCCCTCGGTGTGCATGCCTTGGACCTGCGTGCCCTTGTGACGCCGGACAGGCGTGCCCTTGTGTCCTAGGCGCCGGACAGGTGTAGGGCGGCCCACTCTTTGCCTTGCTGATATTGCCAGTTAGTGGACTCGACTACTGTCCGAATTTAGGTATTGTGACCCCAGGAGTTGTTTGTTTGTTTGTTTTGCAGGGGGGGGGGGGACACTCGTCATGGAGCTGAGATCTTGGACACTAAGAAACAATCTTAGTTGGGCTGAAGAAATGGCCCTGGATGACAGCACCCCAGAATTGAACAAATCTTCTACACTGATTCAGTCTAAACTTCCCTCTTTTTTTCCCTTAGTCTATAGATCAGGAGAGTCAGACAACCCAGTCATAACCTCTCCCAGGTCCTGCCCTTTAGCCTCCTCTTCAAATATAATGCATCCCTGAGGTGGGCCCTGAGTGGCATGCCAAATTAGGGAATATTGAGACCCTTTGTATTTCATTATTCCAGAAATTTGAGGACTTTAGTATAAGATACTATTTAGATATTGACACTAAATTTAAGGAAATGGAGAAGTTAGACCATTTTTATGAGATTCTATTTTCTATTAAAGTTTTAGTTGGTGGGCTTTGACTTGAATTTAATAAAGTGTTTACCAAACCTCAGGAGGGCGGAGTTTCCACTGTCCTTAAGTCTGAGGTAGCTACACAAACACATATGACATCAGTCGGTGGGAGGCTTTGTATGGAGGCTTTGACTGCTGGTGATGTACAGCAACCAACAGACCAACTACCCTTACCTATTCCAGACGAGAAGGAATCCTATGAGGAATCATGTAGAATACCTAAAAAGGTGCAAGCATCTATTGAGAGTAATAAGATAAGAGTTACACATACGGTCTACCATGATGATCCTCGGACTGTCATAGCCTCTAAGGTATGGCCCCAGGAAACTGGTGAGTGCTGGGCGACAGCCATATCCTGTTATTTCAATAAGAAAAGGAAATTTCCTTTTCTCAAAAGGAATGTGTTGGATGAAATTAGTTTTGGTAAGTTTCTCCAGCAACGAATGGGAGTGTTTTTTTCTCCCTTGGATATAGTGAACTCCAAGCCGCTTATTGACAGGGGCCATTTCCAGAGGTGGGAACTAGAATTTAACCATACTGTGATTGTTTCTGATCTGTGGGACGCACGAAAAGAGCTTAAGGGCACTGGTATTTTTATTCAAAGAATAGAAAATACCCTGGCCAGGGCTATCTGTGGTAGCCTATTTAATCAAGATTGCATTAACCCACCCCTAGTACCTCAGCTAGTCACCCCTTGTCAGGCCCCCATTGCTTCCTCTCCTTTTGATAGGGGCTGGGAAGTAGTTGATGCTATGAGTGTTATTGATTCATCTTTTCCTCTCTATGGACATGATAACCTGTTAATTGAGGTTTTACCAAACTCTAATCAAACTTTAAGGGAGGGGTGCAAATGTTTCGAGCAATCTCCAGGTGTTGATGATAATTTCCTAAATCATTCCTCTCTGGATCAAGCTGTTATCTTTAGGGAAATTCCCATTGTGAAAACTGATTCCCAGGTTTTGGGTAATATTCCTCCAGAGAGGTCTTTGCCTTTGGCTGTGCCAGAATCAGTCCCAACAATAATGCCCTCACTGGACTGACTATCTCAAGCACAAGCTATTAGTTGCCTATCTTGGAATTTGGAGGGACTCAGGTCCAAATTAGCCGACATAGGCTGGTTAGAATTTCTCCAGGGCTTTGATATAGTCTGCCTCCAGAGACTTGGCTAGCCAATGCTGAAAGTGATCTGCAAATTGCAAATTTCCAGACTTTTTCAGTTCCAGGAACTAAGGAGGGGAGGAAAGGGCGGGCTTCAGGCAGTTTGGTAACGCTTGTTTCAACCAAATCTAAAATTGACTGTAAATTAATTCCGGTTAATATATCAAATTGTCTTGTGGTAGAGTTAGAAGGACCTGGTTTGGGGAATTTCCTTTTAATTAATATCTATATTCCACCTGATTCCTCACCTTATTATTTACCCACTATTTGGGATGTGTTTGAAACTCTGATTGAGAGGCTTTATCAGACCTATGGCAAGAATAAGTTCCTCTTGGTGGGAGATTTTAATGCTAGGGTGGGAAGTCAAGACCAAGTTACTGTGAATGACTACCTACAATCATCCCAAAAAATTCCTATACGAGTCTCTAAAGATCAGATTACCAGTAAGAACGGTGTTAGACTTCTACAACTATTAGCAAATACGGAGATAATAGTTGTTAATGGAAGGACAGCCTTGGACCTTTTTGGCGAGTGTACCTATGAAACATTTCAAGGAGCTAGTGTTATTGATTACCTTCTAATATCTCCAGAAAATGTTGACTGTGTATTAGATCTTAAAGTCTTGCAGAGACCTGAGAGTGACCACTTTCCTTTATGTATCAATAAAAGGCAAGTTATACCTCCCTTACATTCTCGACTCTGTATCCAGGCAACATCTTGTATGATGCTGCCTGTTAAATGGGGCTCTCAGGTCTCACTCAAGGTGATCCAACTGCTGAATACAAGTGTTTTTCTTAGTTTTCGGGATACAATTCTCAGAGCAACCAATCCCCATGAGGTTCTTACCACATTTGCCTCCTGAATGGATGATTTAACACCTTATATTACGAGGCAAGTTCCTCCTCATGTTCCTTCAGGGAAAAAGTATAATAGCAAGTGGTATGACCATGATTGCAGACAGGCCAAAAGGCAATTGATTAAACTTAGGAAAACTTGATTAAACATTCTAAAAAGGAGGGAATACCAGAAAATGCTACGGGTTAAGAGAGTTGCCAAAATGTCTCAGCTATGGGCGGATCTCCAAACTGCAACCAGATTGCGGGATTCTGCCCGTTTCTGGAGACTCATTCAAAACTGGCACTACAAGGGTGGATATGTCGGTTCTTCTATTATTGAGGATGACCAGTGGACATCCTTTTATTCTGAATTGTTTTGTGACCCTAACAACAAAGATTTGACTCCCATTGATACTGTAGCTCTCTGTGATTCTGCCGAAGTCGGGGAAGTATATGAAAGTATCGGCAGACTCAAATTAGACAAGGCTGCTGGCACAGATGGGATTCCCCCAGAATTATTTAAAGAAAATGCTCATTGGTGGTCTCCAGTCCTCGCATGTCTTTTCACTGCCATTAATCAGACTAGAAGTATTCCCCAGTCATGGATGCTGGCTGTGATAATCCCTATATTTAGGGGAATCCAGCCTGCTATAGGCCTATTAGTTTGCTTTCAATTACCAGTAAACTATACACTTGCGGTCTTCTGGTAGCTCTAGAAAGATGAGTCCATGCACAAGCCCTGATAGTGGAAAAGCAGTCAGGCTTCTGTAAGGGCAGATCAACATTGGATAACTGCTTCATTTTATCTCATATTATAGATAAATATGTTAACGTAAGAAGGGGAAAGATCTACCTTGTGTTTATCGATTTGTCCAAAGCATTTGACTCTGTCCCTAGAAGGATCTTGTGGGGTAAGTGTCTGTCACCCCTCCACTAGGGTTGTGCCCCGAGAGACCCCCGGGGGAGTGCTCTCGGGGTGCTCGTTCCCCTTTGTTCTCCGGGCGGGCCGGTTGGAGAGGGGGAGGTTGCCCCAAATCCTTGTGTGGCACCTGGCCCGCGGGCACCTGCCCGAGCCTACCCTCACCCTCCCCCTGGACCGAGATCCCCCAGAGGGGCTTTAAGGCGTGGACCCACGTTGCGTCACGTGGCCACTTTAGCTAGGAGTCAACCACCCTCCCCCCGTGTTCCCCTGAATCGCCCCCCCCCCAGTCACTTCCCTGCAGCCGGGCCCGGGCGCGACGCTCCTCGAGGTGATGCGGCCGTTGCTTCACTCCTCTAACGAGGGAGCCACCCGGTTCGGCGAAGGGGAGTTAGGGCGAGTCACCAGGTTCGTCGAAGGGATGTTAGGGCGAGCCACCAGGAACTCTTCACTCCAGGCGCGGCGTTTTTCCCTCGTCGGGCGGGCTCGCCCCGCTCTTCCGGGGCACGTTCCTTTTCCCTCCTTGGCCCCGCCCCCTGCGCTCTCCCGTTCCGCCTCCACTCCCCAGCTGAGGGCGACGGCCTCCTGCGTCGCTGCTGGGGCGGCCTCGCCATCTCTTGCCGCTCTGGCCACGCCCCTTTCTCGTGCTCCTGAGCCGAGGGGCTCACAGTGTCATGGAGGAACATGGGGTCCCACACGTGTGATACTGGCCTACATGTAGACTATAAGTCTAGTAAATATGTAAAGCAAAAGGTTCAACATGTATGTAATGTTACAATTAAGAACTGTAAAACTCAAATCAAGACTGTGACACTTGACCAAGCTCCAGGAAATGGAAAGACAGTTTGTGGATTTGCCCAGACGGATGGCCAGAGACATTTAAAATGCTAATGCAGGCAGCCATTGCCTACATGCAAGAGACACAGAAAGATGATAGAGAGAACAAAAGGAATTCTTGAAGCCTCGAGAAGATACGAGGGGCTTCCTCCTGGGGATATAAGGAGTTGTACCCCAGAGCCCCCTGGGGTACAATAGAGTGACTATGGAAAACTCACTCAACATCTTTCAGCCAGGAGGGCTGAGCCGAATCATGAACTGAGAGAGGGGACTTTGCTTTCTAGCAACTCTAAGACCGAAGACCCAATCGCTTACATCAAGGACTGAGAAGAACTTATGGACCTTGGCAGGGTAAGATGCTTATTTAGGATCTCAACCAGTATAGGTTAGGAATGCGTTATATTTACCTTTGATTTCTAGTAACCACTCTGTATCAACAATCTTGCTTATGTAATCAATAAAATTACTTCCTATCTTTATGAAGAAGTGTCTGTGTCTAACATTGGAACACAAGTGAGCAACAAGAGTTCTCAAGTTCTTGCGAACCCAGAGATTAAAGAGTCTATAAATGGGAAGGATCGGGCCCTTGGGTGACAAAGGGGTTGTCCCTGTGGCAGGCTTGAATCGGTCAGAGAGACAAACTGATTCAAGTGGGCTGTACACGAGGGAAACTGAGTCACTCAAACCTGGTAATGTGGGGGTGCGGACCTCCAACCCGTGACAGTAAGTTAGAGATGACGTCATCTCGGGAGATGACATAATCGCGCTACACCTATCTTGGCCTCGTATATGCCTCTTCTTAATCTTGGAGGGCCAATAGTGAGACATTAAGAACTAAAGCCATTCAGGCATTGGGTAGTATTTTGCATTTGTATCGTTCTTCTCCATTTGCATCTATCGACCAAATTATTGATATTTATACAGCCAAAGTCCTCCCCCTGCTGCTGTACGGAGCAGAAATTACGGGGTTCTCTAATAATATGGAGTTCCCACAAAATTATCTTTTACGGGCCATCCTTAATGCTCCTAAGGCAAGACCTTTGCCAATACTCCATGCTGAAGCTGGTCTTTTTAAGGTAGCAGTTCAATCCAATTTAAGGTCACTGGGGTTTTTTTGGCAAAAATTGGCGAGGGGGAACTGCTCATGCTTAGCAGCTCAATGCTACCATGAGCAAAGATCTCACACTGGTAGTATTCAATATAGATGGGTGGCATGGATCAGGAAGTTATTGGTAGACTTTGCCTTATTAAAAGGAGACAATGATTCTTTGGAGATTCTCTTAGATAAGGCAGAGATGAAGTCACAAGTCAAATGCTGTGCAGCCGAAAGGGAAATGGTAGCTATTGCTTCTAAGAGGATAGCCCCGTTATACCCTTTAATCAAGCAACAGATTTCTTTGGAACCCTACCTGCTTCAGATTAATGATCTGAGACTGAGGAGACAAGTCACTTTCCTGCATCTTAATTTGTTTGATACGGCGGTAGTTAGAGGCAGAAGGAATAGTATTCCATATCTTGCCAGAACCTGTGCTTGTGCTAATGGTGCAGTGGAGACATTAGCCCATGTTATCTTTACTTGCCCGTTATATGGGGACCTGAGGGGGATTTGGATTGATCTGTTATTCGTTAACTCTACCCTTACTGTTGAGGAGAAAATGTTAACTCTGATGAAAGCCTTAGATCTAGAGCTGACCAAAGCTGTTGCTTTCTTCCTTTTGTTACTGGAAAGAAAGAGGAGATCCAACTAGGTAATCAGTATGCTATTTAGACTCATGACTTTTAGGCATTGTTGATCTTTAATAGCAGAAGGATTTTTCCACCTGGGGCCCTTTAGCCTCATCCCTGCTATGGAGGTGCATTTTCTAGACATTATAATGTATCAATCAAGTCTCTTGGCACATCTGCTTGGCTCGTCTCAGTAGCTTTGGAATGGCAGCAGGCATGCCTGTGCCTTATTTTATTATTCGTCGATTCACGCCCCCATAGGCTTTTTAGCTATGTATTTTGTTTTTGTACAATTTAATTTGCTATAGTACAATCTTTGGATGTTTTTGTTTATGTATGTATTATTTAACTTGTTTTAGCATAATTGCTGGATGCAATAAACTACTACTACTCTGCAGACTCAGGAGCAACACAACCTCAACCCCCCAAAGTCCATCCAGTCAGGCCTTAAACCCCCAGGCTCTGGCCAAGCCTTCCCCAGGCAAGAGGCTCCCTCCTGGGCACAGCCTCTACCACTTGCCTGGGTCCCACTGGTTCTCCAGTCTTCAGTACCCTGGAGAGCATAGAGCAGGAAGGCTTGCTCAGGGAGATGTTGCTCCTTCTGCTCCCTAGCAGAGACTCCTTTGCGCTCTGCCTTGCTCTCCTTATGTACGAGTAGAGTGGGCGTGGCCAGACTTCCTTTCCTCAGCCTTAAAGGGCCACTAACCTGCCCACTCTGTCCCAGGGTTTCTCAACCTGTTTCTAGCTCAGCTTAGTCCCCACACTATGGGACTGGCTCTACCATGCCCCTGGGCATGCTCAGCCCTCTGACAGACCCACTCATCCCCCTTCTTAAAGGGGCATCATCCACACAGGACTGCTCCCTGCTACACCCCTCCCCCTCCAGGGAGACAGGCTTCTCCCAGAGAAGACTGGCACCGCTATACTTTTTATCAGGGTTAAGTACTCTTGGTTCACATAGTTCCTAGTTGGGGAGCCACCTCCATCCAACTAACAGCCTTAGGGGATTCAGCTCAGTCCCCACATTGCTCGACCAACCTTTTCAGGATTTTTCATACAGTCAGGAATTATCACATATATTCCCCATGAGACCCCTTCTGTGCATAAGAAATGTTAAAACAGTGTTAAAGTGGAGTTAGCATCATGTCTGGTTTTACCCAAAGTATGGCTGTTCCCCATTGACCACTCCAGAGGTTGTTGCATCTCAACACCAAGACAGCCAGGTATTATCCTGCAAGAATTCTATGTCTGATCATGTACATGACAGTATGGAATCCCTCCCAGGAAGTCCTGTCTCCTAGCTGGTTTTTTAAATTTATTATTATTAGCAAGCATTTATATAGTACAAGCAATGTACCTGGTGCTTTACAAAGTAATTGAATAGACATGGTCCCTGCCCTAGGGCTTACAATCTGAGAGACAGGGTGGGGTGGGGATATGAAGGAAGGGAAACAGAGGGAGAGACAAGGACGCAAGCTCCCAGGTGCATGTGCTTGGCTTGGTTACATCAAGAATGATGGCTGGTTGGTCCATATGGTGAGGATATGAGTACACAGACCTCAGGTAACAGATTGNTGGTGAGGATATGAGTACACAGACCTCAGGTAACAGATTGTACTGGATGGAGGGTATCAGCAGGAGTTAGGTGAGGGGAGCAAGAAGTCAGGGAGGGTGGAGCGGAAGAGGTTGGTACGAAGGGAGGGGGCAAGTGGATGTGGGCAGGGAGGGAGTTCCAGGCATGGGGGGCAGCTAGGGAGAAGGGATGAAGGCAGTTAGGGGAGCAGGGGAGGCATGGGAGGGTGAGAAAGGGAACAGAGGAGGAGCAGAGTTTACGGACTGGAGTACGGAGGTAAATTAGCGCAGAGAGGTAGGGGGGAGCAAGGTTGTGAAGAGATTTATACAGTGGTGGTGCATCACCTAGGATGTCTGGGGCAATGCCCCTCCTTGCCCCTGGCCCCAGGTCTCCCCCAATCTCATGCATCCTACCTGGCTGAGGCTGACCGGCAATCTGGGTTTTTTTTAAATCACCACCTGGCTGAATCCAGAAGGTTGCTACCTTCTAAAGAAGGTTCATCAAGTTGGTTCAGAACATTCTCACAACTGGGTTGTGTGCGCGCACAGTGCATCCAACGCAGTTGTGAGAATGAGAGGAGCCTCTCAAAGAAGAACCACTACTGGTTCTTCTTTGAGAGGCTCCTCTCATGAACCACCAGAGCAAGCCTGTGTGGAGCCTCGCTGGAAGAGCCAAGATGGAACCCTGCAAGGGGCAAAACTTAACAGAATGTGCACTGGGTGGCTAGGGGGTGCCATCCAGCCCATGTTTAAAAAAACAGCAATGCGTTGCCAGATTACTGGGGGCAGTGATGGAGGAAACTGGCAGCACAGCTTGTAATATGGGCTATAGCCCTTGGTGCCCTGTGGGCAAGAGGAGGGGGCACTCAGAGGAGCAGCAATACATGGGGATGTGTGTGTGTGTGTATGACGTGTGTGTGTGTGGCACTGTGTACTATTGGCCGGTGGAACAACGCAGGGGGGGGAGTGGAGAGTGCTTGTGACTGCATTTGCTTTTAAATTTATTACTCTCTGAGCATGGGCTTTTTCTGAGTCTTGACTCTCATGTGGTGAGGCTGGGGGCTGCCTGCTGCAGAGAACATATAAAGGTGATTCCACCAGGTGCCATTTTTATCTCTCTTTGACTCAATTCTTTAGAGAGAGAGTGAGTTTGCAGTTGGCCATCCGGCTGGTGGCGACTGAATCTTTGGATCAATTCACTGTTACTTAGATTAGATTTATTATTCATAGATATTTTATTATTTTAATCATCATCATCTCAAGGAAGCAATTTAGGTATAGGGTAGTTACTAGTGCCAAGTCAGACCAAGGGTCCATCAGCATCAAGCCCAGCACATCCTGTCCTTGAGTCGGGAGGAGACACTGCTGAGCTCAGCCTGCCCATGCTCAGTCCTGCTGGTGGTGAGTACATTGGGGACCCAGCTGGGGCTTGGTCTTTGCTTTTTTGTGGGGACCCAGGGGCTGGCGGAATTGTCTTGGGAGGAAGAGGGGATGTTATAATAGGGCTTATTATGGGATGATATCACATATGGTTATTACATACAGATTGGCAATCTGTATGTAATAACCATATGTGATACCATCCCATAATATGGTTCCGCCCTTTTAGTATATTTTTTGTTTTTTCATCATATTTTTAATATAATTTTTAAATTGTGATTTATAGTATGTTTTAATTATGAATTGTAACTGTTTTTTGTGTGTGTTTTATGATTGTGCTGCCAGCTGCCTTGGGGGGTCCAGGGGAGGGGGTTGCACTGGGAAACATGAGGGAGCAGTGGTGTGGAGTGGGGTGCACTGAGGGAGTAGGGGGACTTGGGGAGTCTGGCTGGTCAATGGAGTATGCTTAGGGTTGCCATAGATGCACATTTTAGAGGGCACTTATGAGATATGCAGGTTGCAGGGCTGTATTGGAAACAATGCAGTCCTGCAACCTGTATATCTCATAATTGCCTTCTAAAAATTTGCATCTATGACAACCCTAAGTGTGGGAGTGGGTGCACTGAGAGACATGGGGGAGGGGAATGGGGGGCAATGGAGCTGGGGGTGGACTGGAGGGGCCTGTGTTCTTGGACAGGCACCTTGTTGGTGTAGCTTCTAGGGATGCTGGTCTGCATGGGCCTGGTTTCCTTGCAATGCAGCCCCGAAAGGGGTTAAACTTTAAATGAAAAGGGCCTGTTTGCTTGGACAGGCATCTTGTTGATGTAGCTACTAGGGATGCTGGTCTGCATGGGTCTGGGTTGCTTGCAATGCTATGAAGCAACCAAAGGGGTCAAACTTTAAATAAAAAGGGCCTGTGTGCTTGGACAGACATTTTGATGGTGTAGCTAGCTACTAGGGATGCTGGTCTGCATGGGCCTGGTTTCCTTGCAATACAGCCCCAAAAGGGGCCAAACCTGAAATGAAAAGGACTGGTGAGGTTGCAGCTCGTCTGCATATGCTCCCAGCATCCTCGGCTGTCATCGCTCGAGGACACCACGACTCTCCTGGGGCTTGGCCTTCCTGCCGTCCCAAGCTCCACCGACCAGCG
>QEPC01013929.1:2300217-2398313 GCA_003113815.1 Sphenodon punctatus
TCTCCCCCAGCTCCTGTCTCTCAGATTGTAAGCCCTAGGGGCAGGGACCGTGTCTATTTTATTACTTTGTAAAGTGCCAGGTACACTGCTGGTGCTATATAAATGTTTGTTAATAATAATAATAATAATAATAATAATAATAATAATAAAAGGGCCTGTGTGCTTGGACAGGCATTTTGGTGGTGTGGCTAGCTACTCGGAATGCTGGTCAGGATGGGCCTGGGTTGCTTGCAATGCAGCCCTGAGATCTGGCATGATTCCACACCTCACCTTGCTCTCATTGTGAACATAGGAGAAAGTTAGTAGGAGCACGGCAGAAGAGAAGGCTGCAAACAACAAGGAAACCCTTTCCCCCTGTTCCCCGCTGAACCCATTTCTTCCCCCTTCCTCTTCTCATGCTCCAAAACCAAACCCTTTCCCTCATACTTCTCCTCTGTCCTGTCCTTCTCTTCCCTTTCATTCTCTTCTGATTTGGCTTGCCGCAGAACAGGGAGCTAACTCAGTCCTCCTAAGTTCTCCAAGTCAGAAGGAAGGCTTGTCCCAAAGCCTACACCTTCAGAAGACTACAGGTGGCCAAGCATGCCTTGAAAATCGAGGATTTGAGAGTTCAGGATAAAGGTAGGCAATGGCAACGCGATCTATTTTTTTAACTTACTATGGTTAATTTGGACCCAGTGGGAAAGAGAGGAGAGTGGATGGGACCCCATTAAGAGGGCTCTCTATTCCCCAGTGGCAGTGCTTCACACAGCAGCATTTTCAGCATTAAGTAATGTAATGTCCATCCAACATTAACCCTGGGAACTCATTGCTGCTGGGTTATGCCCTGGCTCCATCTACCATTGCCCTAGCTCTGCCCCTAGGCTAGGCTCCACCCCTATGCTTTCCGGCCCGCTGCTGGCTTTGCTGCTGCCAGCAGATTCAACATGCCCGAAACCCACCAGCTGCCTCTGTCTTTATAGGTGAAGACTAGGGGTGATTTCAGATGTTACATTTTTGGCATTCACCACAGTCAACCGTAGTCAAATGCAGGGGGTGTGTGAAAGAGCCATGCACGTCTGTTCACTCACATCCAGATGTTCACCACAGTCAAACGTGGCCCGGGGTGAACCTTACCACGCTTCATGAGGTCAGGGTGGGAGGAGGTCCAAAAGTGTGGTGAATGCCCACCACAGCAGGGGTCACTGAAAAGTAACTTCTGAAGGGAAACCCCTGGCCATGGTGGAAGGAAATGACCATGGGCCATAGTGACAGCACGCAGCATCACTGCTAGGCAACCAACAACAAGCGGCTCACAGAGGGAGATTTAAGCAGGCAGGAGTAGGGGAACGTGGCAGAGTAGTCAATGGAGAGGAGGGAGGATGAAAATGAGTGGAGGATGGAGCGAGAAGGCAAGGAGGAGGTGCAGCAGCAACAACAACAGCAGCAGCAGCAACAGCAGCAGCAGCAGGAGAGGGAACACGGCCCAGCAGGTGACACCCAGCAGCACACGGGGCCACCCGGAAGAGGGTAGGGGGTGAAGCTGAGAGTGGGTGGGTCAGAGCAGGGGACAGGAGGGGCACAGGAGGGAGGGAGGGAGGGACCACAGCCAACAGGAGCCTAAACAGCAGCCCCCACTGTACCCCCATACAGACCAGCAAGAGGGCACACGCCCCAGAGGAGGCAGAGGCCAGAAGGAGCCACAGACAGGCGGCAGGCATGGAGGAGGAGGAGGTAGTGGAGGGGCCGGCACCACAGCGCCAGTACCACAGGGGGGGTCAGGGGGGCTCCAGGAGACCCATGACCTAATCGCTATCTGGGCAACACCTGAAATGCAGGCTGAGCTGGCAGTCAATGCCAGGAATGAGCAGGTGTTTTCCCAGATAGCCACGGAGATGGGGGAGGCCAGATACGGCCAACCCCCCCCCCCCCCACACACAGTTCCAGACTAAAATAAAGGAACTCAAAATGGAGTTCAAGGACATAGAAGACAACAACCGGTGCTCTGGATGGGCAGCACGTGCCTCCCCCTACATGGATGCGCTGAGCCGGGTGCTTCACCACAAGGGCTCCATAGTGGCCCAGAGCCTGGTAGGAGGTGGTACCCAGGAGGAGCAGCCTGCGCAGGAGGACCCCCCCCCTTGCAGCCGGAGTTCCCCATGAAAGCCCCGGTGCCGGCCACTGACTCCAGGGAGAAGATGCCAGGCACCTCAGACACATGCGCCTGACACTCCCCCAGCCCTACATCCGGCAAGCCCACACACACCTCAGCAGACTTGGAGAAGGGGGAGGGGGAGGGGGAGGAGGAGACCTTCACCCTGACCCTAGCGGCCTGCAGACCAGGAGACCAGCCAGACACCAGCCCCAGCGACCACCCAGCCTAGGAGGGAATGGACACAGAGGGAGCAGATAAGGGCAGGGCACGCGCACAGACCCCAAGGGGATGGTTGGCCAAGGTGGTGGGAGGGGAAGGGCCATGACAGTCCCCCACAGCCCCAAAGGCAGTGATGGGGCACGGGCAGAGGGACCGGCTCAGGAGGCAGGCGGTGCCCATGCTGGGGGGAAGGAGCACCCAGAGCATGGAGACAGAGGGGGCTGGGGAATGACACCCCACAGTATTGACTGACCCTGACTTCACTCCACAGTGCCACTCCAAGCACAGGAGGACCGAGGCCGGGGGCTGTCCATTCCGCCGGCACAGAGGATGTGGGAGCATCGTGCACAGGCACGCAGGCATAGGGAGGATCTGGCCCAGGAGCGTGTGTCAACCAGCATGAGGCAGATGGAGGAGATTCTGGCGTCTGTGAACTGACTGGAGGAGGGGACAATGAGGGCACTACAACAGGTGGAGGAGAGAGACAGGGCACTGGTGGTGGAGATGAGAAAAGACCGGCAACTGCTGTGGAGGGACATGAACAGACAACTGGAGGCAATCCAGGCCCACTCAAACCGGCAGGACCTCTGGTCCAAGGAGCTGGCACGGAAACTGGACCACTTGCTAGAGCACCGACTGGCACTGAGATGGCTACAGCCGATGCAGGGGGGCCAGGAGGGGCAGGGGGCCTACAGGGGCGGTGGACAGGGGGCAGGTGCTGGGCCCCCGGGCCTGGCGGCTAACAGCACCTCCTCCTCCACCTCGTAAGAGGGGGGGTCAGTAGCAATGGCTATCCCAGTTGGTAGGGGGAGGGTACGGTCAAGGGGTACCAGGGTGAGGGGCAGTGGCAGGGCAGAATAGGGGATGGTGAAGGTAGGGGGCCCTGACACCATCGGGGGGCGGCACATGGGCACATGGATGTACCAGGGTGTGGGCAGGAATGGGAGAGCACATTAAACAAGCATTGACACACCTTAATCTGTTATAGTGCTTTATTCCATGCTGGTACAGGGCTACAGCAGTAGCGGTGTGGCTGCAGGCACTGTGCGGGCTCTGTTGTGAGGGTCCATTGTGACAAGGGCCTCAGGGATGGGACAGGCGCTCAACATGACAAGCCAGCGCTGTCCTGATGCGCTTGGCATAGCGGTACTCGCAGGGGTTGGGCATGTTGGCATACAGCGGCACCGGGCAGGACAGGCGGCGTGAGGGGGGGTTGTCAAGAGCAGCCCCATCATACTTGCATACGTTGTGGAGGACACAGCAGGCTCCAATGACAAGGGAGGAGGTCTCCATTGTGTATTCCAACCAGCCGGCTAGGCAGCGCCATCGCTGCTTGAGGGCACCGAAGGACCTCTCGACAACGGTGCGTGCAGTGCTGAGGCGAGTGTTGTAACACTGTTGAACTGGAGTAACAGCCACAGGGAATGCCTTTATCAGCCATCGCTTATGGGGATAGGCCGGGTCACCTATGATGCATGGGGCATCATCACCCCCTCGATGCGGGTCATTTGCATGTCCGCAAAGTCCCCCCTGTACATGCAAGCAAACAGCAGGGATGGTGAGGATGCGAGCATCGTGGCTGCGGCCCGAGTGTCCGGTGAAGATATCTGTGAAGCGCCCACAATGGTCCACCAGGCCCTGCAGTTGTAGTGAGTGGTACCTGTGGCAGAAGCTGCCAGGAGCAACCCTGCCCTTTCCAGCTGACCTTCACTGACACCCTGGCTTCCAGTTGCTACTAGGCAGGATTTTGCAATACCAGGGGACAGTACAGCCAGGTGGCCTCCCAAGGACCAATCACAGTTGAGGGGTAGGGGGCTTTTAAAAAGAAAAGCCACACCTCTCAGGTTCTCTTCCATCTTGTCTGCTGTTTGCTCTGGACACTGACTTTGTGCTATGGAGCTAAGGGAATGGCTCCTGGCCTGTTTGGACTAAACTGAACCTAAGGACTGAACCCCTTTGCTTCAAGGCAAAGGAGCACCTGAAGCTGTGAGTAATTGAACGTTAGATCTGAGGGACCAGTTTAGGCCAGATGCTTCTAAAAAGGCCATTGTTGCCTAAACTGTTCTGATCAATTGCTTTTGCTCAAGGATTCAAAATACCTCACATGGTTGTAGCCTGTAATGCTGGGTTTATGTTATCAGTAAAGTATTCTTTCTTTTTGATCTAAAAGATCTGTGTGTGTGAGTGTGTGTGTGTGTGTGTGTGTTAGCAAATACGCCTCTGTACGCTTGGGCGGCAGAAACTGGGAACAGTTTTATAAAACCAGAAGAGGTCTCATTCTCCCCAGAGGGATGAGGCAGGAATCTGAATAAATAAATAGCTCTGGGGTTGTGGCAGCGGGTAAGAGGCCAGTTAAAAAGTGGGTAACAGGGTGCCGGGAGGCTGGGGTGAACCCCAGTGGATTCCGTTATGCCACAACTGGTGGCAGCGGTGGGAGAGATCCCCAGGAAATAGGGATTGATCCCCAGGAAATAGGGATTGATCCCCAAGAAAGTTACACACACGCTAGTTCCCAAAATCTTTGGTTTGGCTTAGCAGCAGGCAAACCAGTGTTAATTGTTTCATTGTTAGGCTAATCAGGGCAGAGAAAAGAGCTCTTTTTGCTAAACTGAGAAATTCTTTCCACCATTGGTATGATAATTTGCTCATGGGGGAGGAGTGCTCTCCCTAGCAAACTGGTTTGGAAGCCAGGTTTATTTGTTTTTTCTCCTTTAAGAGGTTTTTAATTTTGAACTTTGAGCAAAACAGATCTGAATTAATCTGGGCTAGTTCGACTGGATAGGGCTTACATAAGCAGTGCAAGAGCAAACAGGTGCATGAGTTCTGGAAAACAGGGAAGCACCCTGCTGGGATTGCCCAAAGGGTTCAATAAACTCACTAAAGCTGATCTTGTAAAAGAAGCTCAGAAGAGAGGCCTACCCACTGAAGAGCTAACTAACGAACAGTTAAAACAGCTTATAAAGATCTTTGAAATGTCAGCGAAGGACCAGTCTGGTCATCTAGCGGCAGGAGGGGGAGCAACCCTTCCCGGTGGGGTGACTGGTGATACCCCTGAACAGCGGAACCTGATCCAGGAGCAGATCCGCCTCAGAGAGAAGGAGCTGGCAATCCAAGAGAGGCTACTCACAGACAAGGCAACTCAGCACCAACATGAGAAGGAGCAGCGAGAGCACGAGGCTGCGATGCACCAGCGGAAGTTGGATGCACCCCACAAGCTGACACCAAAGGACTTTGTCTCCTTCAAAGGTGTTCCTGAGCGTTTTTGAGAAGCAGGCTCTCAGATGGAACTTGAAGCCAGATGAGTATATGAGCTATTTGGCTGGACTGGTGATGGGAGAGATGTTGGTGATCTTTGATGGTGTGCCCACTGAGTCTGCTAATGACTACAAAGCTTCTAAAGAGGCGGTATTTAAATGCTTCAAACTGGGTCCTGACTATTTCAGGAAGCAGTTCTTTTCCATGCGCCCTTAGTCCGGCCAGACCATGACAGCTTTTACTGCCCAGTTGGGGGAAGCCCTAAGAAAGTGGGTAAAGGGGGCCCAAGTTACGCCACAGTACCCATGCCGGTTGATGTACTCGGCCTCATCGTCGTCCAGTGGCCATAGGATCTCTATATGGGTGCCATTGATCGCCCCCAGGCAATTCGGGAAGCCCAGGTCCAGGAAACCCTCCATAACGGTGTCCTGATAGACCAGCTAAATAACATGCTCCATTAGCACCCCCTCCACAGACTCGCAGAAGTCCCGCACTATACACGCCACTGTTGCGAGCCCCACCCCAAAGTGCTGGGCAACTGACCGACTGGAGTCCGGGGTGACCAAGGCCCACACAATGATGGTGAACCTCTGTGGCATGGGAATGGGGTCCCTCATATCAGTCCTGAGGGGCTCGAGCCACTCCCGCAGCCGCTCTGTCAGTCGCATGAGGGTACGCCTTTCCATTCTGAGGTGTCTGACCCAGGTGACATCGTCCCACCATGCCAGCACCCTCTGCTACCACTGATGAGCCCTCAGCACAGCCCACGTGTGCCTCTGGATGGGCATTGCAAGCTGCAGCGCTAGATACCTGGCTGCCCTCTCCCATGCGCCCCTGGACAGCAGGGCCCTGCTCCTGGTTGGAAGGGTGTTTGCCCATAGCACCGGCCCACTGTAGGCCAGTCCGAGATGCTGTGCCATCCCCAGGGCTAGGAGCCATCCTGCCCTGCTAGTAGTGTGAGGGTGCGCGCCCCTACCCTGGCCAGGTACCACTGGTCCGCTTGCATTCGGTCCAGCTCATCAGCGATGCTCCCCAGAAGTGCCAAGTGCTCCCGGAACCACTCTGTAACTGCCTGTAGCAGGGCCAAGTGAGCTCCCAGCTGTGTGCGATCCATCCCAGCGGGTGTGGCCACTCTGTTGGTTTGGTCCGTGACTGGGGAAACGTGTGCTCGCTACCGCCCCTGACCACGCACTTGTGCTGCATATATGTACGCCTCTTCTCCCCACCCCCCGGGTCATTGGGTGCGCACCGGTGGCCCCACAGCCCCTGTCGGAAGGGCTAGTGGCCCGGGAGCTCTGCCCCCTGCATGGGGGATCTGCTGATGGTGAAGGGGGTACACCGGGGTGCTGCTACACTCCCCCGATAGTAGCTGTGGTGCCACATTGGGGGTACCCTGTCCTGCCTTCCCCCCGGGGCATTAGCCCCCAGGACACTGTGTCTCCCTGTGCATGTGCTTGCTAATGTTCCTATCTATCTAGCAGGTGTGTATGCATGGGGCTGTCCAGCCTTGCATGCTGGCAGCTGTGCACTGCCCACTCCCTTCGCCTCCTTCCACAGCGGCCCCATTGTTCCCATCCTGCCATTATCTGTCAGCCTTGGAAGCCCCTGTCTGTCTGTGCAGCCCCTCTGCCCCACATCTCATGCTTCCCCCAGGGCCGCTGCGGCTCAGACCCTCCAGGAGTTGTACCATGGCAGCTGCATCTCAGCCCGAGGTCCTGCTTGGCAGCTCCAGGGGCCCCGTCCAGGCCTGGACCACCCTCAAGAGCATGGCCCTGTGCGACCTGTGGCATTCACCCATCATTCAGTGCTACCTGCACTCCATGCCCACCTGGCCAGATGCCTATCATTGCCTGAGCTTTGGTATGCTGCGCTTTGGCTATGTTGCGACCGCTGGTGACTGCCGCGTGCACTGTGAGGAGCTGGGGTTCACCTCCTTCCCTGAGGGGCACCTACCATCCACTCTGGGGGGCCTTGCAGCATGGAGTCCTGCCGAGACAGCCTCCGCCCTGTGTGTGTGTGCCTTCCTGGGATATGCGACCTGCCTGAGTGAGGGTGGCCCTGCCGTGGCCGTGTCCTACTTCATCAGCATGCAGGGTGCGCGTGGGTATCCATGCTCCCATAGGGCTGCCTACTACCATCTGCTGGAGCTGTCCCACCTGCCCTGGCCTCCTGGGGGTGATTATGGCATGCCCCACCCCCCTGGACCTGAGCTGGCGGCCCTGTCTGAGGTGTGCAGCCACTCTGATGTGCAACTCAGGATGAGCTGTGCGGATCCCTTCAAGGCCTTCTACCTGATCTGATTTGACATGGCCGCCCGTGGCTTCTGCTGGGGTCTGTGGCAATGGCCCAGATATGTGCACCTGCTGTCGTTACCACCCCCTCCACCCGATGGTAGCCCCAGAAGCTGGGTCTAGAGTGTGCCGGCCACATCTGGCATCCGGGTGCCTCCTCAGCGCCTTACTTCCACCTGTGGTCTGGGTGCTATCACCACCACCATCTGCCTCCTTGGGACTGCTGGACCCCCTGTGACCCGCCTCTGCCCTCCAGTAACCCTCTCGCCTGGGACCTGTGGGCGCCGCCCTGAAACCCTCCATGTGGCCTCCTGCTGACATGTCACTGACAGCCCTCTAATTCTGTGATCTGCCTCCCCGACCCTTGTGCCCCGCTCTCCTGCACCTGGGCTGGTGGCCCCTGTTCCATGGGGCTGGGGCCGCTCCCTCGCCTTGGTGGCCCTTGACTGTGGACCGGCCTTCCATCGTCCCCCTGTTTGCCTTGGGGGGGTGTCTGGGTGGGCCCCTTGCCCTTCCTCCCCCGTGCAGGAGGGGGGGTTCCGTGCCTTTGTCCAGTGCTTCCCCTCGTGCACTGGGTGTCATGGGGGTAGGGGGCTGGAGAGGGTAGGAGGTAGGGGGGAAAGGGGATTCTGTCCTCTTTAGGTACACAACTGATATAACACTCAGACAACCAGAGGCAACTACGTATATCGCCAATACCTAGCTTGGTAGGGCTAGGGTCCCTCAGGGTGTAGGGTGGGCTTTCCCTCAGTACAAGAAGGCAACCCTTTTCATCACAGGGACAAGGCGAACAGTAGGGGTCTGCCTCAGAAAGACAAGACGTACAAACATAAAGGGAGACCAACCACTCGGGGAGATACGCAGGGTCCAGGACACCGTGCAGGTTCAATGAGAGGGAGGCAGGGAGGGGAGAAGGTTCCGGGGGAGGGAAAGGGTAAGGGGAAATAGGGATAGGGAGCAGGAGCGTGGGGGAACGGGCTTTCGTACTCCAGGAGATGTGCGAGGAAGGCTGGGGGAAGGAAGCTTGAGGATATAAGGAAATATGGAACAGGTACCCCACACCAATAACCACTATCACTGTTTACCCAGGACATACTTAAACACAGGACACTCTTCTACTCACTCTTACAGATCACTCAACCAGGAAGGGAAGACACCAGGACCACTCACTCCTCCTAAACTCCGAGATTAGACAAGCAATATCCAAGGCAAAGGGGCCAGTTTCTCAATAATGATTACCGGCGGGGGAGCCAAGCCCCGCCGGTAGCTTTTATAGCCCAGCTTTCCTGCCGCTGCGTGTGCTTCGGGCGGGGCCCAACTGCCCCGCCACCACAGCTGACGCTGTTCCGGGGAATTAGGGGGCGTGGCCCAAATTACGCTTCCTTATGGCGTGACCCCGCCCCTTCCTTTTCTCTGCGCTGCTCCTAATCCTTTTGCAGAGCCCCTGAGATGGACCCGCCTCCTAGTCAGCGGGCCCGCTGTCCCGGAATCCCCGGTTCGGGGAGGGAGCGTGCTGACACTGGGTGTGCTTCTCCTCTGGACGCTTGCTCCATGGCAAGACGTTGGGCTGGGTCCCTCCCTCGTGGACTGGGCCCCGCACCCCTCTTGCTGCTGCTCCTTCTCCCACACCATTTATCCCTGCGCTCCTGAGCTGTATGCCTATTCGCCGGGCCGTTGCCGCTTGTGCCCTCAATAAATGCCTGTTGTGCTTCACTGTGCCTTGTGTTGCCTCCTGTCTCCTTGGGCTGATGGGTCCCCCTTCCCCTTGCCCGCTGGGCTCCTGCCCCCTGCCCCTCCTGCTGGGCTTGCCATGACGGCCCCTCACCCCCCCCCACTTCCCATGCATCCGACCGGCCATGGGGTTCCCTATCCCCCCTGGTGTGTGACTCCCTCTGTCCCCCTGCTCAGCTCCCCTTTGTTGTGTGGGTGTGCTGCGTCATTTGTGTGTGTCGCTTCTCATTTTGAAGTGCGCACACCTTCCGTGCAGCCGCTGTTTGCTAGTGCTGCTCGCACTGCAGCTCCCTCCACCCCTCCCTTCATGTTTCCCTTCCCTGAGCGGGGCCCTCCACTGTCTGTGGCTTCGTTTGCCCTCCGGCGGCCATGTTTGCGTCTGCGCAACCCCGGTGCCTTGTGGGGCTACCACCGTGGTTCTTGCCACCATATCATGTCTGTTGGGTTCCCCCGGCCCAGGTTCACTCCGGTTGGCCCCGGGCGGTGGTGCCACCCCTGTCACGTCTGTTGGGGCTGTGCGACTCACCACGGCCCGCGGTGAAGCAATTGACACCGGGGTGAGATTCACTGTGGTGAATCTCACCGCGTCACGTCTGAAATCACCCAAGGACTAGAAGACTAGGTTTTCTGTCTTCTACCCTGGTTTTAACTCACTACACCACAATTGCCTGCCAGAAAATCCAAACTCCCAGCAAACTCCCTGTTAGTTAGGCCCTCTGACTCCAGAGTTATCCACAAGTAATGTTGCTGTGTGATTGCTCATGGTCCACCCTAGAAGGGGCTGCATCCCCACACATTTGAGCTCAACATAAACAATTTTCCCCCCAAAAAAATTGTGCATGTGAAAATAGCACATAGCAAAGAACTTCCTGCTTTTTTAAATTCAGTTTAGTTTTATTATACAGGCACAGGTTTTTGCCATGGCCAAGTAAAGATTAAAAAAAATAGAAAGTACAAGTACAGGAATTAACAAGGATGAATTGTTTGACTATGTACTCAGGATTCTGTGGGGGAGAAAGACATGGCAAAAGGGAGGGAGGGGGGCTTTGGGAGGGTTCTGTGGGGGAGAGAGGCATGGCAACGAGGGGGGGGATGGAGCTCTGAGTGGGGAGTGAGGAATGGGGGTGGATGAAGGTCCCCTGAAGTCAAGGTGACTCAAGTGCTTGCATGCAAATTCTCCTAGTCTTTCTGATTAGTTTCTTGGATTTATGTCATTTTGTTGTAGCTGGAAATGGGTGTTAATATTGCCAAATGAATGGCAACAAAAGCTGTTACGCTCTCTCATTGCCATTGTACAGTGTGAATTAATTTATCTCCCAAAGTATTTGGCCTAGTTCCATCTGTTCGTTGTTTTTTTTAAAATGGTCCCTTTGCAGTTTAGTGTAGCTTTTTTCTGCAAGCACAAAGGCCACATGTTGGCTAATGGCTATACTACCCTGACTTGCCTGGTTGGCTGTAGCAGCTGGCTTTTACCCTGCAGCAGAACTGTGCAGCATCAGCATGGTTAGGTTCTTGGAGAAAACCCAATGCTGCATTTATGGTGTACATTTTAGAACTTCACATAATATTGTTGGGTTTTTCTGCACTTTCCATGTGTTTGGTTGCGGTCTTCTTTGCTGAACAAACTTAAATGTATTAATATGTTTTGCTTTGCTTGTTTTGTGTTTTCAGGCAGTGGAACTGCTCCCCCACTCCTCCCACGCATGCAAAATCAATTTTGTGGGCCCAGCTGGAACTGGACATGGCTGTGCTGCTTCCTCTTCTTTAAAATGGTGCCTTTGCTGTTTTCCACCCTAATTGTCTTCTTTAGTATGCTAAAATAATTTGGATATCTGGCAGTGGGGGAATGCAGTGAACACACAAGTACCAGGGCCACACTGTTAAAAATAGAACTGGAAATACAAAACTAATGGCAATACTGAAAATGCAGCAGTGCTTCAAATATATTTGTTTTTCACATTACCTTATATTGTCTATACTGTTGCACTTTCTTGTGACATCCCCTTTGAATTTTGTCTTAACCCTCTTGCTGTGTAATAATGCTTGAGAAAGTTAAACTTTGAATGTTTAAATTGGTTGGGATATTTTGGTAGACTCATGGTGGAAAGAAATCACAGACAAAATATAGAAGCTTTTCTAAATAAGTTATTTGGTGATTAAGAACACTTTAAAAATACTTGCTGGTTTTGCACACAGCCAGCCTTGTGTGGTTTTAGTGTTTTTGAAGGAGAAAATAGCCACATTAGTCACTTATATTTTTGCCCCCCACTCTACTTTGAAGTTTGAGCATGAGTTTTCCATGTATTTTTTTCACGAATCATTTGTTCACTGGTCTGTTTTGGGAGCTTTCGGCTTGCAGGAAGGACTGAAACTGCTATATTAGGGGTGGGGTATCTTTTCCCTCCTAGGGACCAACTGTAACATTTATGGAAGGTGTGAATTTTAGCATTCCACATAATGCTGTTGAGTGCATTTCCCATGCATTTTGGTGTGGCTTTCTTTGAATGCCCCACATGGTGGGTGTTGAATGCCCTCTCCTGAATGCTTCACATGGTGGGTTGCATGTCCTCTCCTAGACTGTTCATGCCTCCTCGCCCTCTGTAAAACTCTATGAAGCATTTATGGTGTGCCATTTATGATTTCACATAATCCTGTTGGGATTATGTAGAATTTTCTGTGTGTTTTCAAGACAAGACATGTGTGCATGTTCTATTCCATTTCCTTATGTGCATGTTCTATCCTTGTGTGCATGTTCTATTCCATTGATCATGGTCATGTAAGTGTGCAATGTTTGGGTTGGCTCTGCCTACTATTGGGTTGGCTCCGCCTACCATTGGCTCTGCCCACCATTGGGCTGGCCCCACCCACTGCTAGTCCCACCCACTGCCCCACGAGCCTCAGAACCCATCAGCCACCACTACTTTACACAAATGGGCAACCTGGGGATGGGGCAGAGCAGGAGTGGAGCAGGGGTCATCTAAAGACTCCCATTGTTTGCCTCTTTTTTTTTACTCCCTCCCTCTAGACCTGGTTTTGGAATAGAAATGGTAACGTTTGGTTATGTGGCAGGGCAGTAATATCTGGTATTCCAGTTTAGTGGTTAACTCCATGGTAACCACTTAGTTATCGAATAACCACCGAAGGGTGATTTCAGACATTACGGAGGGCCCCATTCACCACTGACCATGGGGTGGTTCAGACCATGGCCCGGGGTGAAGGAGCATGCCAACAGACGTGTGCCACTGATCCCCGGGCCACGGGGACTGGCAAACCACGGCCTGAGGTGAACGGGGCCCACCGTAACTTCTGTTGTGGAACCACGGATCACGGAGGGGGAGGGGTTGTGTAGCATGCAGCCACAAGGCCCCGCCCCCTGCATTCCGCACCAGCCCTCCCTCTGCCGGATGGGCTGCGAGAGCGGCCTATTCGGCCGCACTCGCCACCGCGGTCAGGGGGGAATGGATTCCACCACTGGAAGGGGTTCATGAACAGACATTATGGGTGAAAACAGACATGAAGCTAACCACCTTTTAACCACCCTTGGTGGTCATTTATGCATGTTTCAGGGCTGCGTAGAGCACCAATACAGCCCTGCAACATGCATAAATAACCACCAATGGTGGTTAAAGGGTGGTTAGCGTCATGTCTGTTTTCACCCTATGATTCAGTCACCCCTGCCGTGGTGGCCATTCACCACACTTCTGGACCTGCTCGCGTCCTCGGGTCCAGAAGTGTGGTGAATGCAAATGTGGCCCGCGTTATGCGATTAATAACATCATACCACATATCACCAAGAAGTAGTTATAATTAGCACAGCTTCCTATTTCACTCACTGCCTGGCCTTGCCCCACATGACACCAGCCCAGCCCAGTTTTAACCCACTACACCCCTTTCCATGAACCCTGACTCCAAGCCCTGAGTAGTGTTGATGTGTGACTCCTCCTCCCCAGAAGTGGCTGCATCCAAGCACACTTGCCACAGTACTTCTCTCCCTCCCAGAGAGTCCATGACTCCAGTCTCCAAGCCTACTGCATCCAGTCCACCAATAGCCACCCCAGTAGCTGGTCACTGTGAATTAGGCCAGAGTGATTCTCAAGCTGTCCCCGAAAGTGGCTGCACTCCCATCCCATCTTCCCACACCCTTTTCATCCTCAATGCACCCACACAATGTATGTTTTTTCACTGTCTTTTTTTATTCCACAAAGAAAAATAGCTTAGCAAAAAATATCTGCCTTACAAACATTGACTCATTTAGAATTTTTATTGCTTATAGAGAAAAGAAATTAATAAGCTGTACTGAGACTTTGTAATATGTAGAATCACCCAGACTGAGATTCAAACTAGTATTCCCAAGTAAAGCTACAGCACCAAAACCTATTGACTTATCAGCAGAGCTACTTAGAAGTATAAATATTATACAACTCCTAAAGGAGGGAAAGACATATCACAGCCAACATCATCTGAGAACTCCCTGAGGCTAAAGGTTCTATTTTATTATAACTTAAAAATTATTACCCTAAGCACATGACATTAATTAAAAGTGGGAAATTGATATGAAAATAGGCTATATACCAATTTCCAGCTCAATATGAGCTAAAAGGAGAGAGTTAGAGCCTGGTAAAATGGGGGGTGGGGAGGGTAAATTAGTTTTTTTGATCTTCAGCCATTAACTCTGAGGTGAGATAACTCAAGGGATTTCCTCACAAAACCCCACATAACTTTCCATAAACACAAGAGTACCCCCACACTGTTTACATATCCGTTTTCAAAATGGGATCTTTACAAGTTTAGCAGTTCTAGCTGTTTAAAGTTTTGCCTTGTAGATAGAAGCTTTTGTCTGCCTTAGCTGGTGGACTGGCTCACACTGCATTAAAATAGTTAGGCTTTTGTGAAGAAGCCCCAGTGTAGCTAACTTACAAAATGTTTAAAAGTATGGCTTGTAAATGTTTATGTCTCAGATAAAACTTTGAACAACTTCACCATTTATTGGGATTCCTATGGAAGATAATAAGAAAACAGGTAAATAAGCTCAAAGAATTTGAGAGTGTACTGTGGTTTAAATACAGTACTGTTACATGGTGCAATCCTCTACAAATCAGTGGCAAAACTCCTATTGACTAACAGTGGAGTGAGGATTGTCCTGTCAGTTAGGGGAACTGGGGGGAAGAGGGGGGAGGGAAAGAGGCTAGAGTGGACAGTTGTGGTAGTCCACAAAGGTAACAGACTTGCATATGGAACAGATCCTACAGACAGATACCGCTCGGCTATATGTCAGAAATTGAGTGGTAAAAGATAACTTACCTATGTAAAGAATAATAACCGAAAGTAACAAATGTATGTCAGTTCTATAGCAAACTTAAATAAAAATATATTATTTTTTTTAAAAAAGATTGTCCTGTCAGTGCACTATTTCATTACAAATTAAAATGTAATCCAGAATTTTTCTATGCACACAGTTTAAACTGGTAATTCTCTCCAGCTTCCCTACTGGTCATTTTCAGTCTGCCTGGCCACTCTGACAGCTGAGCTTTCACATTTTGGAGGTTTATAGTAACTGTAAATCTATTAAGTCACAATTTGCACGTAATAAAATGGAACAGCTAGTAGTTAAATGAAAGCTCAATTCTAAGCTACAGAACATTTTCCAGGAAAAGTCATGGAGGCTGCCTTTGCTACTGCTGCTGTCCTTTGAGAAATTGAATCATGCTGATTGAGGAAGCCTGGAGAGTTGGCTGTTCCTTCCTCCAGTTCATAATTGCCCTGTAGACCATTTAATCATCTGTAGATGAAACAAAGCCTGTGCTGTGGAGTACCGGAAGCAAAGGCATGAGCTTATCAAATGCTTCCTACCCATGAAGTATAACCAAGGACCCATCTTTGCGTTTCTGAGCAGCCCTGCTGTCAAGCTAGGGAGCTGAAAGCAGACTAGCTCTTCCTGTTGTCACTACGGTGGCCTTCCGGAAAGCTTTTATTTTATTACAGTAAAGTATAGGCAGCCAATTTTTCAGGTGCTAAGTTCAGGACAGAGAAGGAAGGTCTTTCTGCTAATGAATGCAGACAAGCCGAGATATACCTGCCAGGACAAGAGCTGTTTGGTGCTGTCTTGGCAAGAAAAAGGGACACTAACAGACTAGTTAGAAAAGCGCTGACAGTTAAAAAAGACTACTGAAAAATATATATTTCTTTGTCTTTTTTTTAACATTACTCTATACACCCTTTTCCCCCTTCTTTGCTCTTGGAAAAGTCTCTTGTATCTCTATGGCCCTTTTTAAACAGACGCCCATCCCACCCACCCCCCTTTGCCCACATGTGCGACTGGGTGGGCAAGTGGGGGGGTGTCTGTGTGACTACTGGTGGGGATGGGTAGGTGTGCGTGTGTGCTCCTGCACTGCACCCACCTCCACCAATCCCCCACACACTGAGGCATTGGAGAAAACAGAGGTGCCTCTATGCGTGGAGATGGGTGGAGGCACATGAAGGTGGGTGGGCATTAGTGTGACGGACTGCCCACATGCCGCCCATGCACCGTGGCCTCCACCCATCCCCCCGTACCGTGGATCCTCCTGGACCCATGTGAAAAGGGCCAATGTTGTTGGATGACCAGATGGACTTCCCAGCCTAGTAGATGAATGCTCTGGTCATAAACCACATGCCCAGATACATTAACTGTCAAAGAAATACAGCTTGGCAAGGGGGGGAGGGGTTACTGAGAATGAGAGAACGTGATCCATCATCCTAATTGGTTTGGAATATTAGCCTTTAGTTGAGATTTGAAATCCATTTCCTCTTTAATATAGGCAATTTGCCTAACAGCTTAGACACTATACATAACTATGTAAAGCTTGACATGCTGCCCTCATATCGTAGCTCCTATTTGAGACATTTTGACAGAATTTTGAATTTAAAATAATAAATAAACTAGAATGATTGATTATTATTGTTTGGGTTTGCTTTTGTTTTAAGAAGGCTTTTAAAAATCTTTTGTCAGCAGGCATTTTTTGAAGGAATTTTAATTCACAAAAACACTTACTGCTGACTAATGTGTGCCAATTAAGTTCAATTCATTGAATCAACAGTTTCCTGTTACCTGTTCCTTCAGGTAGAACAGTGGCTGATACCCCTGCCCTTTCCCAGGCTTCTGTGCAGGGACCTTTCCTGACTGAAAACAGTAGGGACACCTGTTTTCTGAGCATGGCAGACTAGCACCTGAAATCTTAGGAATGGGCCCTCTATTGAAAAAAGGGTGCTTGATAAGGCAGCCACTGTGATAGGCAGCGGAAATTTGATAATGAAAGGAGATGCCTAATAGATTAATCTGGTGCGATTTGCCAAAACACAGGGTTTTCTGGAAGATTATCCACACTCGCAATAGGAAGCCCTTTGTTTTGTAAAAGTCCCCACTTATCATTGTATTCTTTATCTCAATAAGAAACATAATGGTTTGCTTGTTTACATGCATGGCAGATATATTCAGAGCTAGGCTTAGGAACTGTGAACTCCCTTTCATTTGAAATGTTTCCAGCATGCAGGTTATTAGCTGAGGGAGAACAAGCAGTTGGACACACATAAAATTTAAATCTGCCTTGCTTAGATTGGCAAAAATGAATGTTATTTCATCCACTGGGAAAATGTTTTACTTCCTGCTCAAATACTTTTGGAAGAAAATCACAAGCTCATTTGTAGCCATCAGAGATGTATGTATATATATTTTTAGGGTTAAGTGGTATGTCTACAGAAATGTATTTGTTACTGTATACCAGTTATTTTCCACTAATATTAATTATTTTATTAGCTTTTCTTTACTTCTTTAATTTTACTTTGCCCAGTATAAAATGTGACTGATTGCTTTACAATATTTATACTGAATGTGTGGCTGAAATACAGCCCTTGATGTACCTTGGATAGAACTGGTTTGGTTTCTGGAATTGATTTTTAAATACCTTACACATCCGGGACTTCAGAACTACCAAAGCACTGTGTTCCTGTACTCAGAAAATAAACAAAAAATTACCATGTTAGAAAACAACTTTATTAAAGTCCTTTTTAGCAATCTTCTATCAAACATTTTTTTCATATCATGCACTATTAAGTTTGTTTATCCACAGTATTTATACTGCATTAATATATGCGCTGAGAGAGCACTCACTTCTTAAAGAAACTGAGTTATTAAGAGGCAATGAAACTTCTTAACATACTAGTTTGTAAAGGAGTTATTTTTTCTGCTCTCAGGTGAGAGGGCAGCTCTTAGTATGTTGTGTACTAGGGACTTTAAAGTTAATATAAAAGCAATTAGGTTCTAGTATGAATAAACAAGGCCTGGGGTCACTTGCAACAAGGAGAAATGAAGAAAGGGAACATAGCTAAACAATCTCTTGTCATTGGTGCCATGATGGTGACCTACCTCTGCAGCAAAATCATTACGTAGCAACTGCAAGGACTAGAGAAAGACGGAATAGAAATTATGCAGAGGAAAAATGGGGGTGGAAATCTGATAAACCCATCAAAAAGAATGGATCTCAAAAGAATTGTCTGTCTAGACCGGAGGACGGCTACAAACAAAGGTTAGTGGTTCATGCAGTTGAAAATGGATACAAAGTAATGAAAAATGACCACCTGGTAGTACTTGGCACCGTAAAAGGATTTTATTTTCCTTGCAGAGCATATTTTAATGATTTGTGAAGACATTGGAAATCCACTTTCTGTTTTCATCTTCCATATTTATAGTTTGCATTTTATGTTTTACAATGTGTTCAAGCATACATTGTGTGTAAGAGTTGGGGTTTGGATTATTTTTGGGGGGTTGGGGAGGGGGAAATTCATCTTTTCCAAACTTTCATAAAATACAAACAGCTCTTAAGGTCAGATCCTAATGTTCTGCCCAGCCATCCTTTAATTAAACTTCTGTGCTGGAGTAAAGATGTCAGGAGTCAGCTTATGATTTGTGTAGCATTGTTCTGGCTTGTGCAAAATATGAAAAAAAGCTTTGATCCTGAAATGTAATTCAGTGGCTTCCATGCCATATAAGTATTGTCATCCCTCAATGTTAAAAAAAATCATGAATTTATTTATTTATTTACATTTTTACCCCACCCTTCCCTGAAGGCTCAGGGTGGTTTACAAAAAATGTAAAATACAATTTAAAAACATTAAAATTCAACAAAAAACAACAACCAATCACTCCAGCCCCAACCACCCAACAACCTCCTGCCTAATTCCTAAACCCACCCACCCTAACCCTGTTTTATTAAGAAGTTTTACACTTCCTCCAAAAGATGCTCAGGCCTTAATTCAAATGGACCTCCAGGAGGAGGAAGTTCCACAACATCGGGGCAGCAACCGAGAATGCTCTCCTGCGGACCCTTGTCGTATAGACAAGAGTAACAGGTGGAACCCACAGGAGGGCACCCCTGGCTGACCGCAGGGGCCATGGTGGAGCATGATAGGAAAGGCGGTCTTTCAGATATATGAGGCCCAGGCCATTTAGAGTTTTATAGTTCAAAACAAGCACATTGAATTAATAACAACAATAACAATAATAATTTGTATGTTATATAGCACCCCTCTGCCATGGCATTTGGAGCACTTTATATGCAACAATTTAACACAAATTTTAATCCTGTGAGGTAGGTTAGGCTGAGAGAATTGTGCCCAGAAAGCTATTGTCAGCCAGTGCAGGGTCCAAAGCGCTGGTGTAATGTGCCCACGGCGACCCGTCCCCGAGAGGAGCCAGGTCACCTCATTCTTCAACAGCTGCAGCTTCGGAACAGTCATCAAAGGCAGCCCCACATAGAGCGCATTGCAGTAATCTAGCCTCGAGGTGATGAAAGCATGGATGACAGTGGCCACATCCGAATCAGAAAGAAAAGGCTGCAGCCTCGTCACCAGTTAAAGTTGGTGAAAAGAGCTCCTGGCCACCTCCACAACCTGAAGATCCAGACGCAGCAAGGGATACAGAAGCACTCCATTGCTGCGAACCTGAGTGATCAGAGGGGTCCGGACCCCATCAATAACAGGAGTTCCAATTCCCCCCCCGCCCCCCCAAGTCACAGGGCCACCCAACCATCATCACTTCAGTCTTTTCAGGATTCGCCCTCAATTGGCTCACACTCACCCAGTCCCCAACAGCTGCCAGGCATCAGGTAAGCACCGAGACTGCAGGGCCTGGGTTCAGTGGGTTGGATGAAAAAGAGAGGTAGAGGTGAATGAATTGACTATCTCTTATTAAAAAAATAATAAAAAATCATGATTGGTTTTAAAATCATGAGATTTAAAATAAATGATTATGGTTTTTTAATCTTTTGACTCGTGAGTCCTTGGGTAACACTCAGGTCATGTTTTGCAGTCTTTGCAATGCAACTGTAGAGGTGCAGAAACTTACATTTTTGAAAAGTGAAAGCTTAGATTCTCCTGAAATAACATGACACCAGGTATGGTGGCTTGAAGGGAAAACACCAAATATAGAAGAACTCATCATAAAATTATGAGAGCTGGCCTATCCACACACTGCTAGTTGCATCTAATAGAATTCCCAACTTGGCTGTAGGTTTTTCACATTAATATGAATCTACATGGTGCCCCCCTTTTAAAGAAAATAAATTGCAGTTAATCCCCATTTTTGCCACCCTTGCTCACTTTGAACAGTATGCTAATCCACAAGAAATCTGACTGAAATCAAGGAGACTATTTGATGGACAAAGATGATACTTCAAGTGAAGTGCTGAGGGGCACTGAATCTACTTAGCACTCTGGCTGCAAATGTTTCCTTAACACATGTACTTTGAAGCTATTATATTTCAAGTGCATTTCATAGTTTCATCTAATATATGCTAATGATTAAAACATTTCCAGTAAAGCTGAGATAATTAAGTAGTTTAGTAATTTCAGCATATTGCTGCTATTACAATTTCTAATTTGAGTAAATTTGATCTGTCTCATGGTTCAAACTGTGGTCTTTCATTCCCTTATCTTGAATATAGCTGCCAGTATTTCCAGCAGGTTTATTTCTTTAAAGGAACAAATCACACTCATTTCTGTTTGTCAGTGGAAATATATGTCTATGTTACCAGCCCTAAAAACCATGGTATTTCCTTTTCATAGATGTTAAAACACTATGAATAAGCAGGATTCCTCACCATAAAGAACCTTCATGGTTAATTAAATCTCTGCAAACACTCACAGAAGAGCTTGTGTGTCTGTGGTGTAGTAACTCAGTCCCAGGGATAAGCTCAGTAATTAAATTTGCTTGTTGGACTTGGAATGAGACACCAACTTCTTCAAATAACTTTTCTTTTAATACAGTAAAAAATTTTCAGAAGCAAAAAATGTCCACACAGTACCTCCACAAATAATCTTTATTAATATTTAAACCTTTTAAGAAAATTAACATACAATGCCCTGTTAAGGACCTAATGAAATCTCAGTAAAAATGATAAATATTCAATCTCTTTTAAGGATGTGCGAACAGAACCGAGTTCAAAAATTTGGTTCGAAAATCAAGTTCGGTTCGAAAGTTCAGTTCGGTCAACTGAACTATTCGAGTTCGATCAAATTCCAAACTTCCAAACCGAGTTCGTACGTTCAAAACTGGGTTTTTTGGCCTTCCAAACTGGTTCAAATTCGACCAAACAGTTCGGTCGAATTCGAGTTCGGTTTGAAAGTTCGGTTCGGTCGACTGAACTATTTGAGTTCGGTTCGAACTCCGAACTTCCGAACTGTGTTCGCACATCCCTAATCTCTTTATGGAGCTGTGCAGACATGCCTCCCCCACCATGAATCCCATGGTAACTTTACTATACAGCGGGAGAGTACTTCTGCACTATGAGGGGCATCTAGGATGTCAGGACTGGGTGTCAGGATCAAGAACGAGACCAGGAACAGAGTCAAGATCAGGGACAGAAGTCAGGGAGCGAAGAGGGGAGCAAGGCCAGAGGGGGAACAGGAAGAAAAGACCAGGAGGAGACGTACAGCAGTGGGACACAGAGCTAAGGACGAGCAAGGGGACAGGACTGGGAGCAAGACTGCAGGGGGACAAAGCAGAGGCAAGATGGGAGGTGGAATGGGGAAAGGGGGAACAAGGACAAAAGCTAGACCAAGGACTGAGAACAAAATAGGATGATCAAGGGGGGGGGGTGTTGAAGGGAAAATGGGGGAACAAGGACTAAGATGGGGGAACAAGGCAGGAGAAACAAGACAAAAGAACCAGGACTAAGAATGAGAGGTATAATAGAGATAGAAATCAGGGGGAAGAGCTAGATCAAGGGGATGAGGACTGAGGCAAGATGACTAAGGCAAGATGACAAAGAGTATGTTGTTCCGCCCAGGTCCCTGGTGCTACCAACAAACCTTATATGCTGTCTGGAAGCCAACCAGGAAGCTGGGTGGTAGGGAACGGACTGGGGCAAACAGGATGTGGGGTGGGGTCAGGGCAGCCCAGGGGAGGACTTGCATCAAGTCAACTGGCCACTGCGTAGGGCACCCTGTGGATAGAAGTTCAAGACCAGGATCTGACATGCAGACAAACATACTGCTACTTGAACCAGATTGCCAGTCTGCTGTCATCCTGGACCTGAGCATGGTATCTGCTCCCTGCTTCTCTGCTGTTAGGAGATGCAGGTGCTGGTTGTGGGTCACAGGGAACCAGGCCTGGTCTTAGAATTTGTGGGGTCCAGGGCAAAGGTAAAATGTGGGGACCTTGGTAGCCCCACCCCCTTCCCTGTGGCTCAGCACTTTCTGTGGGGCCCTAGCGAGTCCAGAGTCATGTTTGGGCCTCTTCTGTGAGGGAGACCTTGCCATGATGAAAACAGGTACCACTCCAGGGCTCCAGGAAGAAGAGAAAATAGCAGAGTTGGGGTGGGAGGGTCTGCCCTGTGGTAAGACCAGTCCTGCAGACAGCATGCAGTAAAACCACTGCCCAGAATTCCCTTCACAGGTTTGGGTTACACCAGGTAGGATAGCCATTGTTACCAACAAAGGACTATAAACCTCAATGAGCAGAATATATAAGTCCTTTTGCTATAAATATCCCTACAAGCAATAATTTCTTTTTTGAATGATGGGGGGGGAAATGCCGGAAGATATGGCACATGTTTTGCAAAAGCTAGTGATTGGACTGGTTTATCTATGTCTAGAGACAGAGGGTGGTCACTAGTGCAGCCACACAGGACAGGCAGGGGAAGCTACCACACCTTGGGTAGCCTTACTCCTCCATGGGCAGCCAGGCCATGCGATGCAGTGGCTTGTGTGCCCAGCACCTGCCAGATGGAACATCTGGCAGGTGCTGGGCACATAAGCCCCAGGGTAGGGCTAACAGCTAGCTGCTACATGACACATCCTTGGAAAAATTCTGAGGACGTATCTGGAGCAGCATCCCAGGACAGGACAACTTGTGTAGCTGGGTCACTTCTGCCTCACTGCATGGTGAGCTCTGCGGCGGGGCTGGGAGTGGCGGGTGCTGTTACTCATTGCATGAAGCCACATCATGGCCAGGGGGTGGGATTTTGTTCAGGCCAGGGGAAGGAGGCGGTGCAGGCCAGGGCCAGGTGCCTGTTTTTGTGGCCAGTGCTGCAGCCCACCCCAGCTGTGGTGGAAGCTCCGACAGGGGCCAGCTCACCCAGCTTCCTCACAACCATCTGTCGGGCTCCCCACGCTTTCCCCACCGTGTGTCAGCAGTGATTGCCTGACCCATTATCTTGGTCCCAAATGTAAGAAATTGAGATAAAGTAGTTCAGATGAGGTCTTTTATTGGACCAGCTTCTGTTGGTGAGAATATGCTAGTTTTTGAGCTACACATAGAAATGGGACACAGGGGAGAATACCAGATTTACCTGTATTGGATCTCCCCGGTATCAGATTTACCGGTATCGGCATACAGGATTTTTAACATTGGCCACCTTACCAGTTTTTTTACATTGCAGCCATTCACTTCAATGGCCGCGATGTAAAAAACCCGGTAAAGTGGTCAATGTTAAAAATCCAGTATGCCGATAATGGTGATTATCGGATTATCAGATTAATCCAATATACCTGATTATCAGGTGTATTGGATTTATCTGATACCGATATTCCCACCCCTATGACACAGGGCCCTTCCTCAGGCCCTTTCTTTGGAGAGCAACATTGGCTTGTCAGTGACATAGATGCCACCTACTCCTGTTCAGGTAGATATGTAACCTGCATATTTTACCACATCCTCCAAGGTGCCAAGAGCACAAGCACCTGATGAAGCACAGGTATCAGCTAATGAAGTCACTGATCTATTTGTTCAGGGAGAAAATTGTGATATAAGCAGCAGCTTATATATATGTACTTGAGGTGACTGAAAATGCTCATGTTGGCGGCAATGGGGAAAAAGTAGTGAACACAGGTCCCTGATTGTAGTTTTTCTTTTTTAAAAAAAGGTGGAGACTTTCAGAAAATGCAGAAACATTTTTGGGTGGTGAACATCCTGGTTAATTTGGTTTGTCTTTGCAATGACCCTGAGTCATCTACTGCCTGCAGTGATGCTTTTATTAACTACTTTGCAGATACAATTGCTCATATTTACCAGGAGTTGGTGCTGCTACTTTGACTGCATAGTCAGAGTTTGAAGCTGTGGAAGCTCAGCCTTGTCCCATTTGGTTGGATTAATTTCAATTAGTATCATCCACCCATGTGGAGAATGTGCTTGGAGAAGTGCGGGCAACCAGTTGTTAATTAGATCCTTGCCCGTCCTGCTGGTGAAAGCCAGCCAGGAGATATTGGGACCTTTGTTGGCAGCCGTTGTCAAAACATCCCTTCTGGAGGATAGGTTGTTGGACACCCTTAAAATTGCGGTGGTCCGGCCCCTGCTTAAGAAACCATCTTTGGATACTGACTGTCCTGCCAGCTACCACCCTGTCTCTAACCTTCCCTTTTAAGGGAAGGTTATTGAACGGGTGGTTGCTCAGCAGCTTCAGGCTCATCTCAATGCTTTCGGATTCCTGGATCCATTTCAGTCAGATTTTTTTCCCGGGTATAGCACAGAGACTGCATATGTGGCCTTGCCTGATGATCTATACCTGGAGATTGACAGAGGGAATTGTGCCCTGTTGATCATGTTAGATCTTTCAGTGGCTTTTGATACATTTGATCATGAGATGCTGTTGACACGATTGTGGAATCTGGCAGGGGCACGTCGGGGACGGCTCTTGAGTGGTTCTGTTCATTCCTGTCAGGGAGGACCCAGCAGGTGGTGATGGAAGATGGCTCATCATCCCCTTGGGACCTCACTTGTGGTGTCCCACAGGCAGGGGCGTAGCAAGGTTGAGAAGGGCCCGGGCTCAAGTCTCAGTTATGGGCCCCCTATGTGCGTGTGTGCAAAGCATGCGCCCGCTCCAAAAACCCAAAGTGGGCGGGGCTTAGGGGATGGGGCGGGGCCTGCTGACAACTTCTAAATACAGATTTCATGACCTTCCAGAAAAGTTTTGTTCTGTATGATGTTCAGTGGCAGTGGTAATACTGGGATTCCTCCCATGTGTCTCTTCTAAATTTTAATTTTGAAATATATTTATAAAGTTTAAGGGTGAGGACATAGGACCAAAGCTAGAGAAAATTCAGAGAAAGCTGACTCTATCCTCTATTAACTTGCACCTGGATGTTGCATGTTTTTTGCATGTTGTTACTGTGTCACACATGGCAGAAGAAATAGTCACTCACCATCCCAAACCTGAGATTTGTTCTGTCTCATTGACCCCATTCAAATAGTTTCCCTTAAGACAGCTAGCTACCATGAAGAGCATTCTGCTCCCTAATGCATGCTTAGACACATCTCCACACATGCCTGCAAGGTACCATGACCACATGTGACGGTGGTGGCCACATGCAGAATCACATGTCTGCATTGGACTCCAGAGCGAGGAGCTGGAGTCAAGGGCAGAATGTCACCATTAGGAAATGGGAGATTCCTTGGGTTTGTCTGTAGGGGCTGGCTGGTTGATACCGAGTAATTGCTTTCAATTGCCTTTCCAGAGCCACACACCACCTCCTTGGTGTCTTTGCCCAGAATACTCTTCTAGGCTTTGATGTAGAAACTGGTATCTTTTTTTGTCCCTGCCTGGGGAAAAAAGAAAGCCTGTCCTCAACCCCTTGCAGTGTTGCAGAGACTAGGGCTGGATGCCTGCTTGAACTTGGGAGAAGGAAACCCTGCTGTTTTCTTTCTTTCAGTCTCTCCCACCCCCCCTCGTTTTATGATTATGGCAAGGGCCCCCTTTCCCCAGTTAGATCCCTTAGCTGCGGTTCACTCACACTCACCCTGACCCAAGGCACCCCGTCCCCGCTTCCTTCGACTCCGACTGAAACAAATCAGTGCTGCTGCTAGCTCAGCTGCTTAGAGTCAGAAGACTCTGCTGAGCCTCAACAAACAGCCAGCCAGCCTGCCTGCCTCGTGGTGGGAAGGCAAGAAGAACGTCGACGGGGAACGCCCTCGCAGTGCACGTACGCAACGTACGACGTTGCTGGGCCAGGTGTGTGTGCGTGTGGGGCGGGGCTAAGGGACTCATGGACTCAGGCGGCGGCGGAAGGAGAAAGGGGTGGGGGGCATCAACAATCATGCACAGCTGATCGTGTTTTTTTGCCGCGGCTCCACCTGCCCCCCCCCCCGCCAGGCTGGGGGGGGGGCCGAGGTGGAGTTGCAGCAAAAAAAAAAACCTCAGATCCCTATTTTTCTTTTCAGGCCCCATTGCTTGTGGGCCCCCCCCAGAGTAGGGCCCGGGCTCAAATGCACCCCCCCGCGCCACGGTAGCTACGCCCCTGCCCACAGGGCGCCATCTCCCCTCTTGTTCAATGTGTATCTGAAGTCACTGGGTGAGATCATCCAGAGGTTTGGAGTGAATTGCCATCAGTATGCTGATGACCAGGGTTCCTAGTTTTCTGTGACAATTCTCTGATTAAAAAAACTCCAAATCTCTGGTTTACTGTGATTAAATGTAAACTCTAGTTGACTTTCCTTCACCACAATATTTATTTCCACCATTTATATCTCGCCTCTCCTGCCTAGGCAGCTTGAGGTGACTTACAAAAATTAAACTATTTAAAAACATACATAAAATATATAAAATACATTAAAGGGAGGCCTAAAAGAAAATACAAAACCCATCCTCCCACTCCCGTTCACCCACCTCCCTCACCAAAGGCTTGGCAGAACAGTCAGATCTTGCACTGTCGCCGAAATGAGGCAAGGTCCAATACCCACATATATAGGTATGAGTTAGAACACCATATTTTATTGTAATATTTTCATTTTAATGCAATTTTGTAGCTACCTGTCCCACCAACAGTCCCCCCGCCCCCAAAGAATTTGAGGTCTGTGGCACCCCTCCAAATGCAGAGTCCCTCCCACACACAACAAATGCCTTTAGGTTGCTTCCCCTGCACTGCCCTGCACTTTCTGCCTCCTCCTCCCAGCCTGATCCCAGACAGCTCTGCCAACCAGAAAGGGGAACCCTATAGAGGCTGGCACTTGGAGAAGCTGCTATGGGCCCAATTAGGTCCAGAAGACCTGATCACTCAAATTTATAGTGCCCCTACCCCCCGCAACCCACAGAAGGTCTGTGGCACCCCTCCAAATACAGAGCCCCTTCCCCTTCACAGCACATGCCTTCAGGTTGCTTCCCCTCAGTTCCACTCCATGTCCTCGCTACCCCACGCTTGCTGTGTCCTCCTTTGAAACCTGTACGTTTTTGCCATTTTCTGAAAAATTCTCTGGAAAAAAGCAAAATCTCTGTTTTTCCATCGCAAAGAGAAAACTAGGAATCCTGCTGATGACACTCAGCTCTGCCACTCCTTTTCATCCAACCCAGGTCCTGCAGTCTCGGTGCTTTCCCGGTGCCTGGCTGCTGTTGGGGAAGGGACTGGATGAGAGTGAGCCAACTGAAGCTGGAGCCAGACAGGACTGAAGTGATGATGGTTGGCTGATCTTGTGATCTGGAGAGGATTGGGACTGCTGTTATTGAGTGGGTCCAGACCCCTTTAATTACTTAGGTTTGCAGCCATGGTGTGTTCCTGGACCCTCTGCAGCGGTCGCGCTTTTCACCAACTCCATCTGGTGAGGAGGCTGCAGCCTTTTCTTTCTGACTCGGATCTAGCCACCATCATCCATGTTTTCATTACCTCGAGGCTAGACTACTGCAGTGCACTCTAAAGGTTGCTGCCCTTGGTAAATGTTTGGAAGCTGCAGCAGGTGCAGAATATGGCAGTCCGGCTCCTTTCCGGGGTGGGTTACCATGAAGCACATTACACCGGTGCTCTGTAATCGGCACTGGCTTCCTATAGCTTCTGGACACAATTCAAGGTGCTGGTTTTGACCTTTAAAGCCTTAAGCTGCTTGGGCCCCACATATCTGAAATATTGTCTTTCCTTCCATGCTCCATTGCAGCCCCCTTTGGTCGGCCAGGAGCGCCCTCTTTCAGGTACCGCTAGCCAATTTTGTCTGCACAAGAAGGGCCCACAGATATTCTTGATGCCACCCCATACTTTGGAACTCCCTCCCCCTGGAGATTTGTTAGAGCCCGAGCTTGAGCATATACCAGAGGCAATGTCACACCTTTTTGTTTGGCAGAGCTTTTGAGAGGTGGGGATAAGGACACCCACCCAGTTTGGGAGGATGGTTTTTTGGAGGGCGAGGGAAGGGATTTTTAGAAGGGGTTTAAAATATATTTTATATTTTTACTATTTTTACTATTTTGCTTTTGTAAACTGCCCTGAGTCTTTGGGGGAAGGATGGGATATAAATTTTAATTAATAAATAAAATAAATAAACTTTGATTTTGGTTTTTCCTGTTTTTTCTGTGAATTAAAAATAATGATGTTCATTTTTACTATAATATTTGTGGGGGGAGACCCTGATCATCTCTACTATGTAAAAATTCATGGCTACCATGTCCCGATATCTCCTCACTGTGCATGGTTACATTTCTTTATTGACTCTTTCCTGAAGCTCTGTAAAGTGCACCGCCTTTAGCTTTTCACAGGGGCCAAAATAAGAGCAGCCTCTTCATCATATGCAGCAGCTGCAGGGTGGATTGTTATTTTTACAGAGTGTATATATTGTATGGCTAGCCAGAATATATAGCCCATAATGTTTTCCAAAGGTTTCAGTAAGATGCCAGATAGTCTTTGAATTCATTCACTGAAGTAAAAAAAGTATTATTCATAAAATTATTTATCCACATCAGCTAAAAAGCCTCTGTAAGGAAACAAATATTAATACAAACTTTTGCCCCATTACAGTTTTATATTCAGAAAATTAGGGTCACTTTGGCTTCTGAACTTCCCAGATCTTTCCATTTGCTTTACCATAGGCTTTAAAGAAAAACAGAACATTGATTGTTTTCAGTACTTTGAGTATTTTAAAAGAAAAGCATAGGTTTTTGGCAGCTGAAAATAGCAGTCTTTCAGTTCAAACAAAAGAATTATTGTTTCTGGTAGTAACCCAGATAATACGACATAAGAAGCAACATACTTTTGTATACCTTAACTACAGGAAAACTACAGGTTTTCTCCTCTTTGATGCATGCAAGGTCTTCTCCCCCTCTTGGGGTTCCTCTGTCTTCCAGTAATACAAGAGGGCACTTTATATTACACACTTTCCATCGAGTATTACCACTGGCCCTTTTTACACGGACCACGACTGTGTGGGGGCGTGCCGCGGTCCGTGTGCGTGCGCGGAGGGGGTTCTGACAGGGTGCACACCCATCTCCACACACGGAGTTTTTTCCAGTGCCTCTGTGCATGGGGATGCATGTGTGCAGGAGTGCGTACACCCATCCCCGTGGTATTTACATGGGCAACACCCACGCTAGAACACCAGTGTTATAGCGTGGGTGCCGCTCATGTAAAAAGAGCCACTCTTTACCTAGGAGACAACCTCACAGCAAAATTCTGCCAGATGCATAAGTGTAGCATGACTTTCCAGTAGAAAGATAGGGCACTCTTTCCTTTTGAGATTTTAGCACAACTTTCAGAAAACAGTTTACTGAGTACGTTATTCTCTAACATGGATCTTGTCCCCTTAGCAACAGCAGAAGAATTATTTGTTTGCTTCCTTCTCTGTGCCTCCCAACTTGCACTCTGCAGCAGCTGAAACATTGCAAGTTATGGTGGTTTTATCATTACTGTTCTTAAATCTTCAGCCCCAGGAGTCTTGTAATTAAGTTAGGATCCAAGGAGTATTTTTAAGAGCATTTCCATTTTTATGGCTTCAGAGAAGAGATTGAAAATGTAAGGAGTGCGTAGCATAAAGCATCAGGAAACAGAAGACAACTAACACGAATCATCTTAGATCAGAAATAATTTGAGAATACACTTTAAATATTAAATAATCACATTTCATATTGTACTGAATTTTAAATTTGACTATATTTATTGACATTCACCACTTGGAGTTCCATTCTGTATTCCTTGCATACCCATAATTCCCAACTAGACCAATAGTTACACAAGTGCAAGGAATATAAGAAATGTCATACTGGGTCTGACCAATGGTCCATCTAGCTCACCATCCTGTCTCCAAAAATGGCCAGCTTTGGTGGTTTCAGAGACAGGCACAATAGGTCATAAGGAGTGAGCTAGTAGTCAGAGGTCTCATCCCCTGACCAGCTTGACTAATTTATTTATTTTATTTATTTAAACTTCTATCCCACCCTTCCCCTTAGGCTCAGGGTGGCTTACATAAAATACATAATACAATAAAACTCCCTTCAAAACTTCATTCAAAGAAAAACCCCATCCTCAGCCCTAGCGACTGCACCTCCAACCCTGCCTGCCAAATGCCTTACCAAAAATAAACTTTTATAGATCTACCCTATAAAAATGTATCCAACCATTTTTTTAGGGCTGCAACCCGATTAGAAATTTTAGTTGATTAATTAAGCCTTTTTGTCAATTAATTGAACAATTATAATTTGCATACATTTACATAATATACATAAATTTGCCTAATTTGTGTGCATTGGGTAAACTTGCCTTCCACTGGAACGCGTCCCCTTGAGCTACGGACTCAGAACTATGGACTGTCAGAAGGTCCTGGTCGATTAATCGGGGGACAAATTTCAATTGGTTCTAGACAAATTAATCGAGTAATCATTTGATTAATCGATTAATGGTTGCAGACCTACTTTTTTTTTACCCAGCTAAGCTACTGACCATCACAACATCCTCTGGCAAGGAGTTCCAGAGTTACTTGTGCGGAAAGTACTTCCTTTTGAGTTTACTGTATTTTTTTTAATTCTCCAAGTCTTCTCTTTTTGCATTTTTTATTGCCTTTGCATTGCCTTTTTCATAATTTTAATTAAAATTGATGGATGTGTGAAAGAGCTGGTAAAATTTAAGACCTAATAAATCTTAAAATACAGTAATTATACTGAGAGGTTTTCTCAGCACATAGAATCTGTAATGAAGAGTGTGAACAACATTATGATCAATTGAGCTTGTAAAGTATTGGTGTAGAATACCATAGTGCTTATTGCAACTAAATGAATAATAGCTATAATAGCTATAATATAAAAAAATTAACATTTGTTGAGTTGTGATAAATCATCAAACTAGATACTTCAGTTTACAGACATGAGACTCAATTTTTAACCAAAATGTTTTAAAAGACATTTTTAAGCTGGATTTTTTTCCTCCATGCTTTTACCATGTAGACATTGCAAATCTCATATATCAAATAATTCCTAATAAAACTTCATATAAAGCCCCTAAGTAACAGACAGCCATACACTGAATCATTGCATTTATTTTTCCCTTTACAATACATGTCAACATGGGGTGTTTTCAGACGTGACGTTGACACGGTGAACCACGGTGAATACCCACCTGTGGTCACCGTGTCCCGTACGTCTGTTTGCGGCGCGCCAGATGTTGGCCACGGTCAATCGCCACATGGGGTTCGTTTGAACCACGCTTCCCGGGCTAGCCGGGGCAAGGTCCCGGAAAGCGTGGTCAAATGGACCCCGGGCCATGGCCAATGAAAAGTAACGTCTGGCCGCGTGCCACGGCCCGGGATCCCCGGCGGGATCCCGGGCCATGGCACGATCGGCTGGACGCGGCGGCCGCATTGGCCCCGCCACCCGCCCGTCTCCTCGGAGGGCGGGCGGCGGGGTGCGTGGAGGGGGCGGGGCCGTGCGGCCGCACGTTGCGCCGCGCGGCCCCGGCCCCTCCCACTTTCCCCGCCGGGATCCCCCCGGCACGTCTGTTGGGCCGTGACGGGGTGACCCTGGCGGGGAACGAAGCCGGTGGTGCCGGTACGGGGCCAAAGGGCCCCGTATCGTCTGAAAGTACCCATGCTGTATGGCTTCATTGTTGACAACTAAGGGTATTTTCAGACGTGGCGGGGCCAATTGACCCCATCACGGAACCAATCTGTTGATCCCCCGCCGAGGCCACCGCGTCACAGCCTAACAGACATGCCAGGGGAGGGGGTGGGGCCGTGCGGCACAACGTGTGGCTGCACGGCCCCGCCCCCCCCATGCTCCCCTGCCACCTGCCCCAGCGCCCGCCCAAATTGACCACGGTCCGGAATCCCTGTGGGGATTTCGGGCCATGGCCGCCATCCAGACGTGACGGGTCGGTTCATCGTGGCGGGGAATCGCCTTCACCACGCGATCACCGCCGGCCCCACCGGTTCAGCCGATCACGTGGTGAATGTGATTCCCCACCGTGATTGACCGTGGTGGAAATCTGGGGTGGGACATCCGTTCCCCCCATCAGACATTACGCAGTCACAACCACCACAGGGAATTGATTGTGGTTGACTGTGATCTCGTAACGTCTGAAAATACCCTGAGTCTCACTGAACTAACAATGAGCACCTTTTAAGCTGATGTTCTGTGTATGTTGATCACAAGAAAGACTAATATTAGGCCACAGAAATTTGTTCATAGTGCTAAAAAGATTCTCAGTTTGTAGATTATTATTATGGATCACATCCTCAGCTGATAAGAATAGGGATAGCCTGAGCTTCGTTAAAGTCAATGGGGTTACTCCTATTTACACGAGATGAGCATCACATCTTGTATCTTTTTCCTGAGTAGTTCTCAAGGCTCCTGTCTTGACTGGGGCTTAATGTTTGGTTATTTTAATTTTTTTTTAAGTTTTTTATTGAGTGTAATTCTTAATACAAACAAGTATGATCCATTGACCATTACATACAAACATATAGTCCTCAGATAAGATGTATCAACCTGGTCAAAATAAGACCTCACATTTTCTTATCATGTAGACCTGCATGCAATTTTTCCATAGTAAACTTAAATCTTAGTCTGTTAATCCATTCATCCAAGGAGAGCTCCAATTCAGATTTCCAATGTTTCACTATGATATATAGGGCAGCCAAAAACAGCATCTTACAGGATTGCTGCCTTGGCTACAAATTCTTTACCTCAGGAAAAAGGCCCAGTAAAGCCACCTCTGGCTTAAAGGGGATTACCGATCCCATTATTTTATTTGCCACCTTCCAGACCTTAATCCAGAATGACTGCACCTTCCAGCAATCCCACCAACAATGTCTGCAATGCCCAACTTCCGCACAGCCCTTCCAACATAAACCCTTTTGTGAGGGATCACTCATTCTTGCTGGGGTAAGATAGAACCTGGTGGTGAGTTTGATTTGGATTTCTTTCACCTCTAATGAGGTTGCACATTGGTTCATGCGTTGCCAGATTTTTTTCCCTCCAGCTCTCCAATCTGGATCTGTAAATCCCTCCTCCATTTTTGAATGTAGGCATTAGTGTTCTCATATAATAAATTTTTTATCTCTTTGTATATTCGACTCATCCTTCCCGCTGACTTATTCTGGACAAAAAGTATTTTTTCTAACTTATACGGCTCCCTGCCAAAATCTTCTCTGTTTTCTGTTGAAGTGCACAAATTCCTTAGCTGAAGAAACTGAAAGACATCTACCTACTCCTGGGTGAACTGCTCCATTCTTTTAATGAAACAAATTTCCCCAAGGTGAAAACTTGCTGCATCTTTGTTAAACCCCTTTTCCTCAAGAGACCTCTTAACCTAGGAGCCAACTCCACTTCTCTAACCTTCAATTGGTTTGTATGGGGAGAAACCCTTTTTAATTTTTCGCTTTTTTTGAAGCTTCGTCCAGTAATTTAGTAGAGTTTCTAAAAAAAGGGTGTTGGTTACTAATATTTTGCTGTAATTTACCACAGTCCACTATTAGATCTTTTAGTGATGTCATCTGTAGACTGTGTCTCTCAATCTCTACCAATTCTGGAGCTTCTTGCTCATGGTACCAGTCAGGAAGCGCTCCCAACGTGGCAGCCATATGGTAAATCTTCAAATCTGGTAAATTCATCCCACCCTTTTCAGGTGTTTTCATTAACACCTGTTTTTTTATCCTCGGCTTTTTCCCATTCCAGATCAGGTCCTTCAAAAGTATATCACATTGCATAAAGAAATGGTTTGGTATATATATTGGAAGGGTATTTAATTTATACAAGATCTTGGGAAGAATTATCATTTTTAAATAGATTTACTTTGCCCAACCAGGAAATCATAAGCTTTTGCTGTTTTTGCTACTTTACGCAGACGACATGACCTTACTGTCGCTGTCACCTATAGGGCTTCAGAGAATGTTGAATTCCCTAGAACAATATGCAAAGGACAATTCCCTGATTATAAATGTTTCTAAGTCCAAAATGAAGACCTTTGGGACAACTAAGGGCCACCAGTGGGTATTGGGGAAAGAAAAGCTTGAAAAGGTCACCTCATATACGTACTTGGGGGTAACCTTCGATGCAACACTCTCATGGAAATCTCATCTTGCTAGGGCCAGATCAAAGTCTGACCAGGCTGCAGGTGGAATCCTGAAGTTTTTGGGGAATTGTGGTAAAAGACCTTGCCAAGAAGCCCTGAGAGTGGCGGAGGTTAAATTAGACGCCACCCTTTTGTACGGAGCTGAGCTGTGGGGTTTAGACCAGGGGGCCGGTAAAACATTGGAGGTAGCTCAGGCTGCCTTTTTGAAAAAACTCATGGGGATCCAAAATTCAACTCCTAGTGCACTGATTAGATGAGAGCTGGGGATTCTGAATGTGGCTGTCAAGGCCAGGCAGCGAGCTTTCTTATACTGGTTAAAGCTTAGAACATTTCCCCCAAATCGTATTCCAAAGAGATTATTCTTGGAAATGGAACAAGATCAGAGACCTAGGCAATCCTGGGCCCAAGATATAAGATTGGAGTTGTCAAAAATTGGCCTTGGGTACATGGGGGAATGTTTTGACAATATTCCACTTAAGGGTGATAAGGAGCAGATTTTGGGCCGTCTGACGGACATAGCCTTTCAGGAGGATAAAGCTAAGGTAGCTGAACTAATATATATCCCTCTGAATCAATATAGATTTGTTACAACTATGCCAGACCTCTATTTACAGATTCCACAATATCATCTGAGATTAGCAATAATACGTATGCAATTCTCACAGTTGGAATCTAGTATTCAGGAGGGTTGTTGGCGGAAAATTCCTTTGGCTCAAAGGCTATGTCCATGTACACAGAAGAAGGTAGAGGACATTCCACATCTTCTGTGGGAATGCCCCCTGTATACAACTGAAAGAACAAAATGGTTGACCCCGTGGGTGAATAGAGGTAAACTAACCCCACATGAGAGGACTGTACAGCTCTTTCAGGAATTGACATTGAAGAGGGTATGTCATCTTGCAATTTTTTTGTGTGCAGCACAGATAAAAAGGAAAACGCAGGTTAATGGGCGAACTAACGAAATTTAGTCAGGGAAGTCAGCCTACTTAATCTATGGTAAACTCCAAGTGAGTCTCTTAGGAGACTCGAAGCTCGGAAAAGAAATGTTCATATTATGTTAAGCAAAGAGTGAGTAACCAAGATCGTTATTGAGATTGGTAACTTCTTTTATCTGGTTGATCGAAGTATACGCTCACCAAGATGTTTGGAGTATATGTGGTATAAGTTGTGTTAACAAAGAAAGATGCATTTTCATAATAAGTTTGTATGTCTCTAATACATTGTATTATTTTTGTTTGTTGTATGAATTTTGACCCATACGGGTAGTAAATAAAAATAAATCAATCATAAGCTTTTGCCATGGTCTGATTTCATCTCTCAGCTTTTTATCAGGGGAGTGTAGTTTGCTTTGTAGAGATCTTTTATCTCCTTTGTAAGTGTTATTATGCCCAAATATTTTAAACCCGCATCACTCATTGGGAGCGGGGAAATGTTTTTTAGGTAGTCCTCTTCTTGTTTATCCTTCCCATAGCTTAATATAAAGGACTTTTCTTTATTAATGGAATAGCCTGAGATCTCCCCGAATCGCTCTATTATTCTGATCAATTCTGGGATTGAGCTGGTCAGGTTTGTTACAAAAAGGCGGAGATCATCGGCATAAAGAGCCAGCTTATGTGTTTGTTCCCCTATCTCCACTCCCTCTATCATTTTGTTTTGCCTAATAGTGCATGCCAGCACCTCCAGCACCAAGTTAAAAAACAAAGGTGAATGTGGGCATCCTTGATGTTTGGTTATTTTAAAGCACGTGACATTTAATATACAATAGAAATTCTCAAATTGGCATACCTGTGTAGAGTTAGCATTGGAAGTCCTTGTGTAAACATGAGTGCTTGTCTCCATACACTGGGCATTTTTACACACACCTTAAAGTGCTGGTCTTTCAATCTTCTTGGTTTATAAGCCCACAAGTAAGTTTCAGATGCATTATTTTTACACACACTGCCCTGAGGCAGCCTAAAGTAGCCGCAGTTGTAGACGTGAGGGGCTGCCATGGAAACCAAGTGGTCACAGCTGCCTGGAGCAAAGCAGTTTACCAGGAGAATGTTTTACACACAAAGGTTCTGGGAGAAGTTCTATACAGAAGTTCAAAGATCCAGATGTTTAAGATCTGGGTGAGTGATTTAGACACACAGAAAGTTCAGGATGTAACAACAAACATGCAGAAGAAATGTGTGTGTAAAAACACCCACTGACATTCACATTGAATGTTTTTATTTTTGAGAGCATTAGCTTTCCTATAGTTGGTATTCTACCACTTTTTCTTTCTTTCTTTCTTTCTTTCTTTCTTTCTTTCTTTCTTTCTTTCAAAACTGACTGAGTTGATGTGAGAGCAGTTCAGTTCACCTAGCTTCTTACACCACTTCTATCAGTATAGTTTCTGAGCTAATATAAGTGCCAGGTTGCCAAATAAATGTATGGTGGTGAAGGTGTAAAATGCAACTACAAAGAGAGACCAACCTGACATAGGGTGATTTCAGACGAGACGGGGCGGCATTTGCCCCATCCCGGAATCACCCAAATGATTCCCCGCCAGGTTACAGCTCATACCCACACCAGCATCCAAAATAGCAATGTTTCTGTACTTTTGCAAAGCCCATGATCTTGTTTTGGGCTGCAGATGAAACTTGAACACACCAAGCTGCCATGTTTTGCCTAGTCAATGCCATTTATCGGGCAGCCCCGCTGCTACATTACTGAACTGCTGTGTTAATAAAAAAATTTCAGCTACCCCTTATCCCTGCCCAAATACAAACATTCTTTCAGCCCCACGATCTACGCGCTGATGGAACCCATGAAGCAGACATCATAAACACCTGTGTATCTGTGGTTAAGTATGACATTTGGGGGGGAAGAGATAGTAAATGTCACACTTAAATGGAAAAATGTTATGCAATGTACCATCAATAATGTTAAGAATGTATGGATTTCTAGGGCATGCACATTAGGCATGCAGGAGGACATTCTGTGGGAAAAATTAAAATTTCCTGGGCAATTGGCTATTTTCAAAAAAAGACACACAGATCCAGTCTCCATGGGACCCAGCTTTCTGCATTCTAAACCCAGGGTATAGATGCAGAAGCAATTTTGCAATCCCAAGAGAGGATTATGTAAATGCATATGTTATCTGGACTGGAACACCCCAGCCACACCTACATAATACCTCATCCATACAAACACAATGGGACAAATGTGTGTACATAAGGGATGAGTACATCCAGTTTGTAAATATAACCATCAAACTGGCAGCATATAACATTAGTAGGAAACAACCACAGTGCACACCATATGTTGAGACACTCTTTGAAGCCTGGTTGCAATCCTTTCAGTATTTAAAAACAGAGGGGAAAAAACAAATTTTTTCAGCCAATCCAGGCATACCAGAGATGTGTCAGGATGGATAGGCACGGGTGGAGCTGTATTGAATAGCATAAATATTAAAACAATGGCCAACAAATTGGGAACTGCAGGAGGATTATTGGGTTCACTATGCCAGCCCCTAACTAACAGCAACTAGGTACTCCAGGAAGGGTTAAAACATTTGGTTCTCACATTACCTGATTGGTATAGGTTGATGACACAACAAATAATAGTTACAGATAATATTATCATGGCATTGGCCAATCCATCCAGTTATCATCATTCTGGTGATCCAAGTTGTGTTGTTTCTTACTGTGATATACATTGTGTGTTGGATTAAAAAGAAAATAGTTCCTTTAAGACACAGAGCATTTTATGTTCTCCCAAAATATCAAAATAAGTTACATGTTAACTGAGAGGTGCTCAGTTAACAAGTGGGCAACTGTTGTGAATTGACATAAATTTAACAGAGATGCCAATTTCCTTGCTACAATGTAACCAAAGCAGAAGTACTTCTTCTGACACAAATGTGCCAAAACAGACATTGAATGTCATTGTAACTCATTCTTTGTTAAAATGAAACCAAAAGAATATTGTACACATTTGTAACTATTGAAAGGATGTTATGAGTTTCCTATATGCTTTATTTGCTTGCTATATGTTTTATAGTAATTTTAGCTTAGGAATTATTAGAAATGCATATTATAAGAAACAGGCTGGCAGGAGGAGAGAGAAATATGCTGACAGGGATATATTCTTGTCATCAACAAAAGGAAAGGCCCCAGTAAGGACAGAACTAGTAAGAACTGTCCATTCCCAGAACAAGGTTGCAGATAAGAACAAAGCAATGCATAAGGAAAAATGACTTGATCAGACAGAAAGATGCCTCAGAGAAGGGGTGTGGGGGATCTATGACCTAAGGTCATGTCTTTCTTCCGGAAGGAGGACAGGCAGGACCTAATTTGGTCATGGCAAACCCCAAACAGTGATGAACAGGGAAGGACCCCCAAACTTGAATAGCAAAGGGGAGAAACTTTCTTGATGTGGAACTGTTAGCCCCGTGCTCTGGATAACTCATAAGGGAAACAGCATAAAAAGCCAGTCCCTAGACAGAGAAGTTGCCTTTCATGATGCTTGTCCACTAGCCCTTATCAGGGCGCTGGCTAGCTTGATGATTGGCCCATTCTGGGACTTCTCTTTAGGAAGTCCTACAACTGCTTCTTCTGGGCCCCCTTCCTGCCTCTTCTTCTGAAACTAGACCGCGGACCTCTGATCACGTAGGAATACATGCTTTCTATGTGTTTTAAGTAGTCAGAGTAGGTGAAGGATAATATGTTAAGGGTGCAAATGCTTCATTGATAATTGGTATGTTAAATTGTGTTGCTCCTTGAATAAAAGATCCATTTGATTGAACAAAGAGTCATTATTAGAAATAGTAGAGGAGTAATTCCCCACCCTCTTAACAACAGTAGTATTTTCACTTGGTCCCGATAGAATTAAAGGGGAATCTGCCTCACTGGGGTGCAGAAAGGCAGCTGAAGCTCTTTTAGAAAAGGGTCTGCTTCACTAGGGTGCAGAAAGGCAGTAGAACCCCTTTATTTCTTTCAACTCTGGCACGGCCAACAGACGTGCTGGCTGATCCCGGCGGGGAATCGGGGAGGGGCAGGGCCAATGTGGTGCAATGTGCGGCCGCATGGCCCCATCCCCCCACGCTCCCCTGCCACCCGTTCTCTGGGGAGATGGGTGGGCACCGCAGCCAATGCGGGCGCCACGGCCAATGCGGCCACAGCACCCGCCCAATTTGACCATGGCCCGGAATCCCATGGGGGATTCCGGGCTGTGGTTGCCGGCCAGACGTTACTTTTTGTTGGTTCCTGCCGGGAATCTCTTTGACCACGCTTGCGGCGATTGTCCCGTGGGGAGCCCCAGAAGAGTGGTTGAAATTGACCCTATATGGGAATTGACTGTGGTGAACATCTGGTGGCCGCCAAACAGATGTTAAGGGCACTTTGGTCCCATGTGGGTATTGACCATGGTTCACTGTGATCTCGTAACATCTGAAAATACCCAGAAGCAGAATTAACTGGGGGTGCAAGCAGTGCAAGGGATGAGTGATGGGGAATAGCCTGAATAAAATAATTAATATTAGGAGGAAGAAGAGGCATATCTGACAACTGGAAAAATATCTAAAATTTGCATGTTCAGTAGTCTGCCCCAGGTTCATATAAAGCATAATCATCAGAGCTGAGAGACAAGGGACTTTGAAACAGAATGAACATAGATAAGATTTTAGCTTAGAACTCACAAGTAAGGTAGATTTGCATTATGTTTATTTGATTTACTGCACTCTGTGCAATGCATTATACTTTAATCTTGATTCTTGAATTAAACATCTTTTGACTAAGCATGGTGTACTTATAAGTGGTTCCTCACAATGGAGTTACACAGATGAGAGATTCTGGGTTTCCAGATGAACATAGTGCATATTTCTGCACTTTGGGAAACTCTGAGGAAAATGTGACAGTGAAAGTTAACCCCTTACGGGCTGGAACAGTTCTGGAGACAGCTGGTTCAGTAGATGCTATAAGTGGGGAAACTGAGTCACAGCTAACCTAGAGTGGGACAGAGAGGTCCCAGTCCTATTATACCACACACTCAAGACCCAATCCCATCTCTTCCCCAAACATATCAAAGACCGTGAGACCAGTGATGTCAGGACCTGGCAGAGGGAATAAAGAAGTATTTTCCCATTCCAGACTTCACGGTGACTCCTCCCCTTTGGAACACCATGAAATCATAATGCTCTGTGAGGGTCATGGCCATGTTGGAAAGGGAGTGGACATGTTAGAAAGGACTGGAGTTTGGCCTGGCCTAAAGGGGTGTGGCCAATCTGGGGAAAGGGTGGGGCAAATGGCCTCTGTCTCTTTCTGATGTGGCCATGCCCCCCTTTTAGAGTTGTGACATCATGCACGCTGCAGGGGGCAGGGCCATATCAGAGATTGCCCTGCAGGAAGTGAGATTGCCCCATTTCTGGGTTCAGGCCCTGCTTTAAGCAGGAACCTCACAATGCCCTGTGCATTGCAAAAAGAAAAGAAACATTGATGAGTGGAAGCCTGGGGATAAGTAAAGGGTTTCATGGGTTATTATAGCATGTGCTGTTTGCCTGTGAGTGAAAGTCATGATTAGACTTTGGTTCCTTCATCAGAGACATCAGCCTGATCTACATTCTATTGAGAGAAATGCTACGATGATTTAACTAATTAATTACATTGTATCCAAAGGGGTCATTTTTACTAACCATCATTCCAATTTCGGAATACAGAGTTAATAGCTAAAGTGCCCTGGTCTTCTTTTTCAGAGTGCTGTTGATGTGACATTTCTCAATAGCTGCCTGTCCATGATTGTTTTCTCATCCCACCAACCCCTTTTGCCATGTCAAAATAAATAGGTAGAGCAGATTTCCTAGCAGAAAGAAATTTTACATATTGTATTACTTTGAACCAATGGTAGGCATCGTACTGATGTAGAATAGATCTTTTAAGAAAAAGTACTAGGAAATGTGTATTACTATTACCTACTGATATAATTTGTCTGAATATTCTGTGTCTGTCTCTATTGTGTCACTATACTATCAAATTACCAGTCAGTTTTTCTATTAATACAATAACCAGTGTTGGTTGCTTTTTACAATCAGAACTGAGTAATGGTCCCAACAAACCATCATATTTCCCATAACTCTATGTTTTATTTCAACAGCTACTTGCAACTGAAGACCCCAGAACAATATACAACACTGTTTACAGCTGGTGATTCTGAGGCTGTGTGCAGACAAACAAGTTGTCCTGGGTCACAATACTCTGTGGCAATTTATTCAAGGTTTAGTCATCTCAGAGCAAAACATTCAAATGGCACTTTACCTTCCTAGAGCAAATGTCAGGGGAGGGGGTTTGTTCACATGAATAGTTGCTCCAAAAGAGCTTATTTCTGATGTAGAGAGGATTTGTTTCCAGTGAGCAACTGCCAACTCGGACGCTGTGCATGAGCATAGTTATCAAAAACTTAGTGCCATAAAATAAGGGCAAATGATTGAATATGGTCAGAAGAAAGGAACCTGTCCCAGGTTCATGGGAGTCTTTATCACAACCAGGAAGAAAGTCAAGATTTCTCTTATTGCTGTACACAGAACACAAGACTGCTCTTTCCCCCCCTATTTGGTGACAAGTTCAACACTGCTTTCATTCAGTACTCTAATCTTCTCTTCCCCCCCACCCCCCCAACAGTATGATTTAATTATTTGTATTTGGTGGTAGAATAAAAGCACTAAGGGAGTATTCAGATGTCAAAAAACCTTCTGAACACAACTGTGGTAGCATCTTGGGCTTATTGCATGGTAGCATTTTTTGTGATATCTGTGGGTGCATTCAAACATCACGATTACAAACTGCATACCCCAACAGCAGCACCGAGGCACTGCCTTAGGTTTACTGGATTGTCACGGGGGTTGTGACATGGATGGTGGCATTTCTCGTGATGTCTGGACGGATCTACCATATCACCTAATGCTGAGGTGATGTTGAGTAGAGGAATCACCGGCTAAAAACTAGAAATGAACTGAGGAAGTAGCCCAGGTACCTCTACCACCAGTCAACTCAGTGTTACCACATGGTAGATCTGTTCAGATGTAACAAAGAGAATGCCACCAAATGGTAAACCCAAGGCAGAGCTGTTGTGCTGCCACTGGCATCTGCAAGTGGTTTATTGCGGCAACTGAATGCATCCTGAATGGTCTGTGGTCAACCTGAGATGACACAGGTTAGAGGATCAACCTGGGCCACCTTGGGGTATCCACATGAAAGACCCATACAGATATCATGAAAAGTACCATTGAGCATAACCCAGCAACAGCTATATGGTACTGCTTCTGCAGAAGCCCAGAGGGTGAGGTTGTGGGACATCTGAATGCACCCTCAAGATAACTTCAGATGCCACATCTTCCAGTACTATATAAACCAGCAGAAAAAACATAAAAACCACAGCGTGGTAAAATTTCCACAGATTTGAAATGTGTGAACACCTACTCCATGTGGTAAATCTGTGGAAAAGTGTTCACACAACACAGATAAATTCATCTTAAAATTACATGGAGTTTACCACTTGAAAACCGTGGCATCTTAAAAGTATCCTAAATCAAATTTTTGTTTCAATTTTAAACTAAATATGTGCTGACACCTTGTTAAATGACACTTTCTAAAGTCTCCAACAGCAGAGTATTGTTGTTGCTGTACTGTTCTCTAACTACAGCAGGTCAAACCAACTGTGTGTTGTTTTCAGTAGCTTACTCATAATGAGGCAGAGCTTGCATTGCTTGTGCACTGAACATTCCCATTTGTCCAGTGGCTGTTGATTTGAGGAGAAATGGAATGCTGAGTCCAAGGTGGTAGGTGTCACATGACAAATTTTCACCAACTCTGAGACATAGGGTAACCACAGACGTGCACCCAGCATGCTGACTACACAGCCCGGGAGGGTGGGGCTGACTGGGTCAGGTCAGGGCACTGAACCAACATGCACCCCCAGTGGGGGAATGAACAGATGCGTGTCCAGGAGGCCCCACCCCAAGCATGCCCCCAGTACCCCTCCACCCTTCCATAATAGGCAGCAATGGCGGCCACTCACAGGCAGCTATGGCCCCCGATTCCTAGCGGGGGTGGGGACGCTAACATGTGCGGGCCCACATTGGCCTGCCTGGGCAGCCCTTGGCCCAGGATGTAGGCCCAGAATCACCCTGGGGGGACCAGATCTGGGTCAGTCACCTGCTGGGGCAGCAGTGGGCCTACATCTGGTGGGCCACAGACAGATGTGCCAGGGAGTCGCTGGCCCAGGCAGGACATAGTGATCCCCCATCACAACTGTTTTCACCCAAAGTCTCTTAGACCAGTTTCCCAAACCCATGCCCACTCCACACCGGACAAAAACTAATGTGATGGTGCTCACGCGAGTCAAGCGACTTAGCAGGTGGTCTGGAGACAGACTGCTACTGCAGCCAAGATACAGCCAGGCCCCTAAACTAATGTGGTGGGGGCCTGGATATTGGGGAGGGCAGGGAGCAGGGTGAACACCCAGCCCCCTTCCTGAAGGGCAGCCATGTCAACCAATGAAGGCCATCATGGTACCTACCCCCCGCCCCCACACACACACACACACAATGGACCATGGTGAGTAAAGTGAGCTTTCAAATATGAAAGCCTACTTTATTCCCTATTGGACATCAGGATCCCGACCACAGTGGTGGCTACTAGCTCAGGCTATGACTAGGGAACTTCCCCAGGCTAGCCACCACTGCAGCCAGGATCCATCCCATGTCAATATCCGGTGACTGGGAACTAACGTGACAGTGGCCCACATGGCAAAGTGTGGCAAAGTGTGTTAATGCGGGCCACCATTACATTTGAAAACACCCACTGTCAGCCACAGCCATAGCTTCTCTTCCTCCTGAAGTGATATCACAGTCCTACATCATGCCTCCCACATACCTCTTGCACCCCTCCAGGAACCAGTCTCCATATTGTGGGAAACACTGATCTACTCAAAACCCTTAGGATTTGTAGCATTTCAGCTAGGGAGTCTAAATGCGCTCTACGTGGGACTGCCCTCGGTAGCTGCAGCTGGTGGAGAATGCTGCGGTTCGGTTCCTTTCGAGGATGAGTCTCTGGGAGCAAATTACTCCGGTGCTCTGAAGTCTGCACTGGCTGCCTATAGCTTTCTGGGCATAATTCAAGGTGCTGGTTTTGACCTTTAAAGCCCTAAATGGCCGGGTTCCACTTATCTGAAAGACCATCTGTCCTACCATGTCCCGCAGCGGCCCCTGCGGTCTGCCGGGAGCATCTTCCGGTGGGTTCCGTCTGCCATTCTTGTCCATACAGCAGGGGCCCACAGGAGGGTGTTCTTCTCGGTTGCTGCCCCAATGCTGTGAAACTCCCTCCCCCGGGAGGTTCATCTGAGTCAGAGCCTGAGCATCTTTCGGAGGCGGTGTAAGACCTTTCCTTTTTATGAAAGCTTTTGTCAGGTGGGGATGGGAGGTTGTTGGGCGAGTTGGATAGGGTTTTTGTATTTTATTTTAAAGTCTTTAAATTGCATTTTATGTGTGATGTGAACTGCCCTGAGCCTTCAGGGAAGGATGGGGTACAATGTAAATAAATAAATAATGAATATGCAATTGTTGTTCATCCAGGCAAGAGGGGGAGGGAGGGAATGCAGAGATGTGGGAAAGGACTACGGATAAAGCAGGTTTGGAAAGTGATCACACCATTTGTCTGTACACAGCTCCAGGGACTCCTTACCTTCACACATTGGTATGGAAAGGCCAGAGATGATGTTCCAGCCATAGGTGCTGTGGGAGCTTTATCATAACCCAGCTAAGTAGTCCTGCATTCTCCTTCTAATACACTGCACTCCACCCACAGAGCGCAGTTAAGCAAACTCTGATTCCAAAATGCTCTTAAGTATGTGTCAAGCTTTAAATCTCTGAGTAGTCCAACTGGCCTCAATGGAATGCCTCACCTGTTTAATTTAGGCACATAATGTGAAACCAAAGCTTGAGACTTGATGTAGGTAAAGAGGAATTTTCACCCTGACTGATTTTATAAGGCAAATAATGAAAATGTCTCTATCCAAGATCTGTCAAACATACCAAGTAAATAAACTAGAAAAGACAGATTAAAATATACTTTTTCTTCTAATTCAGTTATCAAAGTCTTGGGTTTTGCGGTATTGTGACAATTAGATTGTAATACCTGAAAGAACAAAATATTCAAACAAGTATCTTTTTTGTGTGTGCTGGTGTTCCTTTAAAATAAATCTGGTTTTGAAAACCAAAGTTTTTTCTAAGCTTGTGATAGTAGTGACCCTTAACAAGGTTTTTTTTATATTAAAATACTTTTTGGAACAAAAATATAACATTTGAAAACTTATATTCGTTTTTAAATATAGCATGCTTTTGTGTATAAAATGATGAGAATATAGAACAAACTGGATGCAGATTTTTAAATCACAGACTAGTAGAAAGCAGGGAAGATTACCCACGGAAATTGATTGGCAACCATAACACTGTGCCAGTTGTCAGTTCTCATCAAATAATATTGTGCTACAGATTCAAATCACAATATCATAATGGAATAAAATCAACCTCCAACTCAAGCAGTATTGCATAATTTAAAGGGGAATGATCTGGAATGAAAATGCTAAAATACACAATTTTACAAAGATTTATTGGCAAGGTCAAATGCTATAAAGTCAGGTTTATAAAGTGAGTGAAAAAGTTCAATCTAGATTCCATTAATTAAATTATGTTTTTTCTGTAAACTCTGTCTTTATGAAAAAGCACTGTGAACTTTGTTGATTATCATTTTAAATTTGCAAAGTTTGGGTTTCTTACACTGTGAAGTGATGCCAGAGCATACTCAGTAAATTTTGCCTATGCTGGAAAGTTTTTAGATTAAAAGCAAATATATAAAGTTAAAGAACCCAAACGTGCCACTAACTGATAATTAACCTAGGCAAATGCATAGTAAAAGTTATATCATAGGTCTTTAATTTCACTCAAAGCACCACTTTTCTGTTTTTATTAGGGAATCAACAGTGAGAGTGTTATCTTTTTTTCTATTCACTTCGAATGTTCTGATTTAAAATTTCAAAATGCTTTCCCATGTCAATGACAATTTTAATAGAGTCCAATTAGTTCCACAAGGCACTTTCTGATGCACAGGCCTCTGGCTTGATTGCGGTGAATGTGAGTATTTCCTGTGTTTAAGCCCACATATGGATTGAGTAAGGCAGTGGCAGAGAGACTACTGTTTTCCTTCACTACATCTTTATTTCTTTTTCACAGGCTAAGCCTTTTTTGTTTTTCCTGGCTCTGTTGTCAAAATACTGACCAGAGTTTTGGCTCGTGGTATTGGAACACTAGGCCAAAACAATCCTCTGGAAACCAGTGTGGCAAAGTGTATTTTAATCTATACATTCACCATTCAACCATGTGAATAACCACACCCACTGACCCACTCTGTGGTTTTAAAACAACATGGGTTTGCCCCCAGAACGGTTTGATTTATTTGACAAGCTTCTTCAAGTTGGGTCCACCAACTTTTTTAATGTTCTGAGGCTGGGTTTTTTATGTCACATGTACTGCAAGCAAATATTAAAACACACTTTAATCATTTTCTGTCTCTGTTGAACTAGAAAAGGTGAGTGCATTGTGAACTTTGTGGGGCTGCTCTGAAAACCTGTCAGTCTCTCTCCTCGAGCAGACAGACAGTAGTTTGAAACAGATTTCTGCAAGGATGCAGACTGAAGACACTTTACAAGCAGTTTTACTGTATCCTCCTTGGAAATAAAGACAAAATATAAATAGAATTAAGCAGAGTTAGCCCAGAGTCCTGTCACAGTAACAATAATACATTTAAAAGGCTTCTTCCTGAATTGGACATAACCCACAGTGTAACCAGATGTATAAATATTAAGTGATGGATTAAAAATTTGTTTTTTCATTTTGAAGTTGAATGTGAAACTTACTAAGAATGTATTTGGGAGTGGTTAATAAGATTTGAAACTTGCAACTAGGATAGGATTGATGTGCAAAAATATAAAGACCAGCAAATGTTATGCAGATATAGGAGTCCTGGACGGCAAGAGGGTGAGGACTCCATCCAAATTCATTGAAGTTCAAAGAAGCCTTTCCACTTGATTCAAGGGCCTTTTGATCAGGTCCTACATTACCCCATAGCAGCCCGAAGGACTTGAGTGTTCGCTGCATTATCCCAGAGAACTAAGGATCCTTCTGTTACTAATGCCCAGTCCTAACCTTCCATCCCCGTTTGGCAAACCCAGCTCGGAAGATTGTCAGAGCCCTTTAATTTAGGCCAAATCCTAGGAACACGAAATAAATAGACACTTTGTTTGGAGAACAGTACCTAGTAGGAGGGAGCTCTGGCTCTACAACCCGTCTCCATTCGGGAAGAATTAGCTGAGCTGTGTTTGGACCACATCCCCCCCTCTGCCACCTCCATCCCACTTAAGTCCTCAAATGCCCGTTGCTGACCGACCAGCGCCCGCTTTGGCTAGACGAAGAGAACCTGCCTGGTAGGGGGCGCTGCGGAGAGCTTGGCGAGCTTGTTTGTAAATACAGCCACTGCCACACCTTTGCGGCTGCGGCAGCCCCAACCTCCGCTGCTTCATGGGACACATCTTCAGTCCATTGGCAGCTGCGGGCTGGTGCTCTCCGGTTGAAAGGATCGGACAAGGATCAGCTGGGTGTGCGCTTGGGAGAGAGGGGTATGTGGGTGGTGTCTTTCTGGCTTCTGTGCAAGATGGTGATGGGAGAAATGCTTTTGCTTAAGGTTACCCCCTCTGAATAGGATATCTGATTTACTCAGCCACTTAAATAACAATATTGGGACTCTACATTGCTAGCAAGAGCTTTGGGGCTGTAAGAATCCCAGCCTCCGTCCCCAAACACAGTTTTCCAGAGCGCAACTAATGGCATCTGCTCGTTCATCTTTCTGACTTGTCATGTCTGTGGCTCCCAGTACCTGCTGCTTCTAGCAGCAAGACGAGTCTCCATGCTTCCTCCAGTCTGAGATAAACCTTAGAGGCGCTGAGGAGCAGGATTTATTCTAGACGGGGTTGAAGAGGGCTATTTTTAAACTTGGTGTAACGTAACGCGGTTCAAGGAAGGAGAATCGCAAATCCCGATTCGAAGCAAACAGAATTAAAACTCCTCGCTTCTGGTGGCTAGAGACTATTCCAAAGCGGGCGTTGTAGGGTCACGGGAAGCAGCATGTCAACGGGAAGCAGCCTCTCCCCAAAGCCGCTCGCCAGAAAGATCCTGGACCTAGTGGGATGAGCAGGGCGAGGGTGGCTGAGTGTATGGATGTAAATAGCTTCGTTTTCACTTGCAGACAGCGTCACTTGTTTTACGACTAGTGATCTGCTTAAAGATTTGTCCTGGAAGTCCCGGCTATCCGGTTACCAAAGGTTACATTAATTACATTATGCTATAATGATCCATGAAGAACTGAAAAGAATTAGAAAGCGGGCCTTGGTTCCATTGAAACAGGGATGCTCATTGGTGTCAGCGATTACTAGGCACAATTAGCTGCTTCCATGATTCGCTAGAATTTGGTTGGAAGGAATTGCTAAATAATAAGATTGCGGTAGGTCGCCTTGAGTAACAAATATCCTTGGCCAGGATCCACAACCAAACCGCTTACTCCGGAGTGGCCCTATGGAAGCCCCCCTCCATTCTACTCCGCTTTCCAAGCATAAAAGGACTTCAAACAGTGCGAGGCATCTAGTCACACCGATTCGTTGTAATTCTGCCAAACTAGAATTTGACTCTCTCTCATTAACCAGGCTGGGACTTTTTAACAAATGCGCTAAAGAGCAAGGGGATTTCATTGAATTATTAATTGCATTAACTGACAAGCAAGAGCAAACAAGCTATAGAAGTGTCCCCCAATCCTGGAGCACATTGGATTTGCCGGGTGCTTTCCGATGTACTGCGCACCTTTCCTACCGGTGAGTTAGCAGCCATGACAGCCCCAAGTAAAGCGCGGCATCTTTGCAGAGCAAGAAAGCTGCTGCCATTGGCTAACCACACTCCGAGATGTCTGCTGGGATAAACAACCTAGTTAATTCCTTCAAGCTCCATCTGTGGAAATGATAAAGTGCAGCCATTATAGAAGACTGCAAGGTTAAATTAATTAGGTGCCTCCATTATTGCTGCAGTCTTCTGAAGATGATTGCCATTTTCCTCTTCAGTGCCATTATTCCTAGCTCCGTTTAGCAGTTGATGCAATTAACGTGCACATAATGTAAAGTTAACAACACAAATAACACTTCCCTTCATGTATGTTTGATTCGCGCATGCCAGAGACATCGCACCAAGTTTCAGCTTTCCCCAATAAACAACTGATGTAACATTTTTTAAAAAAATCAAAAAAAAAAATCAAACAAACCAATGTGTATTTGGATTCTTTTCTTCAGTGAATTCTTGGATCAATACTTGTGTTTCATGTTTTCATGTTCTCAATAATGTTAAGGGATCCAGTTACCAACTCTTGCCAGTAAAAAAGAAAATCTGCCCCGCTGTGCTCCCTCCGAAACACTGAAAGAAAGGGTGTTTTCTTTTTATTTGCAAGGAGATTTGGGTTTGCCTGGTGCGTCTTTGTAAACTGGGCTCTGGATTATTAGTCGACGCACTTAATTCCGCTCCTGAGTGTATCCGAGTTGAACCCGCCGGACAGGGATGACATGACACGCGCCCACTCTTTCGGGCACCGCTAGTGAAAATAACTTTGGTCAAAAGATTCGATGTTTCTATCCCAGGCAACGTGTGTTTTTAGCCTTTAGTGGCTGCAACCCACCAACCACTTACTCCGGAGTAGTCCCAGTGAAGGGGGGAACTACTTCGGAGTAAGCAGTTGGTAACTCACATCTCTGTTGTGGTGTTGGTGCCCTGAAAATGTATGTGCAGGAGCACACGCACGAACACGTGTGGTAGGCATTATGTAGGCACCAGAATTTAGTAGCCCATCTATGCTGAGCTCTGTGAACCAGCAGAGATTGAGGATGGTCCGGAGTGACAATTTGTCAGCCCGAGCTAGGGGAAATCCGGGTGACACCTAAAGGGGATCGCCCACTGCTAAGCGATTCGCTGCTCATTCTTTCCCCACGCGTGGGTGCGGCTCTCCAGGCTGATTTGAGGGGGGAAGGGGGCGCCAGAGAGCCTGGGCCCGTTAGTTCTATGCTGGTAATCTGGAAATAGTAACCCCTCCCCCTATGTTATTGTTCTACAAGCTCGCAAACAAACCCCTTCACGGTTTACACCATCCTTGACAGAGTTAATAGCGGATCCTTCCCCATGGCGGGAAGCATCTTCTCTACTCCTCCCTTCGGTGGGGCACGGTGGGATTCACAGCCTTGACTTTAGATAAAGAGGATTCCCCTTCACCCAATAGATTAGGAAGGGCCGAGGGGGGGGCAGGGGTACTATTGGTTTTATAAGGCGGGGAGAGAAGAGCAGCGTTGGTCGGTGCCCGTGGGCGCTGATCCACGCGATGCTTTTCACCTGTCCCCCGCAAAGCTCCTTTGGCTATGAACGCTTCCCCGTAGCTCGCACAACTCTCCCCAGGGATGTTTGGAAATGGGCGCTTACCTGGAGCGTGGCTAGGGCTGCCCCAAGCACTGCGATCTCGCTCTCCCGGGAAACACCCTCAATCATGTCCCAATCCGCAGCGCAGCGACCCCAAACTAGCAAACAGGCGTTTAGATCTCTGTTTCCTTTGGTAGAGCCAAAGGCAGAGGTTGATAAATGCGACCCTCCAGTGCCACCTGGAAACGGCTTGCCAGTTCAGGGACCGCATAAGCATCGGCAGGCGGTGAAATCCAGACAGTGGCCGCCGGGAAAGGCAAGAGTGATGTGCCAAAAAGAGTCGTGGAAGCAGGAATTTGCAGTCCAGCGAGCGACACTGCTGCATGAAAGTTTATGAGATACGGAGAAAAACAGCACCACGAGAAAGCAATTACAAATCTAAATAGCAACCAGCCAGAAGCACCTGCTAAGGAGCCCGCAGGTAGCTCTGCTCTGGGCCCTTCCGCTGCCCCACTCGCCATGAGAATAGGGCCAGATCTAACTCCCACGGAAGGCAGGAGGGATTGGTCTGAGTAAGGACCATAGGAGCTGGCCTCAAGCTGAAAGAGTTGAATGAATAAATGGGAGGTTACCGTACACATACAGTGGCGTTGTTTCAGAAAAAAGCGAATTTGGTTTATGGTTTATGTTAAGGCACAAACGGGGGGAATGCATCTTTGCAAGGCAGAGCAGCTGCCAATGTGTTGTGTCAATAGCAAGGACATTTTTATTCGGGAATATTGTATGGACATGGCTTTTACTTGGAGCCAGTTTTACTTTTAATAAGGGAGAACAGGACGCCGTTTATTCCAAGCTCCCTGCGCTCCTCCAAATATTAAACATGCGCTTTCCCTGGAATGAATCCGCTGCGCCACCGAGCCGTGTTGTTGGGCAGCATTGCACTATGCCCAGCGCAACCACAGCACCTGCTAGCTCGCGTTAGCCTTGCCTGTCTTCAGGCGAGCACAGGGGCAAAAGGGAGACTAAATAAGAGAGGGGGTGGCGGTAAACCCGGGAGGGAGGCTTGCTTGTACAGCTGAGGGGAATTACACCCCCCCTCTCTGCTACTATCCCAGCAAGTCTCAATACTTCCTCCTTTGTGCGACCCACCCTCAGTGCTGTCGCCTCGGCTCTGGAAGTTCCAAAGCAGGGAGATGAGGAGGAGAAGCGAGATGGTTTTGAACCCCTGGCTCTCCCTGCAGAAGGAAGAGAGAGGGAGATGGCTATATCTGAAAAACAATCCTGCCAAATTTACCTGTGTCCCCAACTGAAAATGGCCGAGTAGGTAATAACCACTACTCATTTGCACTCTGTTGGATAGCCATTTTGATTATTCCGCTTAGTTTCTTTCCTCTCCCCCCCTCCCCCTTCCTTGTTTTGCTTATTTCTTTTTCTTTTTTTCATTTCCGTATTTTGGTTACATCATTTCAGCACGATTAGCACAATTGTGCAGGCGAAATTGACAAAAACTATGCCACCAAAAAGAATGAAAAACCAAAATAGTGGAAAAAGAAACTCCTTGAAATAACCAAATTGGAATACACCCTCCCACCTCTCTCATGCGAATTCTATTTTAGTGCAAATATTCAGAGATTATCGGAGGGTATTTGCAAATACTACCGCCCATGATACAAATAAATCTACTCTCCATTTCAGCTCTACTCCAAAGGAACGCCTTCTGACGAGAAACCCCAGATCTGAGACACTGGTGTGAACACAAGCTTAGCTCCCTCTCCATCCATTAAAGCTGAGCCCTGGTGAGCACTGTGCCCTAGGCCTGGGACTGTCGAAAGGAGGGGCTATCGCCAGCCAAACACACTTGCTCCAGCCTCCAGGGAAGTTCCTTAGCTGAGGGGAGGGGAGAAGCCGCAGGTCGTATATTTTTTGGAAACCCATCCTGTAGAAATGTGTCCTCCACCCCGTTTTGTTAGTCTGCAGACTCAGATGTGTGACTCAAGGCCTAAGGCCTTGGAGTAATCATTCTGATCACTAGAATAGGTCTGCCTCCATAGCGGGACATAAACTGAAGGCAGACGGAATTGCACCGCCCCCCTCCCCAGTGTTCTAGCTACGGGTCTACTGCGTACAACTTCCGCAAGAGAGGAAACGGCCCGTGCGCGGTGCTCCCATTAAAGCCGGCAGGAGGTCACCTATGCTAATGTGCTAGGATTACCCCCTGCCCTCCTTCTTAGAAGCAGCCTGGAGAGACTACCCCTGTTCCATGCAACAGCATTTGTTGTCTGCCCGCGGGGAGGCGATTGCGTTCTTCTGGGTGTTGTGGGGAGGCGGCGGAGCGGAGGAGCTCGGCTCTGTAAACAGAAGAGGCACTGGGCTAAATTCGCTTTTCCACTTAGCCAGACAGAGGGGGACGCTGCGCTGTCTGGGCTGCTGCAGCAGGAGCCACATCCGGGAAATTAGGCAAGGAAGGAAAACTTCCCTGGCGTCTAAGCACTTGTCCCTGCAGTAGCGGCCTGGATGTCAGAGTCTTAGCAGAGACAGCAGCTAGGATAGATTCAGATCAAAATCTTTGGCCGCGCTCCACAAACCACTTACTCCGGAGTAGCCCCGTTGAAGCCCTAAGTGGTTTGTGGATTGCGGCCTCTGCATACAAATTGGCACAGACAATGCCCCCTCCCCTCCCCCCCAAGATGTCCCCGCCCCCGCATTTTTGACTGAACGCCAGGCAAGCCTTATTCCGGCCCGGCCGGCGCTATAAATCAGGGGCCGCCGCCCGGAAAGCGCTGCCTGAGACTATTCCCTGGGCCGGTCGCTGCCGCCTCGGAACCAGGGGCTATCGCTGCTGTCGCACGCAGGCAGCACACACGAAATCCAGTGTTGCTGAGTCTCTATTAAGATTTTAAGAATAATCTTTATGGGACCGACGGAGCAAGCTTTAGGAAAATCTCCACGCAAATGACTAAAAGCAGGAGGAGAAATCCTCGGCAAGTCAGAACAACTGATTTTTATCTACCGTTTTATACTCTTCATTATCCAATATCCACCTAAATGCAAAAACCCTCCCTGGACGACTATGTCGTTTACAGAAGCCACAGACATACAGTTTGGCATTACCAGATCAATTAGAAAGGCTTCTGAACGCGGAGTCAAGTACTGGGGTATGGGGAAAGGGCAGAGGGGGAACCATAACTTATTATGTTTATTTGTGTTGAAAAGTTGGAGACATAATAGATTTTGGAGTTGTGGGGTGTGCTGATACTCGCGAGCACAACCACTCTAGAACTGACTTCCTTGCGGCTACTCGGGAGCAAGTGGGTTGTGGGAGATCCCTTCCCGGCCATGCGGGATGTGCATGAATTATATAGAGCCATAGGTCTGGAAGAGACTTCAAGTCATCATTCCTGCACCAGTGCTGGATTTACCATACTTACCCAGATCGCCGGTCTGAGACCACAGGGAACGGGCCCCTTTAGAAAGCTCTCGGCAATCGCTGTGTATGTGTTAAAGCGACACGGTCTCGGAACTAAAATCGGGTGGGAATTTGCTTCACGTGATGTTCACAGCAGACAGCATTTTCCTGACAGACATGTCAACAGGCTTAATCTAAAACTCATGTCTGCGTCGGGAAACAGTTTCATGACTAAAATCGTGTTAGTTTGGTTTTGCCGATCTCTCTCCTGGTTAACAGGTCGCTACAGAGCAACTTTATTCTCTCCGGGGATGGATCCAAACTTTGAGAGGCATCTGCGAATAATCGCGAATCATTTCAACGCGAACGTTTACTGGGGAAGCGAGTGATCTCCTCTGGCAGCAGACAGTATTTCTGCCAGAGATGGGCAACGGCTTCCTTTCCTTTTGCACGTCGAGTGCCTGGAATAGCTCGGGAGGGAGCTAGAATGCCGTAGCCAATAATATGGCCAGTGGTGGGGGTGACAAAACAGGCGAAGTAGATGGAGGGGAGGGACTCTTGTGGGGGGGGGGGTGAGAAAGCAGGAGAGGGGGGGACTCAAACCGGGTTTCAGCTCCGTCTCTCCTGAACCATCGGGGCCGAGCTGGCAGGGGAATAGTGCAATCTCTGCTCTAGGCTCACTCGCCTCTTGACCAGGAGCATATTGGGGAAGTAATGAGTGAAAGGCCTTCAAATGATGTGAGGTCGGCTCTTCTCAAAGAGGGGAGCCCCTGAGAAGCGGGCCTGTTTAGGAGGAGAAAGGAAAATCCAAGCAAGGACGCCCCCGCCCCCCCGAGGAGCCGGCGAGACAGGTAGCCAAGGGCACCTCCCTGAGCACGGCGCGCCGCACCAGGCGGGCAGGATTGAGTTCTACTCACCGCCTCCACACCAGCAAACCCGCCCGGCTTCTATGGGGAGCACCAGCAGCTTAAATGCTAAGGCGGCGAGACCCGGTCCTACCGGCGTTGGACATGGCTGGACATGGCCTGGCCCGATTCCTTTCACTGTACTTTGCAGTCAGGAGCTAACGCCGAGCTGGCTGTGAGCATCCCTCCCTGCCCGCCTCTCGCTCGCCCTTCCTCGCAGCCGGGCTCACTTTTCACATCAAATAGGCCTTCACTTTTGATCCTGGCTGTTACATTCCAGGTTTCCCAGGGATGTTTCCTGAACCCTTGAAACCCCCATTTAAAGGCGCGCTGCGTCGCTGACTGACTCCTATGTAATTTTGAACACATACATTCATTAGCCCTTCTGCGATTGAAATGAGCCGCTGGTAGGAGGGAGCTGAAGGTTTTAGATAAGCAGGAGGAGGTTGACTTTACTGTTTTGCCTGCATCCTAGGGCAGGCGAGCGTTGCCAGAGTGAGACCTATTAAAATCCTGCCTAGTGCCTGCAAAGGCAATTTACATCACTTCAAAAGTCTGCCATTGCTATTAATATTGGCAGCTGCTGTACACAAGCTCCGCCATCGCCATAGGGATCAGAGAAACGGCTTCTGCTCCTGTTTGATATGTATTAAGAAAGAGTGACTCATTCATTCTTCGACTGAACAGGCATTTTGCACCATTTGATCTTCATGGGACTCTTTCTTACACATAAACCTTGGGTGATTTATAGCTATGTTCATGCATCAGTTCAGATTCAGGGGGAATAGTAAAATCTCTAAGAAGTTCAGCAAATTAAACCTGATATAATATATCATGGTGAACTCCTCTGACATATCTAACAGGTTTCTGAAATAGGAATAAATAATATTTACAGCTAAACTTCAGTGACTTTCAACAGACACATTATTTACAGGGGCTTTGTGAAGACCATGGGCTAAATCCATTCCAGGATAACTCAATTGACCCTTCCCAGTTTCTGAGTGCTCCTAGTATACACGAGTCTGGGCAGTAATACAGAGCTGTTATTTTAATGATTAAAGTTATGGTGGTATTTTTTCTTCCAAATTATTTGTACTAGAATCTGTGGTAAACCTGATTATTGAAGACAACTTGTCAAATAAAGTAAGCAAAACCTCCCTAAAAAGGGTACAGCATCAGGGAGAAGTATGGAAGAACATGGGTCACTTTGGGTTACCTTCTTACAAGAAACAACAAGGGAAGAAGACAGAAGTGAAATCCTGACCCCACTGAACTTAATGGGAGCTTTGTCACTGACTTCAATGGGGTCAGGATTTTGAGATCTGTGAGCTGAATAAATCTGAACAAACTACTCCACAAATGTGGTCTTATTTCTGTGGTGAATTAATTGTCCAAATGTGGTTCATAAAGGAATTAATCATTCATGGAACAGTGCACAATATTTTTGCGGAGGGGAGGGGGGGCATTAGATTATTTTTGAGCATGTGGTTGCAAGATCTGGAAATTCAACATTCAGGTAGATGTGATTATGTTTGATTAGGCACAGATGTCACATAATATGATTTCTGTATCCTGGTTCATTTCTTGTGCAAACCTTGCATTCCTGAGTTCCACTATCTTTTGGGGAATATTTTACTTAACATTTACTGTTAACATGACGATTCTTGCCAATTATCTCATTTGCTAGACTATTTCCATGAAAGCCTACCAAAGTCATCTGAATAAAGGCAACCTTTAATTTTTTTATATTTTAAATACCCCAAAGATTATTTTTTGTAGGTGTTTGGCCAGCTCTGCTTTTAACATACCATAACAAGTCTTCAAAAACTTTTTTTTACTACAGTACAAAATTAATATTTCTAAAAACTTCTTTTAACTTCTACATGAATACATTCAAAGAAAAGTAGTCAACTAATTGTTCATTAATATCTGCACGCAGCTTTGAAGTTAAAAGAATCAAGTCCTATCAGTTCTTAATTTTTCTTTGGTCACTAGCCAACTTTCTTTTATGTTCATCTGGACTTGCTGAATATAATACATATAATAATGTTACTAGGACCCCAACCCTGCAATTACTTTGAGCTCTAACTTTGAGCCTGCTATTGTCAGTCCCCATCAATTAAATTACTTATAAAATTAATATTAAGAATATATTTAAACATTTTGCTGAATAAGGATGCGTTGAGTCCTATGCTTAACGTTGAACATATGGTTTAGGAGAAAAGTAAAAAAATGTTAAAACTGCCCACTGGCCTCAGTGACAGCTCCTGCTTTTCAAAAACTGGGCCACTTCTTGGGGTTGGGTGGAGGGAAATACAGAGTTATGAGCCTAATTTTAGGTCAGATTAACCATTATGCTTACTGTACTGTAATACTGGGGCCCTCAAGCTAGGGAGGGCATGCTTGGGGTCAGTCAGCCTGTTTGTATGTCCTGCCTAGCCTAAATCTTATTGTAAATCATTTATTTTATTTATTTATTTATCTAAATTTTATATCCTGCCCCTCCTGCCCACAGGGCAGCCCGGGGCGGTGAACAACACTCAGCAAAACAATATAAAAATTTAAAAACAATTTAAAAATACAATATATGGGGAAAACCCACCTCCCACCCCTACCCCTCGCCAAAAGTCTGACGGAACAGCCAGGTCTTACATACACACCGAAACAGCAGGAGAGTGGGAGTCAACCGAGCCTCCTCCAGGAGCGAATTCCACAGCACAGGGGCGGCCACCGAAAAAGATCTAACATCGGTGGCCACCCGCCTGGCCCAGGGAACCTCCAAAAAGGCTCCCACGGATGATCTCAAGGGTCGCAAGGGCACATGGGGAGTGAGGCGGTCCTGAAGATAGGCAGGGCACAGGCCGTGAAGGACTTTAAAGGTTAAAACCAGCACCTTGAACCTGGCCCGGTGCTTTATAGGCAGCCAGTGCAGAGCCCAGAGCACTGGTGTCATGAGCTCCCTGCAACCAGACCCCGTAAGGAGACGGGCCGCGGCATTCTGCACTAGCTGCAGCCTCTGGACCAGCCTCTTGGGCAGCCCCACGTAGAGTCCGTTGCAGTAATCCAGCCTCGAGATGATGAAGGCATGGATGACAGTGGCAAGGTCAGAGTCTGAGAGATACGGCCGAAGCCGCTGGACAAGATGTAACTGCTGAAATGCACTCCCCGCCACAGCCACAACCTGAGATTCCAGGCTGAGCCGCGAATCGAGGAGCACAACCAGACTCCGCAGTTGAGAGACCATGGGAGGGTGACCCCCGCAACAAGAGGAGATTCAGCCATCCCCAGGTCCCCCAAACCCTTGCCCACCAACATCACCTCCATCTTGTCAGGATTCAATTGCAGATGGTTCGACCTCATCCAAGCCCCCACAGCTGACAGGCACTGGGAAAATAAGGAGACTGCATGGCCTGGGTCGATGGAAAAGGAGAGGTAGAGCTGAGTGTCATCAGCATACTGATGACACTGCATGCCCTGAAACCCCCTCACGATCTCCCCTAATGGCTGCATATAGATGTTAAACAAGAGGGGGGACAGAATCTGTCTCTTATACACATCTAGATGTGTATAAGAGACAGGCATATAGATGTTAAACAAGAGGGGGGACAGAATGGCACCCTGCGAGACTCCACATGTGAGGTCCCGGGGGGAAGATGTACACTCCCCCAAGACCGCCTGGTGAGTTCTCCCAGCCAGGAACGAACGAAACCAGTCCAAGACCTTTCCGTCAATTCCAGCATGGTCCCGCAGGCGAGACACCAACACCTCATGATCGACTGTGTCGAATGCAGCTGAAAGGTCTAGCAGGACCAGTAAGGTTTGATGACCCTGGTCCAACGCCAGACGGAGATTGTCAACCAAAGCCACCAATGCCATCTCCGTACCATACCCAGGCTGAAACCCAGACCGGGAGGGATCAAGGAAACCGGTGCAGTCCAGGTGTTCCTGGAGCTGCTGTGCCACAACCCATTCAATAACCTTTCCTAAAAAGGGAAGGTTAGAAACCGACCGATAACTGGCAGGAGCATCAGCATCAAGAGTTGGTTTCTTGAGCAGGGGTCTAACCACAGCCTCCTTTAGGCAGTCAGGCACCCTGCCCTCCCGGAGGGAGGCACTAACCACCCCAGCCAGCAACGGCTGTAACGTCTCCTGGCTAGCTTTCACCAGCCAGGACGGGCATGGATCTTGCTCACAAGTAGTGGCATGAACAGATCTGAACAAGGACTCCACATCAGCAGGCGCCACCATCTGAAACCGATCCCACAAAACAGGACAGGACGGGGCATCCATAGCCCCAAGATGATCCTCTGCAATAACTGTGGTACCGAAATCACGGTGGATGTGAGTGATCTTATCTACAAAGTACTCGATAAACCAGTCACAGCAGTCACTGGATTGCTCCAGGTCCAGGTAGAGGCAGACAGGACTGACCAAGCCTTTCACCACCTGGAAAAGCTCTGCTGGACATGACTTTGCAGATGCAATAAGGGCAGCAAAGAACTGCTTCTTTGCTGTCTGCATCATGAGATGTAATTGTTTAATTGCATAAGGCAATAAAGGCATTAGCATTTTAACAAACAGGGCAAGCACAGACTGTTTTCACAATGTTGTGGGGTACCACAGTGGCCTCCAGCTCACTAGGTGCACAGATCAACTTAAAATAGCAACATGAGCACGAGATAAGCTGTGGTGTAAGGTATGGGCCAAGAGAGCCTCAAAGGCTGGGAGTCCTGGCCTGTGGACGGAGGGCCTCCCAGGCTACTGCGAAAGTGTTCCCCAAAGCATGGGGCCCATGAATAAACATTTACAGCATATGGATAACATACGGGCCAGCTGAACCCCAGTCATTAAGTATTCCCTGAGGGGGATGTTATGTTTAACGCAAAGTCAAAAATGAATGATGATAACGTGTGTCTGTCAAATATTCCTATGTGAGAAGGCTGTCCCACAAGAGACCTCGACTTCCCTGGATCCCGCTTCACTAACAAACCACATGCCTTGAGTACCCTGAGTGCCCACAAGGTATGGCATGGTCCAGCGTGGGTATCCTACATCCTTTAATCCAAGATCGTATTAGGTTTTAGGTTTTGGGAAAACTCAAATGTAGAGCAAATACTAAAATTAGATTCAGTCTGGGGAAAAGAAGCCAAGGTACAGATATTTCATGAATGGGGGGTGAGGAGGAATAGTTAGGATCCAAATCTGTACTCACGTGCCTATGAGTAGCATTACACAGTTGAGACACACTATTCAAGACAGAAGAGTAAGTGTCTGCAGGACTGGGCTCTTGCAATGTAAAATGTTGGAGTAAGACTGAAAGAAAGTGCCCTATTCTGCTTCCAGTTAAGTTCAAGAGAGTTTTGCTACTGACCATTCAGACGTGCTCCAAAGAGCACTTACGATTGCCGGTGGCTGGATGCGAATGTGAAGAATGTGTGCCCAGATGACGTCTGAAAAGGCACTGCGTGCATGATTGAGCTTGTTGGCGCGCTAACAGAAACACTCTACCGACCTGAAAAAAACCAGGTTGGTAGAGCATGCCTGTCAGTGCGCCAACAAGCTAAATCATGCGCGCGGCGTCTTTTCAGACGTCATCTGGGTGTGCATTCTTCACATTCGCATCCAGCTGCCAGCACTTGTAAGTGCTCTTTGGAGCACATCTAAATGAGCCCACATGGGAATAGGAAGCAGACCTAAATTTGCAATAGGTTATGCTAATACAGAGGGATCAGGTTTTGGAGGAGAATTATGACAATTGCTCTTTACTTGTTATGCTCTGGACTCAGGCAAGCAGGATTTAGCTCTAGCTCTGACACAGAGGGAAAATATATATGCATCTAAGAGCGTAATCCACTCACTAGGTAATGTACCCAAGGTCTTAAGTGTACAAAATGTATAAATTATGCTCTGAGTGATGAAGTTTGTGTTTGGATCATTGATTTAGTTTAAAGATGTGTGAAGACAGCTCTGTACTGGCTATATATCTGAGGAGACTGAAGAGCATTGTTTATGCCAGTCAGTGTCTGGAATGAATTATATCCAAGGAATTGGCTCCTAATATTCCTGTTGCAGATGAAAACTTGTACATTGTGCTAAATCCGAACACTTTGAGCCAAACCATACCCTTTATAGAAGCTGCCATTCATTGTAAATGCCAGAAGAGCTCCGATCTGGATAGCTGCTTGTTTTGGAAGATGGCAGAAAACCAGAACAACAGTTGAGCTTGGAGTTACTGCCAACACCTCAGATCAGATGGGTTTATGTCTTCCAAATTTTACAGCTTTGCATGTGTACATTGCACAGCTGAACGGGATCTATTGCAGGCTACTTCTGCTAGTAGTAATTAGCTAGATGCAAAAGAAACACCGAACTTTTAAAAATTGGTATCAATGGCTACATGCCACTTGACATTAATCCACTTCAGGTTCCAACAAGAATCTCAGCAATTCTTGTCATCTGTTGACACAACTTCCATTAATTTAATTGGAGATTGTGGCTACTCAACATCTCAGAAGCTCTGGCTGAATGTGTGGTTGGTCATAAGGGTCTCATTTGACGCCCATATATTAGGAATATTCAGGGTTATATGATGATGGGTGTAAAATACTCCCTTAACATCACGTAATTGAAGCATCAATAAAAACCCCCACACCTTTTCCATCCCACAGAAAAAAAGGCTCAGTATTTCATCATTTGTTTTCATCTCAAGTTGGACTGGAAAGCTATGCTATTAAAACTATGAAATAAAGAGGTTTTCTTTTTTTCTTTTAAAAAATCTATTTAGAATTGTCAAAATGTTTCAAAAATCATCTCACAGGTTTGATCGCTTAACTTTCCTCTCTTTCATCCAAGAAAAACATTATTTTTTTTAAGATGGAAAATTCTGACAAAATCTTTTCCCACAGAAAATGTTTATTTCAATGAAGCCACATTTTCCATTGGAAAAATGTCCAGAATTTGTTGACCAATCCCAGGTATTTGCTCAGAATACACAAAGCAAGGACTATTTTTTGTTCTTACTTAATATTTCTCAATATATGGACACCATATATTCTAGTTTCTTGTGTTGCCAGGGGTGCAATCAGAATTTTATAAAGAGGACTCAAAAGCCTGATTCCCTGACCCTGGTGCTCCCCACCCTTCTGACATGACAGTATCACAGGTGGTCATGCTTTGACCCATGGTACCATCACGAAACAGGCCACCAGTTATTTCCCTGGGCTGGACCTAGGGTTTGCCTGGGCTATGGTGGTTTGTAGCAGTGCGCGGTCAGATGTGAAATACCCCTAGTGTCTAAAGAGGCGGTTGGAAGGGAGGCAGAAGTGGAGCAGTGCTGCCTTCTGTCTGACTGAGGATGAGATCCCAAAGCAGGGAGAAACCAGCACCCAGTAGCATGGAGAAAGGAGGAGAAGGGGAGCCTTGCTACGAAATATGCACATGGAGTCAGTCACTTCAAAGTGAAGCCCAGCCTGACATTTCCCTCTGCATCATGATCCCTTAGGAGTCTGGAACAGTCCTATAATTTTTTAACAGTCAAAGAGATAGTTTGTATCTTTTGGGGATGCAAGACCTTATAAGTAATATTTATTTATTTATTTATTTATACTAAAATTTCTACCCCATCCCCTCCTGCCTGTGGCAGCTCGGGGCGGCTTACAATAAAAGCAAAAACATAACAACCTAAATAAAATAATAATAATAATAATAATAATAATAATAATAATAAATAAATAGAAATATAAAATATAAAATCAATTTACATACAAAAGGTCTCAAGCTCATGACGGACGTCGTCGACCAAGGTCACAAGTACAGTTTCTGTGCCATAGCCTGGATGAAAGTGAGGGATCTAGAAAAACTGACCCAATTGAGATGTGTCTGAAACTGCCGAGCCACCTCCCGTTCAATAACCTTCCCTAAAAAGGTTATTGAAGGATAACCTTTCATAAAAGATAACCTTCCCTAAAAAGGTTATTAAATGGATTAATCTAAAGACACTCTATTGGTGTTTTAAAACGTGACGGTACCACAGGTGGCCACGCTTTAACCCATGTGGCCACATCTGATCCCGCCCGCCAGATGTTACCCTGGGTGGGATCAGGGCTGTCGCTGGATTGTGGCAGTTTTTATAAACTGCTGGTACTCAGGCCCATCGTCACCAAGTCACAGCCCAGACTAAGTGTTACTGTGGTTCGGAGAAGCCATCTCTGGATGGGGTACAGCAAGCTGTCACATCTGAAAGCCTTTTCTACCTGACCCCGGTCTGTGGCTGGGGCTCTTCTTGGTGCATGCGGCGGCCTCATGGGTCATTGCGGCTGCCCATTAGGGTGGTGGATAAGGGTAGATAAATGTCAGATTTTCTTTGTAGATAAATGTCAGAGGTTCAAAAACAAAAAGGGCAAATTAAAAAAATTAAATTGCTATCTCATTGTCAGAATTATCTGAAAATGGTCTAAGGCAAGTTCAAGACAATCTCATGATGTTTTGAGGGGCATGATTTTAATTTCTTGGGTTTGACAGTACTTAGAGCTGAAAAAACAGGTAGCTAATTTGCTACCTATGGGTAATACCCAAAATTCCAGGTAGTCTGTTGGGTGTCTGATTAATGTGTTGGCTCCTGCTTACCTGAAACAGTGGGTGTTCCAATTACTGAGTTGCTAATTTTCTGTTTTACCAACAGATTTTCCATTTTACTGATCAATTCCGACTTACTTTTTCACTTTTTCTCATGTGTTTCTGAATGTTCCTGACCATTTCCTATTTCAGTGCATGATGAAAACAGAGAATCTGTAACAGGAAACTGGAACATTGATAATGGAAACGAGAACTCATGGGAACCTGGTAAACTGGGCAGCCTGTTGGGCACTAATTGGGTACCAATTAGTACCCAATGTTACCAAGTCGAGTCAGGCACTGTAATTTTGCTGGGTATACCCAGTTTTGTGGGTACACATTTCTGCTCCAGCAGTACTGCTGTGTTTAATTTAATTTGTGTACATCTGCTGGACCGTATTGAAGGATGTGGGCTCCATGTTAAGCTATTCTTTGGGACTCTCCACCAGGTCACCCACATACTCTTCTACTCAAGGTGTGTGGCTTGTAAAACTATTAATGCCTTTATTGCTATATTCCACAATAGCAGTGAGATTCAGGATAGGCAAAGGTGCACACATGGTGGCTGACTCTAGGCATGGCTGGGGCTCTTTCTGGGTTGGGGCCCTAGCACTGCAGACTAACAGGTGTAATGGTTAATCTGGCCCTACACATAGCAACAGTCCTGTTGGATCCAATGGGACTAATAATGTGTGTATGTGTATAGCACTGGGGCTTTTGAGCCTAGTCCTGCAAAGATCTGTGCACTTGCAGAACAGCGTGCACTGATATCTCATTGAAGCCAGACTGCTTTATTGAGAAGGCTCTCAATAGAGAAGGCTTTCTCTGCTAAAATAGGCCTTTTTTACATGGATGGCGCAGCAGCACCGATGGGTGGAGATGGGTGTGGATGGGTGGGTGAGCACACCCAGCGAACAGGCGGCGTCACCGAGCAGGGAGACATTTACACGGACAGTGCCGCGGGGGGTTGTGGGAAGGAAAGGAGTCCGCAAACACCCAGTGGCCAAACACCCATCCCAGGAAGCACCCAGCAAACACCCTTGCAAGTACACGGATGGCCGGGACCAGCAGGGAAGCCCTGCCCGGCACAGTGATGGCACAACATGGTCGACCAAGGGCAAACAAACCCACACAATGCGGCCCTGCCCCCGAGTCGCCAGGACCCACACAGGCAAGGCATGGCGTGGCGGGAGGGAGATGGGATGACAACCGCTACAAACGAGCTGGCTCCACACAGCCCTGGCACAGAGCCCAGGCAGCCTGGCGCCAGACCTCCCCCCCACCCGCCCCTACAGCAGAGTGGCACACACAGCAGGCAACAGAAGCACACAGGGACGGGCACAAGGGCCACGGGGTGGAAGGCACCCACACAACACAGGCAACCCCCCAACACCCCCTGCAGAGGCATCTGCACAAGGGGAGAGGTCAAAGAAAAGCACAGCATGGACAGACCGGGAAGGAACACAGAAGTCTTTAATAAAACAGGGAACCAGCAACAGGGAGCAACAACAACAGGGCAGGGTGGGGGATGGGGCAACAGAAGGGGGGCGGCAGCGCCAGCAGCGGCAGGCCCAGAACAACACCTTGTCAATAGGGCCAGCGACCCCACGCCTGGCACCAGCGCTCGGCCTGCACACAGTCCAGCCAGTGCAGCCGCTTCAGGACATGCAGGAGGAGCTCCAACAACTCCCCCTGCTCCCGGGTCCACTCCGCAATCATGGCTTGCACTGAATGGGACAGAGGGAGAAGAGACAGCCATCAGTGCTGGCCCCGGGCACCCAGAAACAGAACCCCCCACATAGGGACACAGGCACAGGGCCCAGCAAACAGGCAGCACACTCACAGATGCCATCGAACAGCTGCCCTGCCGCTCGCACGTCCCAAGTCGCCTGCTCCAGCTGCAGCACCATCACCAGGCAGCAGCACCCAGCAGGGTAGCCGCCAGGGGAACACACACCACACAACCAGCGCCCACCCTACAGGTCCGGAGCCCACCAGTACACACCAAGCACACTCCCTGCACACAACCACACAGATGGGGGCAGGAGGGCCACCAAGGGGAAGGGGCACCCAACCGCCACAGCAGCAACAGAAGCAAGGCAGGACAGACCATCACAGAACAGCATTTTTTTGGCACCGGGGGAACAGGGGCCCCCAAGCATAGAGAGGCAGAGCAGGGGGGGTACAGGTTGACCCCAGATGGGCAAGAGAAGCAGAACAGGAGGGCACAGGAGCACCCGCGCAGAGTGGGCGAGGGCACCAAGGCAGCCCAAGCGGGAAAGAGCAGCGGTCATCCAGAGGGGGCGATGGGGTTCGGGGAACCAGGCGGCAGCCAGCAGCGATGCAGACGGCAGCGCACAGACCGATCGGAGGCACAGTTGTGGGGGGGCAGGCAATGCATCGGCCAGGGCACCGGGGTGGCTGCGAGTGGGTGGCAGCAAGGGGCCACTCATGGATGGTCTGGTGAGCGCTCCCAGGGCGGCAACCCCTGCGCTAGATCCTCCCAGGTGAACAGACCCCGTCGGAAGCCTCAGGAGTGCATGTGAGCATGCACCAGGAAGTGGGAATGGAGGAGGTCCTCTCCGGCGGCTGCAGCCTGCACAGCTGGAAGGTCTCTCACTAATTGAAGGGTGGCGAGTTCCTCACCAGAGGGGTCCACAGTCTGGAGCGGTCCTCCGAAATCGGGGGACAGCAAGCCCAGGTCCCAGAGGAGGGCCCCCACATCCGAGGGTGCGTGCGGGATGCCGCACGCCTGCAGGAGGCTGCCGGTGTACAGGGCAGCAACAGGGGGACCCCCAGACAGCAGGGCGAGATCAAAACCAGGTAGCTCCATCAGCAGGCAAGCTGCTGTTACCTCCACAGTGATCCATGGCATGACCACGGCGGGCGGGTGCCCCCACAGAGGCAGGCACAGGGGGGTGAAGCTGAGCTCGATGGACTGGACCCAGCATGCTGGGGCCCCGACCTGGTGACCCATCGTCCACATGTACTGTGACAGGAGCCGGAAGCCATCCCCCTCTGACAGGGGGTCGCCCACCAACAGCTGCACATCATGGCTCAGCCAGAGGGCCCCCAACAGCATGTTCGCACAGGGAGACCACCCCGCCCCTACACCCCCAGATGAGGGACACGCAGAACATCTGGCCATGGCAGGAGTGGGGCCTGCTCCGGTGAAGCAGCAGGTGGGAGACGGAGGGATGCAGCGACTGGGCCGAACACGGAACGCGTGGCTACCCTCTCCCACAGGTGGCTTTGCATGCCAGAGATAGCCCGCCCTCCGGGGACTGGGTGCCGCAGCCCACACACAGGGCAGAAGTGATGCAGCACAGGTGCAGAGAGATGAAGGAACCCATGGCCGGGCAATGCGCCAGGCCATGCAGCCGAGCCAGGCATTGTATCCACACTGTGCACAGCTGCAGCAGGCAGAGGCCAGCCCTGACTGGGGGGACTGTAGCATGGTTTGGGGGCAGGGGTACCCTGGGGTGCATGCAGCCCCATCCCCCCATGGCGGGCATGCGGCCAGCACACTCGCAAGGGTGCGCAGCCAGATCTGGCACCTGGTTGCTGCCCCAGCACACTCCCGGTGCATCACCTATTGGTGCCCTGCCCACACCGCCTGACACAGTACATAAGGGACCAACTGCAGGCGGTAGGTCATGGGGCAGAGGGTCTGTAGCACGGGAGCAAGCAGCACACAGAGTATGGTGACCCCGGGCTGGGTGGACACAGAGGAGTTCCCACACCACCAGGGGAGAGCGGGGTGTGGGCACAGTCCATAGAGCAGAGCGCGATGTGGCCAGAGCACGTGCCAGCAGAGGTAGACTCGGTGTGGAGAGATACAGAACCATGCTGCTGGGGCGGCCCTCCTGCTACGGCTGCACAGTTGAAGGGCTGTCCTCCAGGGGGCATGGAGGCGGAGGGCAGCTAACCTCCGAAGGGCAGCGATCATGCGATGGGTGAGACGGGCAACCATCTGACACTGCCCTGTTGGGCTTCGTGGTGTCCCAGCAAGGACAGCTCATCCTGGCCCGAAGGACCCTCAACGTCTATGCCTGCTGTGTGACTGTACCGACCCTGGGACAGCACTGGTCGCGCTCCCACTCCAACGATTGGTGGGAGAACATGTTGGCCACCTGGATGGAAGGGGAATGGTCGGACCACTTCCGGATGCCCAGCTCCCTCCTGACCTGCCTGGGGGAGCTCCTCAACCCCCACCTCCGGAGGTGGGAGATGAACATGTGATTCCCGCTGCCACCTGGGATGCGTGTGGCCATGGCGGTGTGGCAGCTGGTCATCCCTGATTCTTGTAGGAGTGGGGGGGAGCAGTTCGGGGTGGGCACCGCCATTGTGAACAGGGCCCTGCATGATGTGTGTGACCTGTTCGTGGAGCTCCTCTTGGAGCGGGTCATCCAGTTCGGTGACCCTGAGGAGAGGATGAGTGGGTTCAAGGAAATGGGGTTCCCTCATTGCATCGGGGCCATTGACAGCACCCACATTCCCATCATACGCCCCCCCTCATGCAAAGATCGACTACATGAACCGGAAACAGGCCTTCTCCATCTATCTGCCGGCAGTAGTGGATCATAGGGGCCTGTTCATAGATGTGCACACAGGCCAGTCAGGGCGGAGGCCTGTTCTCTCCTTGAGAGGTAAGGCCGTTCACTATCCTGACGGGCATTTGCAACCTCGGACACACCTGCTGGGACCAGAATACGCCTTGGTGTAGCAAGTGTCTTTCCCTTCCCCGTGTGTGTGTGTCTGCCCCCTCCTGGTGACAGAAATCACCAGCATCCATTGGCCCAGGTACGGGCTTTTGTCATTATGGACGTGGCCAAAGAAATGGGTCACTTGGTCCAGGCGGTTCAATCCCTGGCCATGGAACTCAAAGATATTCGAGCAGAACAGGGAAATATTGTTACTGCAGTGACCCAATTACAAGCAGCGGCGACATCCCCCCCCCCCCGGCACCCCTGCTGGTGCCCGCCGCAGCTGCAGCATTCCCCCTTCCTCCCATGGCCCCTGTTCCTATTGCAGTACCCCGAGAGCCTAAGGCCCCCAAGGTTTACTGGAAATAGGCGTAGGTTCCAGAGCTTTTTGGCCCTCTGTCACCTTACATTTACTCTGCAGCCAACAACATATGCTACTGATGCCGTAAAGGTGGCCTTCATTATTGGGAATTTGGAGGGTACACCCCTGGAGTGGGCCACTACATTGTTGATGGGGAATAGCCCCTTATTGACCAATTACGATGAGTTCCTTAAGGAATTATTTGACTACCCCCATCGGTCTCGAGTTGCTGAAGCCCTAATCCTAAATATGAAACAATCCAAGAGCGGCATGTTAGACTACATTACGCAGTTTCAGCAACTGACGCTGGAGCTGGAGCTGGAGCTGGAGCTGGAGCTCCGCTGGCCCAATGAGGTATTACGGGTGCACTTCAGGAGGGGTTTGGGGGAAGAAATGAAGGACCAATTATCGTTGGTAGTCCTTCCCGATACCTGGGAGGCATTGGTCGACCTCACCCTCCAAATAGAGGATAGGTTGAATGAACGCAAATGAGAGCACTGGCAGAAGACACCCCACCCCCATACTTCGACCCCTCTTACCACAGAATACCCCCTGGCTGCCGGACCCTGAGCCCATGCATCTGGGGGCTTCCCAGGCCCCAATAACTAAGAAAGAGCGAGAAAGACGTCAGGTCTCCCGTTCGTGTCTTTACTGCAGGAACCAATCCCACTTCATCAGTGAATGTCCTGCCTTACCCCCGCATCGGTGAAGTCCGGGAAAAGCGAGGGACCGAGACGGACCGGGGTCGTCTCGGTCCTAACCCAATTCAACTCTATCCCCGTACCCCATTTTCAGGTCCCAGTCACCCTGCAAGTATCAGAGCAACGCTCTATGGTGCTCTGGGTCCTCCTGGACTCCGGGGCTTCAGGGAATTTTGTAGACTCCCACCTCATTGGTCAACACAGCATCCCGACCCAGTCCAAGGCACACCCTGAGCCCATACTTTCAATTGATGGTTCTCCGCTAGTGTCTGGGCCCATTACATTGTGCATATCCCGCTTTCTTTGCTCGATAGGGAATCATCAGGAGTACTTAACACTTGATGTGGTATGCACTCCCATGTTCCGCATTGTTCTGGACGCACCCTGGCTCCAAAAACATGATCCCCAGATCATCTGGTCAACCCAACAAATAACTTTCTCATCCCCCTTAACCGACTTCAAGGAGCTCGGATCTTCACGAAACTTGATCTCCGAGGGGCCTATAACCTTTTGTGGATCTGGCAGGGCGATGAATGGAAAACGGCCTTCCGGATGAGATATGGCTTGCTTGAATATCTAGTAATGCCCTTCGGCTTGGCTAACTCTTCAGCTGCATTCCAGCATCTACTTAATGATATTTTTCATGATATTCTTGACCTTTATGTTATCGCATACCTGTATGACATCTTAATCTACTTGGAGAACTTGGACCAGCACGTTTGCCACGTCCAAGAAGTACTTCGTCGACTCCGGGTTAACAAATTGTACTGTAAACAGGAAAAGTGCTTCTTCCATCATGACACAGTGAGCTTCCTAGGCTTCATCCTCAGTCCAACAGGAATTGAGATGGACCCCCAAAAGATCAAAGCTCTCCAAGAGTGGCCACCCCCTAAAACAGTTAAGGCGCTTCAACGCTTCCTGGGAAGCACGAATTACTATCGGCAATACATTTCGCACTATGCTGACATCACCGCGTCCCTCACACAGCTACTGAAGAAGAATCACTGCTATGAGTGGGGGCCTGAACAGCAATCCAGTTTTGAGTATCTGAAAAAGGCCTTTACGTCAGCACCACTTCTCCAACACCCAGACTTTACCAAACCCTTTGTAGTAGAAGCCGACGCCTCGGGGCAAGCCATTGGAGCGGTACTACTCCAAGGGGCCCAGGATTCAAACATCTTGTTACCCTGCACCTATTACTCCCGCCAGCTCACTCCGGCAGAGCGGAAGTATGCTATCTTGGATCGAGAACTCCTCGTGATCAAGGCAGCTTTTGAGGTATGGCGGCATTATTTGGAGGGAGCGCAGCACCCTGTTACGGTCATCACTGACCACAAGAACTTGACCTTCTTGCAAACAGCTCATATTGCGAATGCCCGACACGCACGATGGGCCTTGTTTTTTGCGCACTTCGATTTCCAAATCCAATACCGTCCAGGAAAGCTAAACGTACTATCAGATGCCCTCTCTTGTTATCAGGAAGGATGGCTACCGCCCAAGGGAGTAGCGAGCCCTATCCAGAACTTCGCAGCTACCTATGTGGCCTTTGATGACATTCGACGGGCCACCATTGCGGAGCTTCCCTCCCCCCACCGATCCAAATGTGCAAGTAATACAGGGAATGCAAGTAAATCAAGGATGTGTAGTGGTGCCAGCCACAGATCCTGTGGGCCCATCACGATGCCCCTACCGCAGGACACCCTGGAATAGAACACACGCAATTGATACAACGTTCCTTTTGGTGGCCCACCCTATACCAAGACGTGCAGCGATATGTTACCAGCTGCACCACGTGTGCACGCACCAAGGTTCCCCGTCAGCTACCCACTGGATTAGTACAAGTCACCCCACCACCACAAGGGCCATGGCAACGTATAGGGCTAGATTTCAACGTGGAACTACCACCCTCTCGAGGGTACACCACAGTCCTCGTCGTGGTGGACCACTTTACGAAATACGCACACTTCATTGCCTGCAAGGGACTGCCCTCCGCCAGATGCGCAGTGTTGCTATTTATATGTCATATCCTTAAACTTCACGGGTGTCTGCTAGAAATGATTAGCGATCGAGGAACCCAATTTACCTCGCACTTTTGGAAGGCCTTGTTCCACGTCCTTCACATATCGCTGAAACCTACTACAGCTTACCATCCACAGGCAAACGGGCAAGTGGAGCGAGTGAACCAGAATCTAGAACAGTATTTGTGTTGCTACATTAACTACCTGCAGGATGACTGGTATGCCTGGTTTCCCTTAGCGGAGCTCACATATAATAATGCCTCAAATGCCTCCCTTGGTACATCCCCCTTCTTCATTTCCTACGGATTTCATCCAAATCGAGGAATGATAGAAACATTCCCCACAATGGTCCCTGCTGCAGGAGCCCTAGCTCGCCAAATACATGAAGCCCAGACAACCACACGAGGTGTGCTCCTGCAGGCTAGGCAACTCTATAAGACACAAGCCGACAAGCATAGACGGGAAGGTCCCACGTTCAAGCCCAGGTACTTGATCTGGGTATGCTGGCGACATTACCCTTCGGCACGCCCCTCCTCCAAACTCGACATTAAATACATAGGGCCTTACCCTATTCTGCGACAGGTCAATCAAGTAACCTATACGATGCAGTTCCCCCCACATGTGTGAATACACCCTACATTTCATGTATCCCTCCTCAAAAGGGTCGAGGCGGGCCGGCCCCCTCAGCCCGCCATAAACACCAATTCCGTGGAAAATACAGCCGCCGGACCCGAGTTCGAGGTCTATGCTATTTTAGATTCCCGTATCAACCGGGGACGCCTCCACTACCTTGTGGATTGGGAGGGCTATGGCCCGGCAGATTGGTCCTGGGAACCTGCTTCACATGTCTCGGCCCCCCGGCTTGTCCGTACATTCGACCTCCGCCACCCTTCCCGTCCTGGACCCCCTCATTGGGGTGTCCAGTGGCCTGGAGGGGGTGGTGGTGTCAGCAGGCGGGAACCACGGCAGTGGTGCCCCCACCTGACGGCCCAGCCGGGGCACTCCTCAGGCCAGCAGATCCCGGCAGGGCGGGCCTTGCCGGCATGGTTGGTGGCCCTGCCACCAGCAGCCGCGTTGGAGCAGAGACCGGGGTTCCCAGACTCAGCCACACCCCCAGCTCAGGCACAGCATGCAGGGAATCCCCTGCCCCTGTTACATCGTTCTGAGCGCCTGCAGGTGCGTACAGGGGCGGGGCTTGGAAGATAAAGCCCAGTGCCGGTTGCAGAGCGGTGCTGGTGATTTGGAAACCGACCCCCCTTGCGAGCTGAGCTTGTTTGACTGAAGAGCTACGGAGAACGAGAGTGATTGTCCCCCCTGCCCTGCCTGCCTGGAATCCCTCTGCCTCTTCCCTTGAAGTGATTGGTGAGTGACTGAGAGAAAGTGTGCGTGTCTGGCTGGACCCTTACATCCCTTCCCCTTCCTGGGCCTGTCTCCTCCCCACATACGTGTGCCTTCCCGATGCCTGTCCTGGGTTGTTCCCTCCTCAACACTACCTCACGACCAGCCCTCTCCCCCCCACACTCCCAGGTGAGTGTAATGAGTGGGTGTTCCTCGGGGCTGACCTTGGCCGTACTAAGTTTCTGGCGCCCTATGATGATAGAGGCCTGTTCTCTCCTCGAGAGGTAAGACTGTCCACTATCCTGATGCATTTGCAACCTCAGACATACCTGCCGGGACCAGAATACGCCTTGATGTAGCAAGTATCTTTCCCTTCCCCGTGTGTGTGTGTGTCTACCCCCTCCTGGTGACACTAACCTGTACTGTGTGATAGAGGGGGTTCCCATGGTCCCTGTTGTGATAAGGGACCCAGCCTACCCACTCAGCATGAGGGCCTATCCAGTGGCGCGCAACCCGGACCGCCGCCTGTTCAATGAGTGCCTGTTGTCCGCCCACAGCATGGTGGAGTGGGCCTTCGGGCTCCTGAAGACGTGCTGGTGCCTCCTGATGAACATGAACCAGTTCGACCTGGGCCACACCCCCATCCTCGTCCTGGCAGTGTGCATCCTGCACAATGTATGCGAGACAGGGGGTGCTGCCCTGGACCACCCACCACCACTTCACAGGGCCGGCCCCATGCCCCTGTACCAATATGCCCAGGGAGGGGCATTCTTCGAGGAGAACAGGGATGCCATCTGCTGCCGCATCGTTGCCCAGGCAGCCAAATGACAGGCAGTGCCCGACCCTCACCCACATCCCTAGGACTATGAACCCCTTCAATAAAGCTGCGTCCTACCCTTTACCTGCAGCAGTGTGTCTCTTCTGTGTGTAGGCTGAGGGGTCCCAGTAACGGGTACCGTGGGTTGCCTGGGTGCGAGCAACCTCCTCTCGCTGTTGGGTGCAGGGTGCACGGCTCCCACCAAGACCTGCCGGCCACCGTTCATCCGCTTACCTGTGCTGGCTCTTTGTACAGCTGCTCCTGCCACCTTCCCTGCATGCAGCCTCGCTGGACTGGCCCCCGGACCTGTCTACTGGTCAGGGAGTGTACCGAGCCCCCAACATGCTGTTGCACCCCTGCACACCGACACACACCCCCCGGCCACCTGCCCCGGGACAGATGAAGTCACTACACGGTAGACGTACAACACATTTATTGGTGGGGGGACTGTACACTGGAAGGGGGTTGGGAGTTAATGTCTGTGGCGCCCTCTCCCCCTCTTGGCCATGCCACTGGGGCTCGCGGGCCGAGGTGCCCTGGCTGCAGGCAAGCACAGCACTCACAGGCCGGCTGTCCCGACCTCCCTGTCATCCACTGGCCACTCCGCAATGGCCTCCACAGGTAGACCCTGAGGGGAGAAATATGAGAGGGGTAAGGGATCCCCGTGTGCACTCGTGTCAGTCCCATGTCAGGGCCCGGGCCAATGGGTCCCCCACGGTCATCCAGCGAGGCCCCCACATGAGCAGCACGTGTGCCATAGGGCAACCCCTGGCCATCCCACCCTTGGTAGTATGACGTGCTCCATCCTGAACAGCGTCACTTAGCAGGTACACGTTACTCTGGCAGTGGCCGTTGCTCCCCAGCTCATGTACTGTGTGGCCTCTGAGTGGTTTCTACACTGTGTTCCCAACCGGGGACCAGCCTCCCACAGGTCCCCCGGTTCCCGGTGGACACCCCTCACCCCCGGAGCACCCCCTACCCCCAGGGTGCAGCGGCCTTACCAGAGGTGGTGGGGTGGTCATCATGGGTGGTCGGTCATCCTGGGGTGGGGGGTGTCACCTCCTGGTGGAGGGGTCAGGGTGGCAGCGGGGGCGGGACCACGGGGGGGTTCCGGTTGGACGGGTGGCCCCACATGTGGGTCCTGTTGCCCTATGTGTTGGATGGGGACCCCGTGGACCAGGCCTGGATAGGGTTGCTGCTGGGGGAACCACGGGTGACCAAGGTGTGGGGGGGCACTGGCACCAGTGGGAAGCCGCCATGGTGTTGATCGGCTGCCAACCCTCCTTTCGCGGCATGGCGTGGCCTGTCACGCTTGGGGTCAAGCCACAGGGCCTCCATGGCCTCCCCCATGAGGTCCATGAGCCATGCAGCCTGACCCTCCAGCCCGTCACAGGCACGCTGCTGCTTACGTTGGAGGGCGGAAGCCTGGTGCCTGTCCCAGAGGTGCTCGGTGCGGGACCGGGTCATCATGGCAGCCAGGATCTCCCGGTCCCTTTTCCCCTCCCCTCTGATGAGTTCCCTGGTGAGTGCGAGCTCCTGGGAGTGCACCTCAGCTAACTGTTGTGATTCCTCCAGCAGCTCCCTGCCAAGGTCCTCCCTCCGGCACCGGTTCCTGGCCCGCATCTCCCGGTTCCGCTTCATGCTGCCGGCAGCTGCTCCCCTTGCGCAAGCAGACCCCTGATCTGTGAACGGGAGGTTGGACTGAACGTTAGTGCATCCTGCTTGGGTGCCCTGCTGGCCACTATCGCCTGCCCGGGGTGTCTGGTAGGGCGGCCCCCATTGTGTGACGGTTCCCCTCAGCCTACCCCTGTGGGGTACCCCAGCTCTGCCCTGTCATGGGGTGGCCCCCCAGCAGCTGTTAGCCGCGGGAGGGGTCCCTGACTGTGTGGCTTGCCAAGGGAGCCACTGTGGGCCCATCCACCCCTCCTGCCTGCACCCGCCACCCTGCCCCTGTTGGACCCTGCTGTTTGTGGTTGCTTGCCACTGGGTGGCCCCACCTGTACATCTGCCACCCTCTGCGCCCGCCCCCCTGGCTGGTGTGCCCTGCTGTGGAGGGTGGCCCACCTGGCAGTGCAGGTGCTGCTGGACCCCCCTCGTCCTCCTCCTCCGCGACCTCCACCTCGTGCACCTCCAGGTTGCCTTGAGCTGCAATGGGATGGGGTACCATTAGTGTTTGCTGGCCCCCGGCCCTGACAGCTTTGTCTGGGCTATCCCACCCGCCACCCCCTTGCCCCGCTGGGGCGCTCATACCTGGATACTGTTCCTCCGCTTCCTGGGGCCCATCCTGGGTCTTCACTTTCTCTGCATGCACCCCCTGTCCCTGTGGCAGGTAGGCCTGTGGGTAATGAGGGCAAGTGCAGAGTGTGGTGGTCTGGCGCTCGGATCCCCGGGGCACCTCCTCCCCCTGTGGGATGGGACTGTCCCCTCCCGCTTCCTGGCTGGCCTCGCCAGGGGCACCTCCCCCCCGGTCTGTGGGGTCTATTGGGGGGGTAGCATGTTGGCCCTGTGCCTGCTCCTGGCGAAGGCGCTGCCGTGTGTGCGGGAGGCCACGATGTCCCTGTCCATGCAGAGAAACTTGTCCAGCTCCTCCTGGAACTCGGCTGTGCACATGGTTCAGTCGGACTTGAGATTGTTGTCCTTGATATGTTTATATCTAGACCTCAAGTCCTTTGCCTGCTGCATGCACTGGGTGACATCCCTATGTACCCCTGTCACCCCATCTCCTGGGCAATGGCTTCATAAACCTGTCTGGTCTTGTAGCTGCACACCAGGTTGTGCTGGACCCTTTCAGACCCCCACAAGCATATAAAGTCCCTGACCTCCTGCCTGGACCAGGGATCCCCCTTTTGGGACCTGTGTGTGTGGGGCCGACCGGCTTGGTGGCATGGGGTCTGCCCTGTGGATGTGGTAGCCGTGGTGATGGTCGTGTCCTGTTGGGGGTAGTGCAACTGGGGTTACTCCGAGTCCTGCTGGCCCCCTCTGCCCACCCGTGTGGCCTGCCCCCCTCACCCCCCTGGGGTTCCCTTTTGCTCACCTGGCTGTCTGGGAGGCCCTCCTTGGCTGTCGTCCTGGTGGTTCAGTGCTCCATTGTCTGGGAGCTATCCTGCGGCGATGGGGGAACGGATTATGCTGCTGCCCCCTGCCCTGTGTTCCCTGGCCCAGTGGTCAGGGCCTGGGGTGCGATCCTCCCCTCCCGGGGGGGTGGGGGGGTTCTCTTGCACTCACCTTGCTCTCGCTGCTGCTCCTTAGGCGGTGTTGGGCTGGGGGTCATTGACTGGGGAGCCATCGGTGCGGCCCCTCTGCCCTGTGCTGGGATACGTGCGCCATGCTACTTCCTGACGCTTTCCCCCCCCCCCCGCTGGGTCCCCCCATGTGCCTCCTGGCCTGGCTCTCCCCATACCAGCAGTCTGTAATCCCCCCTTGTGCCTTTAGCCTGGGGCACTTCCCCCCCTGCACTGCCTTGCTGGGGCTTCTCCCCCCCCCCGGGTGCCCCAGGGTCCCCATGCTCACCCGGCCCCTTCCCCCGTGTGGGGCGGTGTTGGCTCCCGTGGCCTTCTTATGGGCCTTCCTGGTCACCATCGTGGGAGCCCATGCATGTGTGCCCTGATGTCGCCCTCCTTTACAGGTTCGCGGCCAAATGTCCAGTTCCCCCCCTGCCCTGTGGGCATGTCTGCGGCGTGGTGCGTGCATGCCCCATGGCGCCGGCGCTGTGGGGCTCCGCTAGTCCATTCCGCGTGGGTGTGGGTGTTTTCGCTTTTACATGGACGCTCAGGTGTTGAACACCCATCTCCACCCACAGAGGGTGCCAGCTCCCTCGCGGCTGCTCAGTGGGTGTTGGCAGGTGTCGGTGGGTGGTTCGGGCACACGCCCCCACCCACTCGTGGACTTTTACACGGACGCTCTCCCACCCATCCGATGGGTGTTTCCGGGTGTTCGTGGGTGGATTGCGTCCGTGTACAAGTGGCCATAGTTTGTGCCTGCATTAAATGTAATTTTATTTATTTAATTAATTTATTTATTTATACATACCACAATTTCTATCCTGCCCCTTTCTGCCTCTGACAGCTCTAGTAATGTCACTAGAAATGGTTTTATAGAATTGAAATAAATCAAAATAGGTGTTTTTTGTTTTTTTATTATTTACACAGTCTCTGGTGTTGTCATCTGCTTAGGCACTTATGCTTTATTTTAGTGTAGCAATCTAATTTGTCCTGTACTGGGAACTCTTTTTCCATACTGGGGCTGCTGAGAGGTTTACATCTCTTAGGGCACCTTCACACAAATCTCTTCTCCCACATTTTTAATTTCCTACAGGAGATAACTATTGCGCCTTATTGTTTTTGTCATGTTGCTTTACTGGCCGTCAATGTTGCCCTGTGTATTGCCACAGCTAGTCATCTCCTAATGCTGCCTGGTTAGCTTTTTGTGTTCTGCATTGTGATAAACGTATACATGTGTTGTGGACTAAAGTGGGAAATGTCCCTTCCCACAATACAAGAAACTCACAAGAAGGGATTAGCAACAGCACCCTCATTTGCACCCTAATCCTTACAGGCTGTTTGAGAATCAGAAGTGAGGCATGCTGTGAACTAATCTATTCACATAGTTTAAAAAATGTGGGAGAAACAGGTTCTGCCACTTTTTTGGTCTTGTGAGAATGTGCCCTTAGAGTTATTGCTTTACTCTGCCTCCAGATTTTGGCAGTCATGGTGGTGTTAAACTTATTTCACATTTTTGAGGTTATTTCCACAACTATGAAGGAAAAAAATGAAGAAACCAAGAGGGAAGTTATGATCCCCCACGAACCTACCCGATGGTTCCTGAATGACAACCCCTTTGCTTGTGAGTGAGAAACAGAAAGTGACATTACCTAGTTTATTTTAACTCTGAAATCAGAAAGCTAACCAGCATAAAGAGTGAAAAGTTATTAGATTTTTAAAAATTATTTCAGGTTTAGAAATGGAAGGTAACTCACTTACAGCTTACTGGAATACTTATTGAAATAAATCTGCTTTAAAAAATAGGGTCCTAGTGTGCTAGATAGTTAAAGATAGGGTACACTCTCATTGTAAGCCCTAAAACTTTGAAATGGTCTTATGAATAAATGGGTTGATCTTCCACTCTCAAATCTGAACTGTGTGTTCTTGTATGGGGTAGGGTGGAACAAATTTGAAGCCAATTGAGTAAGCTAATCCAAAGTTATAATGATTTTAAAGTTAATTGGTTCATGTCATTTTAGGGGAGTCCGACCTTTTATGCGGGCTGATATCTTCCTCATTTCAGCAAGTTGGGCCACACAAATTCACATGCATGTCACCTAAGCAGTCCATTACTAGTTTTGGATGGACTGATAGTGTTCACTGAAGTATAAAAAGAGTTATTAAGCTGTAAAAAATTAGTTCTTGCATATGCTCAGTAGTGCTGCTGTGGACTCACTCTCACAACTTAAATTATGCTCATATTCGTCCACTCGTTTCCCCAGTCTCCAGCGGTGATTATGGAAACCTCTATTCTGCGTCTACCTCTCTGCATGGGGGCCATGGGGAAGAGCGGCAGTGGCCGCTTCCCTGTGCGTGGCCCCTTCAGCTCCCTGGTGTGGATTGCTATCTGACACACTGTCTCCAACCTGCCAGGACCGCTAGGCCGATACGGCAACGACTGCTGCCTGGAAGGGGCAGGGGACATTCCCACCACAGGCAACCTGAGACACCCTGAGGGATGGGGTAACTAGTATGTTAAGTGTTGGGGTTAGGCAGCATCCGCCTGACCCGGGGGCACTTGACTTAATCATTGTCCTGAGCCCCTCTAAGCCCAGCGCCAACCCCTGGTAGAGTTTAAGGCAGTGTCGTAATGCTGATGCTGAGGTGGCGAGTAGGTAAGTTTGAATTAGCAATTGAAATTCTGGCTCAGTAGAGTCATTGGAATAAATTAGAGAATGAAGTGTAATTTCCATATTTTTTGGTGTGTAAGTTTTGCTATAGTGGATGTTAAATAGTGTTGTTGGTTGCTTGCTTTTTTTAAAAAGATATATATATATATTTTACCAATGAGCCTAACTTGAATGTTTTTTAAAACGGTAAGGTTTTGTTGGTTAATTTGTCTTATGTTGGGCAAACCCAAAAGAGGAACCTCTCTTACTTTAGTCTCAGGCAGGGCTAGCCTTAGGGGCCATGTCTGCATGTCCCTGTGCTTTCAGGGGGCCCGCAAAATGCCCTCCACTGCAGGGCGCCACTGACTCTCATGAGCAGAAGTGACAGGGCTCCCTTCCAGCAGGGCCCCAAATGGAATGGTCTTCAGGGCCCCGCGAGTGCATTTGCTGCTTCTATAGTGCTGGCCGCCTCGCTCTTTCTGCGGTGGGAGACCTCTAGGAAGTAACAGCAGCTGGGGGTCTGGGTTTCCACCACATGCCCCCTCCCCCCCATGCAGGACTGGCTCCATCTTCAGTTACCATCAAAATCTTGGTGAATATTATTAGAGGTGCTAGGTTTGATGTCTCACTATATCAGTTCTCAACTCTGTGGTTTCACTTCTCTGTGGTTTGACATACAATTGTACTGATGTGGGGTTGTTTTTTTTAATAAAAAAAAAATCTTATACGGCAAGTTGTATTCATAAACAAACGCAAGAATGCCAAATAAGATTTGTGTGAAGGTGCCCTAAGGTGCCATGGGAGACCTGCATTTTGCTTTCACCCTGGGCCCTGCAAATTCTAAAGCTGGCTCTGGACCTAGGGTCTGATTAGTTGTGTGTTGTTTTGTACCACGCACTGTCATTGGACGTGATCCAGAACAGCTGCGTGCAGTGTGAAGCGTGCGACGTGGATCCTGTTGTGACTTGTGAATGCGCGACAGTCCCACTACTGGGAGGGGAAAGTTTGTTTGTTGCACACCCGCTCACATCACAAGTGGCGTGTGCTTATTCGCGAGGCTTAGGACTGGCCCCATTTACAGCTGTGCAACTAGGTGTAAAATTAACCCATACTTGTGACCAGAAAATTCTGATTTGGCTGTTGTTTACATCTACTTTGTACTGATGTAATGACTTTGCCAGCTGGATGAATCAGGTTCACAAATATTTCTCTTGATCAGATCATGTAGGGCTCGTTTGCACACAAGGCCGGATCCATGTCAGTGCAGACTGTGTGAATGCACAGGGCCCTCATGTGTTGGGGAAGGACAGGACCACACGGGACCTCAATACATAAAGGCTCATGAATCATCTTCGAATGATAACATGATTATGAGAAGCAGTGGCATACACTATAGAGAGTCAGTCTGCAGAGTAGCCATTGCTATTTGGGTATTGGAAGGGGGCCTGCAACACATGGGGTCTGTGAATAAACTATATAAAAGAACATGATAGTGGTGTGAGATGGTGAGTCAGATCCTGTCGGGTTGTAGATGTCAGCTCCCTGAAATACCAGGGCCTTGTGTCAAACTGGCGGAAAAGCGGATTATGTCACTTTAACAATGATGACTGTCTAACATTCCTATGTTAGGAGCAGGGACACCATCACTTTGCACAGGGTCACAGCTTCTCTCGATCTGCCACTGTTCACACAACCCATGTTGGCTTCCCCCCGGGGAGGTTCAGGAGGTACTGTCCGTGTTCAGCGGGGTTTGCACAGCGAGCAAACCCATGTTAGTCGATATCTCAGCAGGGGCTGCCTTCTACGTTGCTCCCTCTGCTAGGGGAGTGTTGTGTGATGCGCCATTAGTGGAGCTAAAGCTTCCCACCCAAACAGAGGTGGGTTGAGAGAGTAACATGGAGAAGTCCTGTTGCCCCTGCACTGCTCTCTAGATGGATGTCATTTTCCATGAGAGTTTGCAGAATTGCTCACTCTTGTGATATTTTTAAAGTCCCAGCTCCTGGAGTCATGTGATTACATGAGACCTGCTTTCATTTAAACAATCAGTAAGGTGGAGAAAAGCCTAAAATCTTGACTCAAGTGTAACCTAAAGGCTCAAACACCAAACGACCTCAAACATGTTTAAACACTGCATGATTTTAAACCAATCTCCTGATGATTAGTGCTGGCAATACAGAGAATGGCTCCTTCTAAAGCTGGGCTCCTCGGCTACCATTGCTTCACTGACTTGTCCCTGCATGAGGAGAAAAAGTGGCTTTTGATGAGAGAGAGGCCATTGGTAAATGAATGCTGTTGGGATCCCCATTAACTTTGCAGAAGAGTCTTAATAAGTTTGAAGTGTCAGTGTACTAAGGAGTCTCTGTCTCCTTGGGTACCTGACAGTTCTGGGCTCAGGATCCTCAGTCCAAAACTGGGATCATTGGCAGGCCTGGATATGGCTGCTGAAGAATTCTTAAGGGGGATTATTTATTTATACTAGTAATAGTAATTTATTTGTCTCAACCAATTGGTTGTAGCAAAATAGAACAACAAAGACTTTTAAAATATTATATTTATACTAAAAGATGTCCTCTGGCAACCCGGGGCAGCTTACAATTAAAGCAACATTAATATAAATATATATAACAATAACAATAAATATATATATAAAATATTACCTAGACAAAAAAACCTTCAGTTTAAGAAACTTGTTAAGACTGTATAATTACAAATTATACTAAAACGTTAACATGACAGTAAATTGCATGTTAAGACAACTATTAAATATCAGACCAATCTATACATTTTTCTTTTCTCATTCATTAATTAAAAAAATTATGACTTCACTGAAATTAAGCTGCATATAGGTGGTATGGTGACCGAACAATACTTATACGTGATGAGGAATGTATACAGTTCAATTTCAGTTAAGTCATATTTTTTTTATTAATGCCAGCAACTCTGCAAGAGACCAAGCCTCTGTTGTGCCCTTCCAGCCGCAGCACTGGAAAGACAGCTGCAGGACTGGAATGATGGCCCCAGGGACTTGAATGACAGCTCCAGGACTAGAAAGACAGCCTGTGGGAGTGGAATGACAGCCCCAGCACTGGAATGATGGCCCATGGGAGTGAAATGACAGTCCAAAGGACTGGAATGATTGCCCCAGCACTAGAATTACAACCCCAGCACCAGAATGACAGCCCCTGGTAGTGGAATGACAGACCCAGGACTGGAATGACAGCACTTGGGACTAGAATGACATCCCCAGCACTGGAATGACAGCCCCTGGGAGTGAAATGATGGTTGCAGGACTGGAATGACGGATTGTCATTCCACTCCCAGGGGTTATCATTCCAGTCTGGGGCTCTCATTCTACTCCCGGTGGCCGTTATTCCAGTCCCACAAGCCATCACTCCAGTCCACGGGCCTGGCATTCCACTCCCATGGATCATCAGTCCAGTGCTGGGGCTGGATCTGTCTGTCTTGATCGGACTTTGTCCAATCTGTGTGCACTCATTTCCAGTTCCCCCCTCCCCATCATTTCACCGTCCCCTGTGACTGTCAACGTACTCTCTCTCCCTCATTCACGCGTTTCCTGGATCCGCTCCCTGTTTTGGATGTAGCAGGTAGAGCCCATTCAAGTCTATTGGCATTCCTATAGCCCCATTATTTCCAATGGGCATTTGCATGGCTCCCATTGATTCCAATGGGCAGTCGGTGTCGTTCGTTTTAGTACATCCCAAATAACCTCCTTCCCCACTAGCCTGCAGATCCAAAATGGGCCAAAGTCTGCCCTGATTTACCCCACTTACTAAATGTAGTGGGAGAAGAAGCTGCCCCCAGGCAATGGGAGCTTTGCTCTGCTCAGGCTAGCTCCACTGGGCAGCCCCTCAACCCTGGTGGACTTCGTTGCAGCCCAGGCTCCCCAGGCAGCTGTTGGGCGGATCGCTGAGGCCGCTCTGGGCCCGGGCAGGCGCGCTGCTGCGAGCGTGAGAGGAGGTGGAGGGAGGCAGGAAGGAGGCAGGCGCTGGAGCTGTTCAAGGGGAAGTTTCCTGGCTGCTGCCGGCTTCGGTGCAGCGCTCAGGGGGCGCTGGAAAGAGATCGCACCACCTCCTGCTCCCCGGGGCTCTCGGCAGAAGCAGGCAAGGAACCTCGAGCACTGAGCCCGGCCGGCTGCGAGTAAGTCAGGTCCCCGCTGCAGCGCTGATGGGCGGGGGGCTGGGAGCCATGGAGTGTCCCCTGGGGGGGTGAACTGCGCTCTGCGACGCTACGGACCCGGCGTGCTCTCCGGGTGCACTTGCAGCGCTGCCTGGTAGGAATCCAGCCTGCCCCCTGGGCTGCGGCAGCTCCGCCGAGGGAGCTGAAGCGTCTCGTCCCTGCTTTCATGGGGCCAGGGTTACTCTGCAGGCGTGTGCGTGGAGAGCTTGCAAAGGGAAGGGATGGAAGGAACTGAAGATATTTACCCGAGTGCGAGGGGCACCCACTCTGGAAGCCCTGGAAGCCAACGGCTAATGCCATTTGAACAGGTGCGAGTAGGCAGCACGTGGGGAAAACGCCCCCCGGGTGATCAGTCCCACTCCCCGCACGGAAATCAGGGCCCCATACGCACCTTCCTGAGTTGAGGAAACTCTTGCTTGTGCCGTGGTGAGATGTGTCGCTTTCAGCAGTGGGGATTGGGTCGGCCTGCAACACAATGTAAATATGCAGTGCATTACAGGGGCTTAGGGTTTTTTTCTGAAAGCAGTTGCTAAATAATTCTCTGCAAGCCGGGGGGGAGTGACTTATCTAATGTCATTTACGGCGTCAGGATTAGCTAAGGAGCTCCTGCCTTTAAAGCTCTGCTCATTTTTTCCAAATCCAAACCCTTGATTCTGAACCAAATGGGTCACTTCCAAAGGGTGAGACAATCAGCAGTCTCCTGTGTTTGCCAGTAAGTAGGGAAGAACAGCTTGCATGGGACAACCTGCAGTGTTTGGACATCAGCACAGAGACCCCTGAGGCCAGCTACACTAGAGTGACACTGTCCAAGATCTGAGAGCCAGGTGGCAGTGGGAAAAGAGAGCACTTTTCCATCGAAAAGCTATTCCTAAAACTACCAGCCTAGAGCCAGCACCAACAAATTTCCCATTGTGCCTTCCTGTGACCCTATCAATACAACAAAATTTGGGGGTATATTGGTCACAGCAGGATGATCTGTCATCTCATTTTGTACCAGGGAGACTGAGAGTTGTATTTCCCACTGCTTTAAATGCATGCAGTATTGAAGCTAGATATGAACTGGCTTGGTAATAAATCAAAGCGCAGAGATTTAAAAAAAAAAATAATATTAAGCACTGTAGTAATGTTCCAGGTTTGTTTTTGGGTTTAAGGAATGGACGGATCCTTCTGTCATGTTGCTGGAGGATGGGGTGGGAGGAGAGGGGTAGTTTGTATTCATTTAAAGTTTAGGAATGAAAATGCTTACTTTAGTGTAATGGCAGCAGCACAAGACACTTCTCCAACATTCTCGCCCAGGGTTGCAATAGAAGAGTTGTCACAAGTAGAGTGGGAGGATCAGCCACCCCACACAGTGTATGATTCCTCCTAAACATGGAAGATGATTTTGGAAGCTCAGCCAAACAGGGCTGGACTTAGAATTTTTGGGACCCAGGGTGAAGATAAAATGTGAGGCTCCTGGTGACTGGAAGGTGGTCATGTCTGGCCCCCCCCACACCCTGCCCTGATGAAAACGGGCCCCAGCCCACTATGGGGGCCCCAGCAGGGCCCAGGACAGTCACCCCAGGTAACTCTGTGGTAACTTAAGGCCGGCCCTACAGCCAACCAACCTGCAGATTGAATTATTTTCTACATTGCCTACTGTTTTGGGTCCGCATGCAATTATTGGCAAGGAATCCAGTAAAGGAGGGGTGTGTGCGGCATAGTTCTTTGTGAAGGCACAGAAGACTCAGGTCTTAGGTCATCATCCCTCTGCCTGACAGTTGGCTCAGTGGGGCTGATCCCATGCCCTGCATGCAATCTGAGCACATGCGTGCAACCCGCGCCCATTGCGGGAACGTTGTGCTACGTGTAAGCTGTGTGTGACTCGTGCTCAGAAGGTTTGGGATTGTTTTGGAATGGGCTAACAAAAGGGTTTTTAAGGCCCCTGTGACTTTAGCAAATTCCTGTCCACAATGATCATGCCACTAAGCACCATTTTGATCCTTCCTCTTGTCTTAACTGTCTTGGTTTATATAAAAGCAAGGGTAGGAGCTGAGGAGCTAGTTTATTCAGTGTTGAGAAAATTTTTAAAGTTGCATTGTGTTCTCCAAATTATGGATGCAGGGTCTCTTGGGCTGTATGCATTCAGATGAATTTTAATTTACTTTTCCCTGCCCTTTTAATTCAATTATATAACTATAGAATCCAGAGGAGCCAGCGATATCAGTGCTCAAAATAGCCATCCTTTCCCTCTGGACTTAGAAAGAGAGGACGTCTGCCACTGATGTAAAATAAAGACATTTAAATTAAATTAACCTAAGAGCTTTGTGCTGCTTCTTGCAGATTTCCTTCCTTCATTTCTTTATCCTGTTTCTGTCCTTTAATGTCTACCCTAATCTACCAATCTTCATGTGATTATAATTTTTCTTTTCTCATGTCTGTCCACTTTTTGTTTTTTAAAAATCTCTTCATAAAGCAGCAACACTGTACTTTTTAATGATATTTAGCTTTTAAAAAATGTTTTGCCAACCTGGTCATTAATTAATCAACCAACTCTCTGAGACTGGTAAAGATTTATCCCCATTTCACAGCTGGGGAATAAACAACAAGTGCCTTAACCAAGTCTACTGAAGGAATCCAGCAAAGGAAAGAGAATTTGTTCTCTGGATTTCCTGGCTCTTACTCCTATGTTTAATCTACCAAAGGTTGCTTTCTGAAGCTGTTGAGCCATCCTGCTTTGTGATCAGTGGCAGCTTTGGCTATTCAGAGAGGTGCTACAAAAGAATTTCCTTTCAACCATTGTCTTGATATTGCTTTCTATGTTTGAAGTTATCTTCTTAAGTAGAAGGGACAGAAACCTTCTTCTCATAAATGAAAAAAGAAATTAATTCTGACATTTTCAAAGTTCTACAAGCCAGGGGAGTTTACAGTTGTGCCCTCACAGGCCTTAAAAGGCTTCCTCTTGTTTTGAGCTGTTTCTGTGGCCTTCCCATGTCAAAGTCGTAACTACTGCTGCTTTAGGCAGCTGGCCTGGCTAATGGAATCAATGGAGCAAGGTCCCTAACTTCTCTATTAATGACGTGGATTTTTCAGCGGGCGGGAGAGGAGTATAGTTTTGTACATCATGCCCCAAGTGAACGAAAGCTCACTTCTCTGTTGGAAAGACAGCATCACCAAAGCAGAGAGAGAAATTAATTTCAGCATGAACTTGCACAAATAACTTTCTTTTCTCACTCTTTATAAAATTTATCATTTTATTCCTTGAACTATTGGAGTACCCCTTGAAAGCAGTATACAGTGATGTGACATTAGCTAACACCTGAGAGTTGAAATTAGTAACTCTGGTAGGTGTAGCGTCAGTTGTCTTTTTCATTTGGTCTTTTGTGTGATTTAATTACAAGTAGTGGAATGTTATCAAAGCTTTGCTGCTTTGAGCTACTCTGAGCAAAAACAGTTGATTTTGTTTGTTTAAAAAGTATCTTAAATATTGTACTGATAGGAATACAGACCGCTACTTGTAGGGCAGAAATATTTAATAGCCCTTTTCAATAAAACTGGCCCTATATAAATCAAACACTGCCATTATCTTTAGATTGCCTCTTACAATAAAAACAAAAGGCTTTCTAAACTGATGTATGACTCTTACACATAAAAGACATCCTAGAGAATTTTCTTTCATTCAGAGCTGGTGAGATTGGAAAGGGCAAAGTTAGCACTTAATTTCTAGGACAGTTTACAGTTTCACTCATTAACTGTAGGTGAATGTCCTGAATCCATTAGAAATGTATGAAGGAAATAATCGGATAATCCACCTCCCATTGTGTCAGTAGATCTGGTTCTGTTGTCCTTAGAAATGGAAAACTCACGTTGGAAGTTTTGTCTGCATTCAGAATCTATCCAGCCAGGGTAGATTTAAAATAATAATTAAAAAAACGTTGGCAAGCCCAAAAGAATAAAAAATAAATCTGTTTTCCTTTATCAACTTTATATTTTTTATTAAAAATGCAGTTCTGCCCCCCCACCCCATACATTCTAAATGTGTTTTGGAGAACAGGAAGTTCCAGTTGATCACAACAGAAAGATTGCACTGGAGTGTGCATTTTCTACTCTCTCTTAATTTGGACTGTCCCCAAGCCCTGGTCAGCTCTCCTTGTTCCCTATAGTCGCATTACTATTGTAATTTTGATGACTAGATTGCACAGTCAGTCCACTTTTGCTGTATTTTGGACTTTATGCCCTAGACAGAAATCTGACTTTCAGAGCAAGGACAATTTGAGGGTGCAGAGTAGGGGTGGGACTCCAGAGGGAATTTCAGATTTTTTGTATGCGTTTCCCCCAATTGATGTCAATGGGAACAAACTGCAGTGCAAAAAATCCAAATTAAAAAATCAGTGTTAAACATCTGAATTTTCCAAAACCGAAAAAAGATCTGAATTTTCTGATAGGACATTTCACAACTGTCTCATTTCATTTTAAGGGGCCTCAGTTTCGATTTTCAATTTCATATTTTGAAATGTGCACTGTATTGAGCACAAGTCCCACAGAGAATGCAAAATGTGACTTTAAAGTTTCACTCATTTAGATGATCCAGTCCAATGACTGGATATCTCAAATTCTCCATGTGTAGACTTCAGCAGCAAGTCAAAGTACAGCAGTCCCAGCATCTAAACTTCCATGATTGCCCTAATCGCCCGTTAGTCCTTAAAAACAATCACTTGTATATATTAGTATTTGTAATGGCTGCTTAACGCGTTGAAAAAACCTAGTTTAAGAAAACATCCTGCTGTTTCTTCTTTTTCCTTCTCTTTTGCTCTGTTTTTTAAACCAGGAAATTCAACACATGCACAAACTGTTGTTACATGGAAAAGGAAACACAAGGGACTCCTCTGAAAGCGTTATTAATTTGTTTCTGGTGTTGACAGCCATGTGACATGAAGCCCTTTCCACACCCTGTAACATGAATTTCTTACAAGATTTATTAACCTTTATTGTTTTTAATATGTAGAATGAAAGCTAACCCAAAGTTGTTTGAATATTTATGGAACATGGAGGTTTTTCAAATAATTCCACAAGGACGTAGTTTGCCAATACAGTATATTTTGGTGCAGTAATGGCATGGACTCTTCCTTTGTTTATGGAATAGTTGGTATCCTCCCTGACTATGGGCCTAATCCAACACCAGGTTAGATCAATGGAAAACTATCCCTAGACATCCATGAAGTTGGTTCAGACCAGTGCTTGGATTACAGTTGTGCCTGGGTGTAGGGTTGTCAGCTATGCAAATTTTCCTGGGACACATGAAAAATACATGTTTCAGGCCATGCATTGGCACCTAAGTGTCCGTGGGTGGTGGTGTGTGTGCGTATCTGGCAACTCTACCTGAATGGGCTGGGCCCCCTTAGCTTTTGTGAGAGCTCTTGTACCATTGGTTTTAAAGATGTCTGTCTCTTTCTTGTCCTATCCTTCTTTCACAAAATGGCTTCAGCTGAGATCTTCATGAAGTGATGCAGCATTTGTTTCTGGGCTATTCATGTATGCCTCTTCAACCCAGATTAAACACCAATGTGATATTTAACCACTCTTTCAGCTACTTCAAACTACTCTTTCATGTCAAATCTCCCTTGCACCAACTTCTGCCCCATGGAGCAGAGATGTAATCATCATGCCTAGTGGTTCAGTGAATGGGATCTAGTACCTGCAAGGCTGTGTAAAGTCCTATACATATCCCACTGTCTCCTGTAAGGTGGGGGAAGCTGGGATGGCTGAGCCCGGGGGAATGACTTCTGGAGCCCAGACGTGGCTGTACTGGCAAGTAGGGAATCAGAGGCTGGGGCTTATCATTTTTATTATTTGGTGTACGGTGTCATCAATATGCTGATAACACCCAACTCTGCCTCTCTTTTTCATCAGACCCAGGCCCCGCAGTCTTGGTGCTTACCGAGTGTCTGGCAGCTGTGGGGGGATTGGATGAGGGAAAATCCACTAAAGCTGAATCCCGATAAGACGGACATTGGTGGGTAAGGCGGCAGGGCTGATGGTCCCCATCATTGATGGGGTCTGTCCTCCACTGGTTCCCCAGGTACGGAGTCTGGGGGTGCTCCATGACTCGCAACTCCGCTTGGTTGCTCAGGTGGAGTCTGAGGCGAGGAGTGCCTTTCGCCAATTACATCTGGTGCGTCGACTTCGGCTGTATGTCTCGGACTCTGACCTGACCACTGTCATCCATGCTTTCATCACCTCTAGGCTAAACTACTGTAACATGCTCTACATAGGGCTACCCATGGTGATGGTTTGCAGACTGCAGCTGGTGCAGAACGTGGCGGCCCGCCTGCTGGTGGGATTGGGCCACCAGGAACATATTACACCGGTTCTTCGGGCTCTGCAGTGGCTGTCTATAGTCTTCCGGGCCTGATTTAAGGTGTTGGTGCTTGCCTATAAAGCCCTAAGCAGCCTCGGTTTGACCTATCTGCGGGATCGCCTCACCCCCCTGAGTCCTGGATCAACCCCTGAGGTCATCGAGGGTGTGTGTGAATGCTCTTCTCAAGGTCCCCCAAGTCTGCCGGGGGGCCACGATGGGGAGGGCCGCCTTGGTGGCTGCTCCGTGACTGTGGAACTCCCTGCCGTTGGAGGCCCGTCTGGCCCTGCATCTCCCCTCTTTTTGGCACTGTTGTAAAATGTGGCTGTTCCGCCTGGCCTTTGATGGGGAGGATGGGGGGAAATGGGTTAGGGTGGTGGGTGGTTAGGGATATTTTATTTCCTCCTTGTTTGGAGTCTTTTAAATTGTTTTTATTGTTGATTGTAAGCTGCCCAGAGCTGCCTGTGGCAGGATGGGTGGGGTAACATTTAATAAATAAATAAATAAATAAATACGGGCCCCCTGACCTTCATTATCTGAGTACTGGCTCAGATCCCATATTTCTACACCAAACCCTTACTTTTCAAAAAGGTTTTCATTTTATTATTATTATTATTTATTATTATTAATTAAAATTTATATGCCGCCCCCTCCTGCTACAAGCATCTCGGGGTGGCTAACAACATTTACAAATGCATAACTAAAAATACAATTAAAAAATCTAAAAAACCCAGATTAAAATAACCCATACCCAAACCCTCCCTAACCCAACCCAGCTCCCCGCCCACTACCCGTCTCCCCCACTCCTACCCACTCCCTTCCCCGAAGGCCTGGAAGGCCAGCAGACTTGGGGCCAGTTGAGCTTCCTCCGGGAGGGAGTTCCACAGCTGCAGTGCAACCACCGAGAACTCCCTCTCCATTGTGGGCCTCCGGCTAACCCGGGGGACCTCAAAGAAGGCACCCCTGGCGGACTGCAAAGATCGCCCCAGGACCCGAGGAGTGAGGTCCTCCTATCTCAGATAGGGGGGCCCAAGCCATATAGGGCTTTAAAGGTTAAAACCAGGACCTTGAATTGGGCCCGGAACACCATAGGCAACCAGTGCAGAGCTTGGAGCCCTGGTGTTACGTGCTCCCTGCAGCCCGTCCCTGTCAGGAGATGGGCCGCCGCATTCTGCACCAGTTGCAGCTTCCGAACCGTCACCAGGGGCAGCCCCACGTAGAGTGCGTTGCAGTAATCCAGCTTCGAGGTGATGAACGCGTGGATGAGGGTGGCCAGGTTGGAGTCTGAAACATGGCCAGAGCCTCCGCACAAGATGTAGCTGGTGAAAGGCTCCCTTTGCCACCGTCTCTATGTGGCAATCCAGCTGAAGGCTGGGGTCCAACAGGACTCCCAAGCTCTGGACCTGGAGAGCCAGCGGGGGGCGGACCCCCACAACGATTCTGAATATAATTTTAAAAAAAAACTTTTGTGCTTGAAAAAAAACCAATCCATTTTCTTTCCTGGTTGGATATTTCTCCTTCAGTTTTAAAGGTAATACCGACCATGCTGATGATACAGATCTATCATATTTACTTGAATTCATGATTTGAATAGAATGCTGCTGTTTTAGTATTGAATCAAACCCCACAATGGGTGCTAACAGAAAAGACGTTGCTCTCTATTGACGCCCTCCCCTTTGTCCCTGATTTATTTGCTTGTCTGAATGGTGGTGGCCACTGGCCACCATGTGTTTGACCCAGTGCTGCCCTGGGGCGGAGGCATCCCCAGGAAGGGAGAGCATGCCATGCAGTTTAACCAGGCCCAAACTGGGCTAGCGGGCAACCATGGGGCCAGGTCTTGTTTGGTAGGGTCTCCCTTAGCCCCAGGTCTGCCAGCACCACAAAGGTGCAGCTAGCACCCCCTTCTCCGCTGACAGCCGGCCAGGAGAGGGGAGCACAGAAGTTCCCAGGGGCTCTCTGGGGTGCAATCTGCCCTCCTCTCTCCCAGCCGGCTGTGCTAGCTCTGGCTCGGATGGAAAGGGGGATCACGGCCAGGGAAAGCTTCTTCCCTAGCTGTGACCCCCCTTTCCAGGCCCACTGCACTCATTTCCTGGTAGGAAAGAGGAGGAGCAGGGATCAAAGCCAGCAATCCTGTGATCGGTTCCTTTCCTGAATGGAGAGAGGATCACAGGATCCGAGTGATACCTCTGGAGGGGCTGCAGGTTGACTTTGATCCCTTTTCTCTCCTGCCAGGAAAGGAGAGCAGCGGACCTGGAAAAGGGGGGGCCACAGCAAGGGAAGAAGCCTTCCTTGTCTGTGACGTGCATTCCATTAGAGCCAGCGTGGATCGCACCCTTCTCTCGGTCAGGCGGCTGGAAGAGGGTAGTGTAGACACAGGGGGATTGTGTGCTGCACTTTGGGCAATCGCAATCTGGAGCTGGCGGCAGGGAGGGGAGGGAGGATGGGTCGGGAAGCAGTCTGTGCTGCATCTGCCTCTGGTTTCCTCCCCAGCCCTGCTCTTCGGGGGAGGAGGAGAACCATTCCCTGGGATCCAGCCACCTCTGGCGAGGGGATCATAGGAGCTGCGTGGATCCTCAAGTGGGGCTGCACGCTGCCTTTGGTCCCTGCGCCTCTCCTTTCCCGCCAGGAACAGGAGAGCCGTAGGCACGGCTAGGGAAGAAGCTTCCCCTGCTGTGACCTCTCTTCCATCGGAGCCAGTGCTAGCTGATAGCGGGGGTGGGGAGGAGAGGAGTGCAAGCGATTCTGCTGTTGATCTCATTGTCCCCAGGTCCCCCAGGCACAGTGAGATTGCTGGAGCAGCTGCCCAGCTGTCAGGCAGGAGGGGAGTGTAATAACATCATTTGTGGCAGCTGGCACAAACCTATGAACTGTGGGAGGGGGCTGCCTGTCTGAAGGGCTCCCAACACTGCCCATAGGGGTGACAGCATCGTGGGGACTTCACAGATTGAACACGGGTTCCAGGCGCTGCCTCCCTTCCCATGTGTTGGGACACCCAATGAATGTGGAGCCATGTACTGCCCTGGATCCGCATATCAATCTCCATAGGAGTTCTTATTCTTGATGCGCATTAGGAGCAATATATGACCTTAAGTAAGAACATGTGCTCTCTGGTCAACTTTTAAATTGCTATTGACAGATGCCATTGGAATGAGTTACGTAGCCTTGTTGGCTGTAGTGGTCCCCTGCTTCAGCAGCCTAGGGTTTGGATCTGTGTTGATGATCCAGATTTAGGGCTTTTAGAGTTAATGTGTGCATGTAAAAGTCAAACAGGTAGGGTGAAATTTTCAAAGACATGTATGGCAGTTAACCCTTTACTCCCATTGAAATTTACTAGATGTTGGTGCGTAATGGCCTTTCATGTCTTTCAGAATATCCCTGCAAGGGGCAATTGAAATTAGACGCCTCTAATTTGCTCCGTATTCCCCACCTGAGACCTAGCATAAATCCATCTTAGATGGTTTAGCTCAGGACCGATTTTGCAGTCCAGTCTAAATAGAGTGTAGACACAAGGCTTCTGTGCCTAGAGATGAAGCAGCTCCTTTTGGGTTTTGCAGTGCTACCACTGGTTTAACAAATACATAAACCGCTAATAAACGTTTATATTTATCCCATAGACACTACTACTTTTAAGTTCCAGTTTTTCTCAAATTCTAGATAATCAACACATTCATTCTTTTGTTTTCTGATATATAGAAGACTTACAGAGAAAAACATTATACAGTTGTTCAAGTCTGAAATTCTGGAAGGTCTTAGACAGGGGGAAAAGACTTACCATCCATGTCAGAAGTTAGTTGTGAAGAGAAGAGCTTCTAAGCTTTCTGAGCGGCCCAGGAAGAATGAGCGTACATTACTTTAATGGGCAGCTCTGGCTTGGGGATTTACAGGGATACTTCCTGCATGCCATTGGTAAGAGCCTGCATTTTAGAGGTATCCTTGTGAATATGCTGTAGGAACAGATCTCAGAGTAGACTAGATTATTACAGGATTTTCTCATTCACTAACTTCTCAGTAAAATATTAAAAAGTGCCGAACCCAACTGAGTGGGGAACCTCAGGTTTAGGGGTCAATTGTGGCCCATGGCTTATTTTTATGTGGCCCTTTTGCAGTTCCTCAATCTGGCCGTTGGATAGTTCCTACTTCTGAGCACTGAGAATCTGAGCTCAGAGTGAGGGAGCAGAGATGAGGGCATGCACACAACGATAGGGGGCAGATCCATGCTCTGGACTCTCCTCTTGAGTGCACTCCCCTAAGCACCTCCACCCCCAAATTCTTTGTGGCCGTTGGAGCCTTGTACAATGTTCAAGGTGGCCCCTGTGAGGTAAAGGTTCCCTGTTCCTGCTATAAGTTCTTTTGCCATATATTTAAAAATTGCAGCTGACCAGCACAAGTGAAGAAACCCAACCTTCAACACACTGCCGCAAAACAGGAAAAAGGGAGGGTAGGAGGATGGGGTGTGTTGAGAGAGAGTTTTTTGGGGGGCAAAAGAAGAAAGACCTGCCTTGCATGCTAGACTCACAAAGTGCCTCTTAGGCAGATACTTCCTCCGTCAGACTCTACTTGCAGAGCTATGTCAGATGCTGATTGAAAATCAGAAATGTATTTGCATGTTTTTCTCCTCCCTTGCGTTCTCTCAGAATGACTATAAGTATGTGAATGTGTGTATGTTGGTCTGTCTTTTACAGGTGCATTATATCTCCTAAACCAGGTACCCATTTCGTTCATTAAATTGGGATCCCCAAGGACAGTTGAGAGCAGCTGCCAAATCTGCAACTGTGTGGGTTCCCAGGCTGGAATTAAGGGGGTGTTCACAAAAGCAATAAGTTTTATGGTGGTTGTTTTTTTTAAAACTGTCAACTGCTTGGGCCCCAGGTATCAGAAAGACTGCCTCTTCACTTATGTCCTATTGTGGCCTCTGAGATCGGCTGAGGATGTCCTCTTGTGAGTACCAACTGCCCATGAAGTTCGTACAATGAGGGCGCGCAGAGAGGTGTTCTCAGTGACTGCTCCTCACTTATGAAACTCTCTCCCCTTGGAGAGCCTCCTAAGCCTGAGCCTGCTTATCTTTTGGAAGAGGTGTAAGACCTTTTTGTTTGGCCAGGCATTTGACGGGCTGGGATAGGGTTGAGTGGGATGGAGTAGAGGGGTTAGGGAGTGGTTTGGTGGGTGAGGTTTAGGGTTTCTTTTACTTGTCTTTATATGTTTTTCATATATGTTTCATATGTTCTGTGTATGTATTTTATATATTTTTGTATGCTGCCCTGAGTCTTTGATGGAAGGGTGGGATAATAATAATAATAATAATTAATATTGTATGTTTAAGGGATTTTCTGTTTTTAACTGCTGTATTTGGCAGCTTTACTTTCTAGATTTTGGTAAGAATTCTTTCCCAAATGCTAGGAGTCTCTTAAAAGTAACAGCTACAAGAGGCTGTCTAGGAATGTGCAATTATGTTTAACAGTTAGGTATAGAAGTTATACATGTGTGCTGTTTCTTACTAGTAGTTCTAGAAAATAATTCCATTTTTGACAGACCACTTCTTTTAATTTTTTTTTTTTTTTTACTGAGCAGGTGCAGAGCAATAAAGGTGCATCCCTTCCACCAATATCATACACAGAAATGTTAGGGCCTGGGACAAGTTCTTAAGGCAGGATGCTGCTTAAAAACTATTTGGGCAAGTTATTTATTTATTTATAACATCGTGGGGGGCATACCTTGGATCTTGTGTTTTGCACTGGCCTTGGGGCAGGTGATCCGTTAGTGGGGGAGATATCAACTATACCTGTGTCATGGATGGACCATTACCTCCTGCAGGTCTCACTCCTGGCACATGTCTGCCCCCGAAAAAGTGCAGAGCCAATTCGAATGGTTCGCCCCTGGAGGTTGATGGAACCGGAACGATTCCAGATGGCTCGGGGCGAGATATCCTCTGATTTTGATGACCATCTCATTCATGACCTTGTCGTATTATGGAATACTCTGATGACTGGGGATATTGATTGGATGGCTCCTAGGCGTTTGCTACCTGCATGACAGCACCACAGGACTCCTTGGTTTTCCGAGGCGCTGAAGTTGCTGAAGTGAGAAGGGCGGCAGTTAGAGCGACGGTGGTGTCGTTCTCGTGCTGTAGCCGACAGATTGCATCATAGAGCTAGTTTACGGGTCAATGCCATAGCTCTGCGGGCAGCAAAGAAGGAGTTCCTTGCTGCCCTCATAGCATCCACACAATCCCATCCAGCGGAGCTTTTCTGGGTGGTGCATGGGTTGGTCAGTCCAGACTCCCTTCACCTGGGAGTGGAGTCATCTAAGACCCGTTGTGACATGTATGTGGATTATTTTGTAGAGAAAATCACTTGTATTCACCAGGACTTCAACCCTGCAATTGATATACATGAGGAACTGGAGGTTATGAAAGCCCCATCTTGTCCAATTGTATGGAATCAATTTCAGTCGGTGACACCCACCGATGCGGTCGATGTTCTTGGGGCAGTTAGGGCCACCTCTTGTGAGTTAGATCCGTGCCTGTCTTGGCTAATTAAATCTTGCCGGGAGACAATGGGTCCGTTGCTGGCTGGAGTGGTCAATGCCTCCCTTCGGGAGGGCAGAGTGCCAGGCTGTCTCAAGGAGGCGGTGGTGCAGCCTTTGCTCAAGAAACCATCGCTTGATGCTGACTTCCCCACCAGCTATCGGCCTGTCTCCAACCTTCCCTTTTTAGGGAAGATTATTGAACGGGCTGTGGCCCAGCAGCTGCAAGGGCATCTTGATTGTGTCAGTTTTCTTGATCCCTCTCAGTCAGGATTTCGATCGGGTCATGGCACCGAGACTGTGCTTGTGGCTTTGATGGATGATGTGTACCGGGAATGGGGTCATTCAACCCTCTTGATCCTTCTAGATTTATCGACTGCATTTGATACCGTTGACCACGAGATGTTGGTGATGCACCTGCGGGACTGTGCAGGGGTGGGCGGGACTGTTTTAGAATGGTTCCGCTCATTCCTGACTGGAAGAACTCAGTGAGTGGTGCTCGGGGAAAATTTTGTCATACTGGGACCTCTCGTGTGGAGTCCTGCAGTGTTCTGTTTTGTCCCCTCACCTGTTCAATGTGTACATGCAGCCACTCATCGAGGTGATCAGGAGGTTTGGCGTATGGTGACATCGATATGTTGATGACACCCAGCTATACCTCTCTTTTTCAACAGACCCAGGCCCGGCAGTCTCGGTGCTTACCCGGTGTCTGACGGCTGTGGGGGACTGGATGAGGGCAAACCAACTGAGGCAGAATCCTGACAAGACGGAGGTGATGTTGGTGGGTAAGCCGATGGAGATGGCGACCCCTGTCATTGACGGGGTCTGTCCTCCATTGGTTCCCCAGGTTCAAAGTCTGGGGGTGCTCCTCGATGCGCAGCTCCGCCTGGATATCCAGGTGGAGGCTGTGGCAAGGAGTGCTTTTCACTGACTACACCTGGTGCGACGGCTCTGGCCGTATGTCTCAGACTCTTATCCACCCAACCCCCCTACCTCCTGATTCACCCTTTTCCCCCACCCTTGTAAATAATACTGTGTTACACTGCCTCCTAAAGGTGCTCAAGCCCGGACATAAACGAACCTCCTGGGGGAGGGAATTCCATATCTGTGGGTCAGCCGCCAAGAATGCCCTCCTCGTTGTGGAGGCCAAGTTAAGAACATAAGAAGTGCCATACTGGGTCAGACCAATGGTCCATCTAGCCCAGCATCCTGTCTCTGACAGTGGCCAATCATGGTGGCTTGGGAGAAGCACCCAACAGGTCACAATGGGAGATCTGTTCCCTGTTGTTTCCCCCAGCTCCCGTCATGTTCTCTGATCCTGTCTGGCTAATAGCTGCTAATGGACCGATCTTCCAGAAACTTGTCCAAACCTCTTTTAAACTCAGCTATAGTACT
>QEPC01013929.1:2425110-2441524 GCA_003113815.1 Sphenodon punctatus
AACAGGCTCAGCCTAGGGGGATGGGTGGAGGGGGGGGAGGTCGGGTACAGGGTGGGGGAGGGAGCGATGGTCAGCAGCTTACCTGCTCAGTCTGACTCTGACTGCTCCGTCCTGAAGTTCTGCTGCTGCATTGCCGCTTCCCCCCCCCCGCTCTGAGCGGTGGATGGGGGGGAGCAGGAGTGGCAGCGGGTCCTGGAACTGGCGCGTGGCGTGACTCAGTCTCGGGGGACTGAGGCAGGCAGGAAGCGCGTATGCGTGCTTCCTCCCTTCCTCAGTCCCCCAAATCAAGCTATCTCACCAGGGCTGTCAGTGCGACCGCCCTGGCGAGATCTTCCATTGGGCGCAATGGAAAGGCCAGCCCCTCCCTCCACAGTACATCCCATGCATGCTGTGGACGGAGGAGTTCAGCCGCCCAAATCGAATTTTCCATAGGAAAATGCTGTTTGGGCGGCTGAGCAGCAGCCTTTTTGTCCCTTCAGGGGCCCACTCCCTCTCCCAGCGGAGAGGGTGGGTTCCCGAAGGGAGAACAAGTTCAGTGACAGCTACAGCCATCTCTGCAGCAGCTCAGAAGCTGCTGTAGCTGTCATAAGCGGCGGCGTGTTTTTCTTTTTTCTTTTTTACAGTTTAAAGCCGCGGCGGTGCCACCGTAGTGTTTTGGGGGGCACCGCCCTAAACGCTCTTCAGGGGGAGCTGCGACTGTCCCACTGCTGTGGCAACACAGGTCCCCCTGGTTTATGGAAGAGCTGAGGTGGCTGAAGAGGGAGGGTAGGCCGTTAGAGTGTAGGTGGCGCTTGACTTGCGCTGAAGCCAACCGATTGTGACATAGATTGTTTTTAAAAAAACTATGCTGTGGCTATGATGGTGGTGAAGAAATATTTATTCTCTGCTATCATGGTGTCTGCAAAGTCTTGTCTGGTGGACCTGTTCCAGGTGGTGAGGGGCCTGGTTAATCCAGTCTGCCTCCACCCAGAAATGGAGTCAACTAATGCCTGCTGTGAACGTTTTATTAACTACTTTGCAGACAAAATAGCTTGTATTCACCACGACTTGGGTGCTGCCATTTATTTGCAGAATCAGAGTTTGGGGTTATGGAAGCTTGGTCTTGTCCTGTTTATTTGGATCAGGTTCAATTGGTATCACCCACTAATGTGGGGGAGGTGCTTGGGGCAGTGAAGGCAACCTGTAGTGAATTAGATCCTTGCGTCTCCTGACTGGTGAAAGCCAGCCGGGAGGCTGTTGCTGGCTGGGGTTGTCAGTGCCTACTTTTGGGAGGGTAGGGTGTCAGATGCTCTTAAAACTGCAGTTGTCCAGCGCCTGCTTAAGCCATTTTTGGATGCTGACTCCTGGCCAGCTATCAGCCTGTCTCTAACCTTCCCTTTCTAGGGAATGTTATTGAACTGGTGGTTGTCCGATAGCTCCAGGATCATCTCAATACCGTTGGATCCCTGGACACGTTTCAGTTAGGCTTTTGTTCTGAGTGTGACATGGAGACTGTGCTTGTGGTCTTGGTTGATGACCTGCACCTCGAGATTGATGGGGGGAACTCTACCTTGTTGATCTTATCAGATTTTTTTGAGGTATTTTAAAGATTTTTATGATATTTTAAATGAATGGGGCTGTGTTTTTTAATTTGATTTTCTTTCTGTATTTTATGTTGTAAGCCGCCCCGAGATGCTATGGGCATGAGGGGGCGGCTAATAAATGTTTATAATAAATATAATAATAATAATAGATTACTGCAACATACTCTATGTGGGCTGGCACCTTGATGTGGGCTGGCACCTTGATGACTGTTCAGAAGCTGCAACTGGTGCAGAATATGGCGGCTCGCCTCTTTTTGGGGGCAGGGTGCCGGGCGCACTACGGTGCTCTGTAGTCCCCTATAGCTTTCTGGGCACAATTCAGGATGCTGACCTTGACCTTTAAACCCCTAAACAGTCTAGTCCCCACGTACCTGTGTGACTACCTGTCCTTCCTTGCCCCACTGTGGCCGCTGTGATTGACCAGGAGCACCTCCCTGTGGGTACCATCCGTTAATCTTGTTTGTACAATGAGTGCTCGTAGGGAGGTGTTCTTGGTTGCTGCCCCAGTGCTGTGTAACTCCCTTCCCCTGGAGGTTTGTTTGAGCCCAAGCCTGAGCATCTTCTGGAGGTGGTGGTGTAAGACTTTTTTGGTTGAAAAGGTATTTGGTGGGTGGGGATAGGGGATGGGGGTTTGGTGGGTGGGTTTTGGGGCAGGGGTGTGAGGGGAGGTTGGGTGTGGGGAATGGGGAGGTGGGGTTGGGTGGGATTTATGGGGTTTTTTGGGTGAATTGGGTGGGTTCTTAATGGGGATTGTAATTTGACGGTTTTTTAAATCTTTTATAGGTTTTTTATATGTTTATATATGTTATGTTTATAATTTTTGTTTTGTAAACTGCCCTGAGCCTTTTGAGGGAAAAGTAGGATAAAAATGTGAATGCGTTGATTCTACTTATAACAGAAGAACTTATACAAAACTTGATTCCTTTTATTTCTGTCTTCCTTTCAAGTTCTGAACACAAAGTACTTTCATCCTAAGTTCAGCAGGTTTTTTGAAAGTAAAACAGTGAGAATCTACAAATCTTAAATCATAGCTGAGCCAATAAAATATCACCTATTGATCAGTGCCACCTAGAGGTGACATTGATGGGAAGTAAGAATTGGAGCTGACTGAACAATGACTTTGAGTATCTATCAGTGCTCATAGAATTCTCAAATAATGTAGAGATTCCACGTAGCATTGTATTTCCAATAATGAATAGGAACTTTTCTGATTCTATGCATGCTTTGTGCCTACATCAAATTCCTTGTTTTAGATTCATCTGCATGTTGTAGAGAGGCAAGGCAAGGAAACCTCAGGCTGCCTGTGCCTTGTTTTGTAAAAGGGGAGTGGCCTTTTCTCACTTCCTGGATCCAGTTTCTTCCCTCAAGCACTGAAAAACTGAGCTTGGGGTAAGAGAGTTGAGATGAGGGCATGGCACATATTCATGATATGCATCCTTCTCTTCTGAGCACACCCCTGTCCACAACTTCAGTGCAGCTCTTGGAGCTTGTACTCATTAGCAAAGTGATCCCGTGAAAGGAAAAACTTTTCACAATCCTTGTTATAAGACAACAGGAGTATTTGCATTTTTCTCATGCTAAAAAGCGATAAGCAAATAAATCATTTAAAAAATGTTTGTTTGTTTATTTTCCACCCTCCCCTGAGGCTCAGTGCAGCTTACAATCCAATTAAACAATTAAAATATGAAACCCTAAAACCCCAACCCCCGCCAAACCACCTCCCCCCCCCAACATCTCTACCCCAAAACTATCCACCAAACCCCACTCCTATCCCTGCCTGCCAAATGCCTTTTCAAACAAAAAAGTTTTACAGCACCTCCGGAAGATACTCAGGCCTGAGGCTCAAATGAATCTCCCGCAGAAGGGAGTTCCAAAGCACCGGGGCAGCAACCGAGAATGCCCCCCTGTGAGCCCTTGTCATATGAACAAGGCTAAACAGATGGTACCCACAGGGAGGTGCTCCCGGCTGATCTCGGGGGCCGCAGTGGGACGTGGAAGGACAGGCAATCTTTCAGATATGTAGGGTCCAGACCATCTAGGGCTTTAAAGGTTAAAACCAGCACCTTGAATGCCCAGAAAGCTATAGGCAGCCAATGTAGACTTTGGAGCAGCAGTGTAATGTGCTCCCAGCGACTCATCCCCAAAGGGAGGCGAGCCACTGCATTCTGCACCAGCTGTAGCTTTCAAACAGTCCTCAAGGGCAGCCCCACGTAGAGTGCATCACAGTAATCTAGCCTTGAGGTGATGAAAGCATAGATGATAGGGATGGGCGAATGCGGTTTGGATGTTCGGAGTTCGGACTGAACTCGGTCTGTTTGAACGTCCAGACCGAACCGAACTCTCGAATGACCGAGCAGTTCGGTTGTGTTCGGATGAGTTCGGGGGCAGAAAAAACGTCTTTTCAGGGCAAAAAAAATATAACGTTTCGGTTTCGGCTAAGTTTCGGTTTCGTTTCGGTTTCGATAGTGCTATTTTTGCTGTTCGGCCAAGTTCGGCCAACCCGACCCCGGCTGAACTGAACCATCGAACCCGAACTCGGGTTTCGAACCAAATGACCGAACATCCGAACCGCATTCTGTTCGCCCGTCCCTAATAGATGACGGTGGCTAGATCAAAATCGGAAAGAAAAGGTCCCAGCCTCCTCACCAGATGGTGTTGGTGAAAAGCGCTCCTAGCAACTGCTGAACCTGACAATCCAGCAAGGGGTCCAGAAATGCTCCAATGCTGTGAACCTGATTGACAGAGGGGGCTGGACTCTATCAGTAATAGGAGTCTGGGAGTCTCCCCATCAATAAGAGGAGTTCCAATCCCCTCAAGGGCACAAGACTGGCCAACCATCATCACCTCAGTCTTTTCAGGATTCAGCCTCAGTCGACTCGCCCTCATCCAGTCCCCCACTGCAGCTAGGCAATGGATGAGCACCGAGACTGCCAGACCTGGGTCAGATGAAAAGGAGAGGTAGAGCTAAATGTCATCAGTGTACTGATGGCACCACACCCCAAACCTCTGAATGACCTCGCCCAGCGACTGCATATACACGTTGAATAAGAGCAGGGACAGAATGGAACTCTGCAGGACCCCACAAGGGAGATCCTGAAGAGATGATGAGCAATCGCCCAACACCACCTGCTGAGGCCTCCTGCCCAAGAAAGAGTAGAACCACTCAAGAATAGACCTGCCCACTCCAGCCAGATCCTGCAGGGGAGTCAACAACACTTCATGATCAACAGTATCAAAAGCTGCTGAAACCTCTAATAAAATCAACAGGGTAGAATTTCCTCGGTCTAACTCCAGGCGAAGGTCATCGAGCAGTCTCTGTGCCATGCCCAGGATGGAAACCAGACTGTGATGGGTCCAGGAATCCAATAACATCCAGATGCATCTGAAGCTGACGAGCCTCCGCCCGTTCAATAAGCTTCCCTAAAAAGGGAAGGTTAGAGACAACCTGATAGCTGGTGGGGGAATCAAGGTCCAATTATGGCCTCTTAAGCAGAGGCTGAAAAACTGCCGCCTTAAGGCAGCTCAGCACTCTGCCCTCCCGAAGGGAGGCGCTGATCACCCTATCTAGCAATGGACCCAACGTCTCCTGGCTGGCTTTCACCAGCCAGGACGGGCATGGATCTAATTCACAATTTGTGGCTCGCACAGCCCCCAGCACCTCCTCCACATCGGTGGGTGACAATGACTGAAACCGATCCCAAAAAAGAGGACAAGGCTGGGTTTCCGTAATCCCCACCTCTGCACCAGAAACGGTCACACCAGTGCTGGCGGAAAAAGGCTGGACTGACCAAACTCCTCACCACCCGGAAAAGCTCCGCTGGATGTGACTTTGCACACTATGATGACAGCGAAGAAAATCTTTGCTGCCCTCACACCCACGACATAGTCTTTCAAAAATGATCTATGCTGCAATTGGTTGGATTCAGCTTGGGTTCGGTGCCACCTGCGCTCTGCCTACCCTCCCGCTTCTGCCACCTCAGGCCCTCTGTATACAGGGACCTGTGTTAGTGCAGCAGTGGGAACCACCATGTTGATGTCCTAAATCAACGTGTTGTTCCATAATTTGACAAGGTCATTGACAGAGTGGTGGTCGAGGTCTGTGGGGAACTTCCCCAGAGTGTTCTGGAAACGAATTGGATCCACGAGTCTCCAGTGGCGGATCATTCTAATAGGCCCAGCATCCCAACGGGGGCATCGTTATGCCAGGACCCGAGCCTCCAGGAGGTAATGGTCCAACCATGACAAGGGTGTCACCTCCACACCCACAATTGTAGGACCCCCCGATTCCAGACCAGTGCAGAAAATCAAATCAAATTATGACCCAATCAGGTACCTGATTATTATTTATTTATTATTAACAAACATTTATATAACGCCAGCAGTGTACCTGGCACTTTACAAAGTAATAAAATAGACATGGTCCCTGCCCCTAGGGCTTACAATCTGAGAGACAGGAGCTGGGGGAGAGACTTAGGAAGGGGAACAGAGGGAGAGACAAGGGGTCTAACATTCATGAAGATGCGAGGTCTCAAGTGCATGTACTTGGCTTGGTTACGATGAGAATGACAGCAGGCAGGTCCATGTTGCAAGGATAGGGGTAAACAGACCATAGGTATAGGAAATAGTGGCTCAGAAGGATAAAGAGTCAGACAGAGCAGAGCGAAAGAGGTGAGTTTTAAGGAGAGATTTGAAGGTATGAAGGGAGGGGGCAAGGCGGATGTGGACAGGGAGGGAGTTCCAGGCATGGGGGGCAGCAAGTGAGAAGGGACGAAGACACTTAGGGGAGCAGGGAAGGCGTGGAAGGGTGAGAGAAGGGACAGAGGAGGAGCGAAGTACACGGGTTGGAGTATGGAGAGCGATAAGTGCAGAGAGGTAGGGGGAAGCGAGGTTGTGAAGAGCTTTATAGGTGAAGACTAGGAGCTTGTGCAGGATTCGTTCAGGAAGGGGAAGCCAGTGAAGCGAAGAGAGGAGGGGCTGCACATGGTCGAAGTGACGGGCGAGGTGGATGACCCTGGCAGCAGAGTTTTGGACGGACATGAGGGGAGAAAGGTGAGACCAGGGAAGGCCAGTGAGAAGGAGGTTACAGTAATCGAGGCGAGAGATGACCAGAGCATGAACAAGAGGTTTGGCAGATGAGACAGAGAGAAAAGGGCGAATCTTAGCAATGTTATGGAGGGAGAAGTGACAGGATTTAGCAACAGAGTCAATGTAGGGTTTAAAAGAAAGGGGTGAGTCAAAGATGAAGCCTAGGCTACGGGCTTGGGGGACAGGCACGATGGTGACTCCATCACCTGATGTCCCGAAATGTCGAGTTCTGGTCCCAGAATGTCACTTGCCAGTACCATTTCCCCCCCCAACATTTTCATTGATATACCAACTCCTGATATCTATTTATTGGGTTTCCGTCAAGTTCCGACAATTGTTTGGCAACTTCTGCTTCCTCAAAACTACTTCCATTTCCAATTTTTTTTAGCGCCCCCCCCCCAAAATATTTTTCTTAAAACACTTATGTATGGTTTTTCTGTACAAGAAAATGAAATTTCCTCACTTGAAAGTCAGCTTCTGGTCCCAGGAAACTATTTTCAATCACTTTTAAAAAAAAATTCATGCCAGTTTTTTGGTTTTCGAACTCAATATACTTATTGGTATATTGTACTGCTGAAAGTCGATCCTTGGTTTTCCTTGGGAAACAACTTTAGCCTTGATTTACTAAGTTTTGAAGTTCTGAGAAAGGACGGATCTTTGGAACTCGGCCAGTCCTTGACTGAGGGCAGGGAAGCAGGGTCTAGAGGCCATCGCTTGGCCCCTGCTCCCCTTTCCCAGGCCTCTGCTGGCTGGGAGGGAATAGGCCAGTGGGGGCTAGGGAAGGGGGAGGTGACCTATTGGGGGTTCAGGGGTGCGGTGCTTAGGAGGCAGTGGGACTCTTGCAGGGGGTTAGGGGTGGGTTGCTTATCTTCTGTAGGGGTCCCGCATGATGCGTGGCCTCCAGCTTGTAAGTTTGAAAGTAAAAACAAAACCAACAACTGAGCATGCTCAGAAAGGGCCTGAATGGCCTTTTCTGAGCATGCTTGGTCCTTTTCAAAGATGGTGCTGGCAGCGTTAAGGCTGAGCATGCTCAGAAAGAGCCATTCAGGCCCTTTCTGAGCATGCTCAGTTCCCCCCCCCCCTTTAAGCTTACAAGCTGGGAAGAGGTCACACATCGCGCGGGACCCCTCCAGACTGTAAGTAACACACACACCCCGACACACAACCACACCGCCACCTTCCTGACCTCAGAAACTCACATGCATATTTTCCGAGGGTCTGAGGGGTGGCTCGAACAGTCGGGACCACTCCTTGGACCTTCAGACAATACTCACCCCCCTTCCCCCGCTACTCGGAACAACCTTAGTATGTTGATATACCGACTGGGAATTGGTAATTGAAAAATTGGTATCCGAAGTGCTCAATATTTCAGGTATTTGGGTACCTCATCGGTACCCATTGGGTACCAAATACGATACCTGAAAAAGCAGGTATTATTTTTGGATACTAAGTTTAGTACCTTTCCCAACTCTATTCACAATGGCTTCTAATAGTTGGGGTGTTTGATACAGAAGATTGTCTGCAAAATATGCAGTAGACCACGATCTTAAAATAATTCAGTCAAAATATGACTATTGAACAGCATATCCAAAATAAGCTGACTAGTGGTACAGCTGGTTAAATTCATACAAACTGAAAGCTATTCAGATTAAAAAGTCATTCCTGGTACTTGTAGTCACAACCCTTTTGTTAGCTTTTAAAAATAATATATAACTACTAGTGAATGATCTTACCAACAAAAATGTTTGTACTTGTTTGTTGTTCCGTGATTGATTTATACTCAGGGAATAAAATAACATGTGACCTGTCTCCAATCAGAAACAAACCAACCAACAAAAAAAATTTAGGAATTGGATATTTGGAGAAACGTTTACACAGGGTGTACAGGCCAAGAATGATTTGCAGAAATTACCCTGTGAAAGATTCTAGCATGAATGCAGTTAGGAAAATGTTAAGTTACTGTGGACTGAAAAGTATGCATAACTACTTCAAATGAAACATTCAGCCATGGTTAGTGTAATAATACAAAGAACCTTTACAGTATTTGATTCTGTAAAAAATTATGCACGTTCTTAACTTTACACAATTTACACAGAGTAGTTCCACTAAAATTACTGCAAAGATGGAAGCCTAAATATAGTGTTTGCTTTCTCCTTTTTGTGATATAGAGGAACAAGACTAGAGTAATCTCTAATTCAAGAAGCCTCACAAAATTAGGAAAGTGAAACTGCCAAGGTTCTCCAAATTATGCATTGTTTTTGTGATTTGGTTGAAACAGAGATTTGGTTGAGATCATCCAACTCATTTGATTTAGATTGGTCTCTACTTCTCTCTGGCAGTAAATCTTTCTTTCTAGGTGTGGTTCCACTTTAGACAGCAAACATACAAGTGCCCCTTTAAAGTGGATTAAGTATAGCAAGGGACGATTTTGCAATCCACCATAAACTTTCAAGCAGCTGTGAAATGTGGTATATGTGTGAAGTCCTTTACCTTCTTGGAAATCTTGATAAAGTTGTAGCTGAGCTCTTAACAGTCAAAAATAAACTGCCAGTGAAGTTTATTTTCTTTTTCCCTAAGTTTTCTGGCCCATTGTTCCGCTTGAGGAGCCATGTTTGTTAGTTTTGGCCCTCAAACATCTCTTCCTTAAGGATAAACTATCCTTAGGCACTTGTACAACTATGCATTAAAAGACTGCATCGCAGTTTATTCACAGCCTCAGCTCAAGCAGAATTCAACTGTGTGACTTCCTGGCTTAAGCGGGGGTGCATCCGTAATGTAAATACCTAGTTGATTTTGTGGAAAACTAGGACATTTTTTGTTTGTTCTTATAAAAGATTCCTGCTGGAAGCTTTACTTTAAAGTTGGCATTTAGCCTTCTCTGCTGTGACTTGGATACAGATCTGATTTTGTGCTTTCATGGACATTTTTATATTTTTAAAATTTTAATTCAACATTAGCTTTGCTTACAAGCTACATAGCAGAATAAAATCACATTACAAACATTGTAGTATTAGATTTTATCACCATTTATTTCTTTTAGTCTGTCCAGGGATTTCTTCATGTTCAGTAGAACTAATTTGCAGTCAGACACTGAGGTCTTCTAGAAGGCCAGCAGGCTCCACAAATTAATTTATCCAAATAACCAATCCCTCGTAGGCCAACCATAGAAGGACACCAAAATGGCCTAAGCAGGCAAAGCCTCCGTTTGAAGTCTGGAATGTTTTGACTGACTTGAAACAGGCGGCTGGAATGAAAGGATAATTTTCAGTGACCCTTGGGATTTTTTGCCATTTTCAAATATTAGGCAAAACAAAGAGAAATTGCTTGGTCTAATTTAGAAAGACTTAACAATCCGGAAGGTAACCAGACTAAGAATATAGTACTACGGTATATAGAAGAAGTTTATTCACTGAAGTGGGTTTTCCCTAAAATAAAACCTCAGCTGTTTAATTTTACTGAGTTGGAGTTTCAGTGCTGAATCTTGAGACTGTACAGGTGATAGCCAAGCAATGTGAATAAGCTGCTTCAGCTGGAGTTTTTAGGGAAGTATTCTGTTTAAAACAGTCATTGGGTGCAATCAAGCTCCATACAAGTCAATGGGAGCTTATCCATTGACTGCAATGGGAGCTGGATTGCGCCTGTTTTCAGTAAAACGTTGGTTTGTGATCCTGCTACCATTTAGCTAAGTAAGCGATAGCATTTGTATATGAGTTCAACTTATATAATATAGCTGCTCACTTGTAGGGCTAAAATCCTGGTCTCAGTGAAGTCAATTGCAAGATTCCCATTGATTACAAGAAGCATAGGGTGTGACCCAAGGCAGGGTTTAGCTCACAAAAAAGAAAATATTTCAATACCAAAATTCAGGGAATTTTTGTTATTCCCCTGAAAATATTTCTGAAAAGAGAATTGAAACAAAAGTGTAATTAGAGAAATAAATAGAAAAAGATAGCAAACATTTCTAGTTATATGTTAAGGCAGTTTCTTTTTAGGATTTATATTCAAGACTCCTATAAATATCTATGCAGAGGCATGACAGGATGGAAGAATGGAAGCCACAATTTTCAAATTGAGACTTGATCCTCAAGCAGCACCATTGCCGACGCACCGAAGGAGACAGGACAATTTGCTGGGTTTCAAACGGCCGCACTCTTTATTTTAACAAATTAACATACAAATTAAGGTGGGGGGTAAATCGCCTAGTGTGATGCGGGTCCAGTACTTAACGTAACTAACAAAACAGTACCCAAAACCTGAACCAGGGGTGGCCTCAATGTACTTACATGCACAAAAGACAGCAGAATATATGCAATCTACACAATCATTTTTATGTATAAGGTGTACTGTATAATAATACACGAAAGAAACAACTTCAATACAATAAAAAGTTCAAGAATGCCAGTGGTTTGGAACTCCAAAACCCCCAACAATTAGCACATGTGTAAGCACTACTAAAAAGCAGTCAATGCCACTACTTGACTCATAAAAAAGCAAACGCGTTTCGGATTAAATCCTTCATCAGTGCATGAATCAATGAATATAACAAACACTACAGGAGACAAGTGTAATCTCATGTCCTAATTTGTGTCAACTTGAATGACTCCAATGCTCACGGGCATCCCATACAGTGACTCAGGCTGTTCAAAGGATATCACCAGCCAAGGGTAATTTTCTTCCCTTTACTTGATTCCTCTATTCCCCCATGTAATGGGCTGAACAGTGATCTGTACTTTCAAAGAGACCTGCTTCCCCATCCAGTCTGCCCGGCGGCCTTGCCCGCCCATCGGACCAGGCTGTGACCGATAATTCACACCCTCTTCTGTGGCATTGAGGGAATACCTGTTGAGATGAGATAAGTTAGGGTTGCTTGGCGGGGGGGGGACGGACACCCTGGACATAAGTCCGGAAAGCCCCGAACCTCCAACACCCCACTTCCCTGATGTCTTGCTCGGGCATACCGTTCTCTGCAGCAAAGCTTGTGTCCCCTGTACGGAAAGAGTGCATGCCATAGGCCGACGGGGGGAGTCCCAGATATGCCAGAGCAGCCCTCATAACTGCTGTGAATTGGTACCTGGTCACTTGTTGCCCCGCGGCATGCCTAAAGAGCAGGCCTGAAGCCACCCCCCAGCACTGTAAGATATGCTTCCATAGCCTTAACCGGGCAAATCTCGTTCGTTGGCATGCAATTCAGCCTGACTTCCTGCCCTCTCCCCCTCTGGTCCGTCTTGGATCGACGAATTTTCAACGCCATCGACGTTGGGCCGATCCGGATATCATTGAACTGGAATGCCCTACCTGAAGTGTCCCTGGCTGAGTCCGCTACCAGTTCACCCACACGAAATGCCCCAAAGAAGGCTAACTTTAATAACGAATTAAACAGTGAAACTTCACAACAGTCATAACAAACACGGGGCAGCCCACTACAAATATCCAACAGTAATTGTAACATGACCGGAACCCGTTGATCAGAGGTCCTACCCCCTTCCCAATGCCAACTCTCCAGTAATCGCCTGGCGAAAAAACCCCGGTTGGGGGGAGGGTGTGGCCTGCAAGGTTGCTTGCAAAGGCCAGGGCAGACAGTTTCCCCAATATTGTACCTGGGGCTGCACCTCGGCGCCTCAAGGACATGGCAAATTGCAACATATGTTGCTCTGGGATTGGGAACCCTTGGGGCCAACCCTGTTCCCTCTGGTAGTTCCGAAACTCCCTGAAGGCCCTGCTGTAAGCTGTCCTGGTTCGGGGTGCAAGGGATCCCAGAACGGCATTGTGCAGCTCTACAACCCAAGATTTCACACCACCGGCGGCAACGGATCTGGGTTCATCCGAGCCTGAGGTGCCAGCAGATGGAAACGCTTCATCTGGAAGCGAGAAAGGACATCGGCTACACTGTTGTCCAGACCCAGCACATGCCTGGCATGGAACAGGATGTTAAATTCCAAACAGGTGAGCACGAAGACCATCACTAACCTCATAACCCTTGGGGACCTTGAAGATTGGGTGTTAATTATGTGTACAACAGCTTGGTTGTCACACCAGAGCAAAACTGATCGATTCGCCAGCTGGTTGGGCCATAGATGTACCGCCACCACAATTGGAAAAAATTCCAAAAAGGTGAGGTCCCTTGTGATCCCTTGCTATATCCAGTCGTTCGGCCAGGGGGCCGCTACCCACCGGTCCTTAAAGATCAACCCGAAACCCACCCCACCAGCAGCATCAGAGTGCACCTGTTGCTCCGCTTCCAGTAGAAACTGGTCCCTCCAGAAACTGGTGCCATTAAAACTTTCCAGGAAAGTGGCCCAGTTCTGGAGATCTTCTTTCATCTCCTTGGTGACCCTGATGTGGGGGGGGAGGGCGGGCTGCCGGCGGGAGGGAACCTTGCGTAGAGGTGGGAGAAGAAGGCCCGATCCGGCGCTACCACCCGGCAAGCGAAGTTGAGACTCCCTACAACTGATTGCAGATGCCAAACCGTGACCTTGCTGGCCCCTAGGCATTCTATGATCTTCTCCTGGAGTGACTTCAATTTATCCCCAGGAAGGCGGGAAACAGCCTCCTCAGTATCCAACTCGATACCAAGGTAGGTGAACCTGATGGCAGGTTCTTCTGTCTTCTCTGGAGCTAATGGGATACCCAAGTTCTCTGCTACTTCAAGGAAAGTATGCATCAAGTCATTGCACTCACTTGTATCAGCCTGGCCGATGAATAGGAAATCGTCTAGATATTTTGTGATTCCCCTTTTTCCAGACCGTTGCCTGACGATCCATTCCACTAGGGTGCTGAAACGCTTAAAAACGGAGCATGAGATCGAGCACCCCATTGGCATGGCCTTATCATAATAATATCCTCCCTTGAAGTGAAAACCGAGCAGAGGGAAACTGTCGAGGTGAACAGAGAGCAAGAGAAAAGCAGACTTGATGTCGCACTTCCCGAGTACGGCACGGGGCCCAAATGACCTAACTAGGGTTACCGCTGAGTCAAACGGGCGGTGCCCTTGTCATGGACGGACCATTATCTCCTTCAGGCCAGTCTTCTAGCGCACCTCCTCCAGAGGGGGAAGGGACCAGTTAGGATGGTCCGCCCTCGGAGGCTGATGGAACCCCAGCGGTTCCAAGAGGTCCTGAGGGAGTTAACCTGAGGTCCTGAGGGAGTTAACTCTGTCGATGAGCTGGTCCAGCATTGGAACAGCTTGCTGGAAGAGGCCATTGACAGGGTGGCCCCGAGACGCCTTCTGCCTCGGTATTGTCACCGCAGGGCCCCTTGGTTTACTGAGGGGCTGCGGTGTATGAAACGAGTAGGCAGGAGGCTGGAGCGAAACTGGCTTCGGACTCGATCTGACTCCGACTGTCTTCTCTATAGGGCCCATATGCGGTCCTATGTTGAGGCTGTGAGGACAGCAAGGAAGGAGTTTCTTTCTGTCCCCATAGCGTCTGCAAAATCACGCCCGGCGGAGGTGTTTTGGGTGGTGCGGGGGCTGGTTAGTCCAGCCTCCCTCAACCTGGATGGGGACTTGTCCCAGGCCCACTGTGAGGAGTTTGTCAACTACTTTGCAGACAAGATTGCTCGGATTCAGAGCGACTTTGATGCTGGATTAGGGGCAGTAGAGGGAGAGCACGAGGTGATGAAGGCCCCGTCCGGTCCAGCTTTGTGGGGGGAGTTTCAGGAAGTGACGCTGGCCGAGGCAGCGGATGTCTTGGGGTCTGTGAGAGACACCTGTTGCGAACTCGATCCATGCCCGTCCTGGTTGGTGAAAGCCTCCAGGGAGACGTTGGGGATGGTGCTGGCGGGGGTAGTGAAAGCGTCCTTGCAGCAGGGGAGGTTGTCGCCCAGCCTCAAGGAGGCTGTGGTGTGCCCCCTGCTGAAGAAACCATCTTTGGACATGGACGCACTCGCCAGCTACCGATCTGTCTCTAACCTTCCCTTTTTAGGGAAGGTTATTGAGTGGGCGGTGGCACTCCAGCTCCAGGTGCATCTGGATAGCATCAGCTTCCTAGACCCTTTTCAATCTGGGTTCCTCCCCAGCTATGGCACTGAGACGGCGTTGGTGGCCTTGGTCGACGACCTCCGCCAGGAGATGGATGCAGGATGTTCAACATTTCTCATCCTGCTAGATCTCTCGGCCGCTTTTGACACCGTGGACCATGGGCTGCTGTTTGTTTGTTTATTTATTTATTTATTTATTTATTTTATTTTGTTACATTTATATGCCATCCCCCATGCTCACGGCATCTTGGGGCGCCTTCGAACACAATATAAAACAGTTTCAAAAAACAATTTTAAAACATAAAACAAATTTAAGGCAGCTTGAGGCGGCTCCGTGACCTGGGGGGTCTGGATGGGACCGTTCTTGAGTGGTTCCGTTCATTCCTCTCGAGGAGAAGCAGGCGGGTGGTGCTGTGGGATGAGACATCATGCCCCCACGCCTTATCATGCGGCATTCCACAGGGTCCTATTCTGTCTCCATTATTATTTAATGTTTATATGCAGCCCTTGGGGGAGGTTGTGAGAGGGTTCGGGGTGCAGTGTCACCAATATGCTGATGATACTCGGCTGTACTTCTCCTTTTCAACTGACCCAGACCCAGCTGTCTCGTTGCTATCCCAGTGTTTGGAGGCCGTGGTGGACTGTATTCGGCAGAGCAGACTGAGGCTCAACCCTGATAAGACGGAGGTGATGTTGGTGGGGAGAGCGAAGGAGGTAGTGGCTCCCCTGATTGGGGGGGTTCGCCCTCCTATAGCTCAGCAGGTCCGGAGTCTGGGGGTGATATTGGACGCAGACCTCCGCCTGGAGCGGCAGGTGGAGACAATCGCTAAGGCTGCCTTCCGCCAGTTGCATCTGGTGTGAAAGCTGCGTCCATTTGTCTCCAGCCCGGACCTGGCCTTCCTCATCCATGCCTTCGTCACCTCGAGGCTGGACTACTGCAACGCGCTCTACATGGGGCTTCCCTTGTTCCTGGTTCGGAGGCGGCATCTAGTGCAGAATGCGGCAGCCCATCTCCTTACAGGGACGGGTCGTCGGGAGCACATTACACCTATGCTCCGGACTCTGCACTGGTTGCCAATAGCGTGCCAAGCTAGGTTCAAGGTTTTTACGTTGATCTATAAGGCCCTTTACGGTCTAGGCCCCTTGTACCTCGGGGACCGCCTCGCTCTCCGCGCCCCAGAGCGACTCCTTCGGTCGGCCGGGGGTGCCTTCTTGGAGGTTCCCTGCGTAAAGCGGGGGGCCACAATGGAGAGGGCATTTTCAGTGGCTGTGCCGTGCCTTTGGAACTCCCTTCTGGAGGAAGCTCGCCTGGCCCAAAGCCTGTTGATATTCTGGTGGTATTGTAAAACCTGGCTGTTCGCCCAGGCCTTTGGGGTGGGGGAGTGGGTTAGGGTTTTTATCTCCCCTACCCTGTTTATTGTCTATGTTTTAATGTATCCCGGGGCCCTGTATTTTGGATGTATTTTTAATTGTTTTATATTTGTTTTTATGTATATTTTATTATTGGAAGCCGCCCTGAGCTGTTCGCAGGAGGGGCGGGGTATAAATTTGAAAAAATAATAAATAAATAGATATATCTGACCGAAGAGAGTTCCTTGGGTATAGCATTGTTGACCGAGCCCCCCCAGGGATATGACAAGTGGTGAATTACCTTGGTTCTGGGGGACTTCAACGTCCACGCCGATGCCGGCCTTGTTGGGGCGGAGCGGGAGTTCATGGCCGCCATGGCAACTATGAACTTGTCCCAGGAGGTGATCTGCCCGACCCAC
>QEPC01013929.1:2451013-2484488 GCA_003113815.1 Sphenodon punctatus
GCGCACAACCCAGTTGTGAGAATGTTGGGAGCCATCTCGAAGAACCTTCTTTACAAGGTAGCAACCTTCTGATCAGCACATGGGCAGGAGCTGTTTGTAAACAAACAGCCTTATCTCCCAGCTCGATCGCTGTCCCCGGTGCTGCTTCAGCGCTACTAAGAGGGAGAGTCAGGTAAGCCCTCCCCCTCCCCTCCAACACAACCCAACCCTACAGGGGTCAGGACCAACAATTTTTTGGGTTTGTTAAGAATAATTTTTAAAAAGACAGCATGACCGGCCCCCGGCCCACCGGGAATCCTCCCGGTGCATTCAATGGCCAATCCGCCCCTGACCACCTCACTAACTTTAGCCTCCACTGTGTTCCAAGGAGTAGGTGTGTTAACACACCCTTCCCAACAGTCCCCATTCAGGCAGGGCATTTTGACTTTTGATGTGGAGTCTATCTGTTCTGCTTTCATGGGGTCAAAGTTCCAGCTGCAGTTGACAGTGGAAAGGGCATTAATAGTTGAGTCCACTTTTGTTTTGCCAAATGCTTCCTCCATACAAACACTATAGCAGACTCTGAGTTTAGGTACTGTGCCACACTGCTAGTGTTGTTACAGCATCCTACCAAACTGCTAGTTAACTAATAAGTAGCACGACAAGTATTTCTTTAGGAGCTGAATTAAAACCATTAAACTGCAGTTGCTTCTGTAGGTAAGTGGCAGAGCTTTGAAAAAGAAATCCAAAGGTCATACGTTCAAGTCTGAATTATGTGAGAAAAATGTTATATAGATGTGATTTTTTGTGTGTTTGTTTAAAAAACAAAGCTTATATATTTTTAGACCAGTGTCAAACCTAGGCAGTGGTCTCTAGATTTTCATAAATTTACATAAATCAACACATACATATATATTCAAATTAGGTGCTTTTTTTGCTCCAGTTATTATGGGGATCATTTTTGCATTGGCTGAAGGGGTAAGAGGCGTACATGCGTTGATTGAATGCAAAATGCATTTTTGTATTATTGGAACCTGAGGGTTTGGTTTTCAGAGGTCTGGGGGTGGCTTCCATCTCTCAATAGGCACCTGGAATGTTGGGAAATATGTTAAAGTGAGGATAACAGAGGTTTGGGTTCTTGCCTCCCGAAATAAGTGGGATTAAAGTGGAGCGGGAGAGGCTCTGTTTTTGGAGGAGGGAAAACTTGCTCGTCTGCGCTGGAGGGAAGTAATAACCTTTAGGGATGTGTGAACAGAACGGGGTTCGGTTGTTCGGTCATTTGGTCAGGGAACCGAGTTCGGATTTGGTCGTTCGGTTTGGTCGTTCAGTTCGGCTGAATGTTCGGGGGGTGCGATCTTGGTCTTGGTTTTGTATGGTCCCGTGATCGCGTTGGAAACCGAAAATTCGAGTGTGTGTGGAGCTTGTGTGGAGAGAGAGCGTGTGTGTTGCGGCTGGCTGGCTGTGTGGTTTTGTTTGGTGTGGTTTGGCTGTGTTGCTTTGGCTGGTTGGTTGTGTGAGTTGGTGTGGGTGTTTTGTTTGGCTGTGTGCTATAAAAAGGAAAAAAAAAATGATGCGTCTTAGGAAGGTGGAGGAGGAAGAGGATGCCGCTGGACCTTCTGAGGTGGTGGAGGTCGGCTCCTCATCAGAGGAGCAAGAGGGCACAGGTGCCACTGCTGCCAGGTTTGTAAACTTTATTTTTGTTTATTGTTCCATAGAACTTTGAGGACAAGAAGAATACTATCCTTTAGAGCGATTTCACTGGCGTGCAGGTGGGTGCGTGGGTGGTGGTCAGTCAGGCACAAACCGTGGGCATCAGCGCACGGGTGGCAGCGGATGTCTGCCACAGAGGGAGAGGGTGTGTGGGGGCTCTTCCAGCAGTCAGGAACGAGCTGAAGGAAGCACCCACCCAAACACATACCAGCCAGCTCTAGCACCCCAAGAAGGGCATGATTTGAACCTGTCAGCAAGGGTCTCCCGTTGCCATCCCTAGCACCCCAAGAAGGGCAGGATTTGCACGTGTCTGATTTATGGGTCTGCCACACACACACACACACACACACACAGAGGGGGGGGGGTTTGCAGCAGCAGCAGGCAAAGTCTAAACATGCAGACACTACAGCACCACAGGTGGTGGTGGTGTACATGAGAGAAATTGAAAGAGGCGAGTAGGTATTGCTCTAGGATGGACTAGAGGCATCACCATAAATGCATGATATTATTTAGGTGGTGTTTATGTGTTCCTGTTTCAGAGAGGGTCAGGAAGCCGCCCCCGCCGCTGGTGCCCAGGCCCCCAGAATCCTATCAAGATGGAGGTCGGAGCCGCTGTCAGAAGAAAGCAGGCAGATGAGGTCTGATGTCTGGCAGTGGTATGACAAGCTGAAAGGAGTATTCACCGTATGCAAGGTAAGGCACGGGGGCTGGAACAACAGAGAATGGATTGCCCTATGACCTGTTAGGAAGTCCCCTGCAGAGAGAGATTGGCCACCCACCCACTTGTGGAGACAGAATTCAGGCAGGGTTTGACAAACCATTGGTCTGACACAGTATGGCACTTCTTACGTTCCTATCTTTTTATGTTCTTTAGATCTGCGGCAAAAAAATAAAGCAGGGCTCACAGGGGACCACATCGGGGCTCATCGCACATGTGGAGAATGTGCATGGAGAGACGGTGAGGCGGCGGGACTCCGGCGTGGAGGAGCATCATCTCCAGAAGAAGGGGGGGAAGGCATGGCAGAAGCGCCATCATTAAAGACCTTCCCCCTCCTCCAACTCGGCTGAGGAGTCCCCCCAGGAGGAGTCGGAAGCAGCAAGGGCTTTTCGAGCCCAAGTCGAGAGGCCGACGGAGGAATTTATGGACAGGCTAAGGCTGCAAGCCCTGACAATGGAGAACTGGCTGGTGGAACGGTTCCAGGAGGTGGAGGTACGGGAAAACAAGGTGGAGGCGTATTCCCGGTACCTCTGCACCGAGATCGCAGACCTGGAACTCTACCACCAGTCGGTCTCCAAGTGGCAGGCAGCCGTGGCAGGGGCCGTGGACTTTGCCCGCCAACATGGGTACCAAATGGCGGAGGACGTGATGCCTGGCCCTAGGTCCCATGCACCCCTTTTGCCTTTCCCCCAGGTTCTGGGGGGCAGGCCCAAAGAGTAGAGCTCTAAGTTTCCTTTCCTTTTATTTTATAAATAAATAAATGTTTGGTTTTGGTTTTATAAAGTTGTGTGGTGGTGGTGTTTTAAAAAGTTTCAATAAAACTTATATTTGTTGTTACGACCTTTGTTTGACCTTTCCAATCTTTTATCCCTCTGTGCTGAAGTTCTGGCAGTTGGCAGAATCTCATTATATATACAGCTTGTCAGATTACTATCTGACACCAGCAGCAGCAGCAGCACTAGGTAGCGTATTAGCTCCAAGATGTGCTAGCAGCAGGGTCTCAACTTGCAGACAGCCCCCCAGGAGGGGTAGGGTTTGTGTCTGTGTGGGTGTGCCAGAGAGAAAGGCTCTTTGGCAGCAGGTGGCGGGTGCTGGTGGTCAGAGGGGCTCTTTCACCAGCTTCAGCGAGCATCCGCAGGTGAGTGTGGAGGAGTAGGCTGGTGGGGGGGCAGGCTGGCATGCGTGCTCCGGTGGCCGCTGACCAGTTAGGCATGAGCAGCGGCAGCACCCAGATGATGGATCTTGGAACTGGAGTGACTGCTTCTGGATGCAGTGGAATGGAATGACAGCCCCCCATGACTGGAACGATGGTCCCAGAATCTCATTGATGGTTTCTGGGATGGGCATGACTGCTTCAGGTACAGTGGAATGACAGCCTATGGGACTTGAATGATGTTTGTAGAATTAGTGCTTGGTTGGACACACTTCATTCAATCATGCGATAGGTGGTAGCAGGTACAGGAAAGCACACAGGCAGGCAGGCACATATAATACGTTGTGTGTTATTTCCATCTCATTCTGGTAGGTTTGCTGCTGGAAGTGGCCAAGGGGATTGAGCATGAGCACAGATAAGAGCTCTCGCTGGTTCTTGCAGATGGCAGCTTGAGCTGGATACACCTCTCCTCCTCCACCCCCATCTCTCTCGTTCTAGCGGGGAGCCTCTCTCTCTCTCCGGCCATATAGTACAGGTGACAGCATGGGTGGGATCGTGTCTGAGACAGACATGGCGTGGCATGAGCAGAAGGCAGGCAGAATGAGGCAGGCTTTGATCTAGGCCACCTGGGCAGGTGGGCAGGCAGCGTGGCATGAGCAGAAGGCAGGCAGACTGAGGCAGGGTTTGAGCTTTGCAACCTGGGAGGGCAGACAGACAGCATGGCATGAGAGGCAGTAGGGAAGGCAGGCTGGGATCTTGGCAGGGCACTCGGATAGACTGGTGAAGACTGTGCAGTGCACGAGAGAGCCAGTCAGATAGGCAGGCTGAGATAGTCTAGCTAGAGACCGGCTGTCAGGCTTACAGTTTCCCAGTGCCACCCTGTGTCATGAGATGAGGTCAGATAAGCCGGCCTAGGCCGTCTAGTATGAGAGAGAGAGAGAGAGAGAGAGAGAGAGAGAGAGGCAGGGCGGGCACCAGGCATTGGGAGGGAGAGACAGCACCTCAGCACAGCAGCAGTAGCCCTAGCCCAGATAGAGGAGGAGCCTCATCCCAAGACTGCCCCAGGCATGGGATGGCGTGTGCCACTGCACCATCACTCTGTGTCCAGGGGCAGCTCGGGGAATCCCAGCAGTGGAAGGTTCACCTTCAGGAAGAGCAACTGCTTCACCAACTTGGCCCCCAGTCTCAGGTGGTGCAGGGAACAAATGTCCCCCGCCATGGAGAACACCCGCTCGCTGGGGACACTGGTTGGTGGGCAGGATAATATACCCTTGGCCACTTTGGACAGGGCCGGCCACATGTTCGTCTTGCCGGCCCAGTAGGCCAAGGGATCGCTGCTGGGATCAATGAAGGACTCCTCTTCCAGGTAGCTCTCCACTGCTGCTGAGGCGCTGTCACACTCCCTCACATAATTGTGCCTCAGCACCACCTCCATCACTGCCCTCAGCCACGCTGCCTGCCCTGATGTGCACAGGCCTGTGCTCGTCAGAGTGCACTGCACAATTGAGCTGCTGCTGCTGCTCATGATAGGGGTTCTGCTGCTGCTCATGCTGCTACTGCTCGGGCTGGGGGCAGGGATAGACCCTGCTGGCTCAAAGGGGTGGCTGCTCCCACTCCCACCATCCCCAGGGGCGTCCTGCTGCTGCTGCCGCTGCGCGCTCTCGAGAGCTCTTGCTGCCCGCCGGACCCTCTCCACCAGCTCAGCCTTCCAGTACTCGTAGAGTGCTGTCTGCTGTGCCATGCTGCCCTTGACCCTGGGGCCAACATAGTTGCCAGCATGTATTCCGGCTGCTTCAGCAGCTCAGCAAACCACCCCGTCAGCCCTGCGTTCAGCTGCCGCGCCGGGCCAACCGCCTCAGACCCCAGCTTCCTGCCCTCAGGGCCACCATCCTGCCCTTGGAGAATCTCCTCCAGCCTCCTGAGGAGACTCTGGACCAGAGGGGTCACCTGGCTGATGCTGGCCATGGAGGAGCTGAGGAACGGTCTCAGAACAAAGATTGTTTGGGAGAGAATGTCCCATTCCACCTCATTGTACCCTGGAGGTGCTCCGATGTCTGTTACCAGTTACATCTGATGCAAGGCGGCTTTCTGCTCCACAAGCTGCTCGAGCATCAGGAACGTGGAATTCCACCTGGTGGACACATCCTGCACCAGCTGGTGCACTGTGGACCCTTGCTCTGCCTGCTTGGCCTGGAGGAGCTCGCTGCCCTTCACACTCCTGTTAAAAAAACCGGCCAGCTTCCTCCCCTGCTCTATCAGGGAGCTATGGGTGCCTTCCCCAATCCCCTTGTCCCCCAAGCCCAGAGTGTCCCTGACCACCAGGTGAAGGGTGTGCGCAGCGCAAGGGATCCTAGTGAATCCACAATCGTGGATTGCCCTCAGTATGTTCACCCCGTTGTCCATAACCACGCATTCCTTGCTGAAGGGCGCACCTGGCGTGACCCACTCCCGCGACATGGCAGTCAGGGCTGCCTCAATGTTTACAGCTGTGTGGGGGACCTCCATAACTTTGGTCTGAAGCAGGGCCCACCGATACCCTGCTTCAGGACCCCTCCTGCCACTCCTGAAAGCTGCCTCTGAGTCCTGCCACCAGTGCGCTATTACTGCCAGGTAGGTGTGCTGGGCGTTCCTGGTGGACCACAGGTTCATGGTGAAGTGGGCAGTGCCCCCCCCCCCGCCAGCTGCTCCCTCACCTGCTCCTTTAGAGCCCAGTACAGGGCTGGCACCACATTCCGACTGAGGGTGGTGCGGGACAGCAGCTGAAACTGGGGGGCCAGGAACCCAGTCAGGTGCCAAAACCCCATATCCCCCACCACGGAGAAAGGCTGCCCATCCACAGCTATCATTTCCCCCAATAGGCACGTGGCTTTCAGCTGAAAGTCACGCCGCCCTCCACATCCTGCAGCTGCTGACTGACTTGGCAGCTGTCCCCACCCCATCTCCTTCATGGTGCTCTGACGCTGCTGGTGAAGCTGCTGTTGTGCTTCCACCCTAGCAAGAATACTGCTCCTGCTCCTAGAGGCAGCTATTGGAGCAGGACGCTTGCCCGCTGATGGAGGCGTATAACTGGATGCTGAGGCTGGGAACCCGCTGGCATCCACAGCCCCTGCCTGCCCGCTTAGCAGCACAGCGCTGTGGCATGATTTGAGGTGTCTCGCCATGCCATTTTGCCAAGGCTGGTGAGCACCTGCCCAATCTTCACCACCTTCTGGCACAAACTTCACTGCACTGTACCTCTCTGGGATTGTCCGCCCGCACCAATTTAAAATGCTCCTAGACCAAAGACTTTTTTGTCCCCTCCTACCTTCTAGCCCACACCGGGTGACGCACTGGGAGCCGGGGTAGAACATGGTGGCGAGACATCTCGTGGAGGGACAGCCATCGCCTCAGCACTGGCATATACCTCCTCCGCAGAACTGCTGTCTGCCTCGCTGTCCCCAATCTCAGATATGTCACCCCACGAAGGGGAGTACTCAGCCCCTGAGCCAGATGGACTGCCCACCATGCTGCTGCCACTCTGAGCAGCATTCTCCCTTTGCTTCCTGTAGTTGCTGCTGCTACTTCTCTGCCCCCTGTTGCCATTGCCCGGGGCTCAGGCCCTGCCTCTAGCAGCCAGGGTTGGATCCACCAGCCCTGGACTGCTGGGGGAGGGGGGATCGACTCTACAATGGGGGACAATGGTGGCCCCTGAGGAACTTTGGCACCTGAAGCACCTGCAGCCGCAGATGAGACAGCCTCAGCCTCCTGCACTGCAGGCGTTGCAGTGCCCCGCGTGGCAGTGGAGGACGCTGCCAGGAGGCGACACCTCACCACTCCCCTAGTGCCACTAGTTCTGGGAGCCTCAGAAGCCTGTGGCTCAAAATCAGGCCTGTGAAGCTTGGGGCATGGTGATGGACTCTGGCTACTGCTGCATGCTGCCACTCCACTGGTACGGCCCCTTCCACCTCTGCCACATCCCCCATTGCCTGCCCTACGGGCAGCAGACTGGCCTCTCCTTCCCTTCTCCATTTGTCCCTCCAAAATAATGCAGCACACAAAGGTTTTATATTTTAATTCAATTTTTTAATCTAATATATATCTAAACGAAGTCTAACTGCTATTAACTATTCTAAATGATATGGAACTAAATGGATTATCTAATAACTACAAAGGCCTAGTCCTACAAACACACTGAATATTAAAACTAAATAACTAAACCCTATCTCTATCTCTAAGCTAACTCCAACTATCTGATATCTGTCTATATCTGGAATGGGGGGTGGAGACACAAACAACACAGGGAGGGGTACAAAACTGAAATGAAACCTAAGTAATCCTACTCCAAATAAATCCAAAAACAGGGGAAGGAAATCAGGGATGGAATATATAGAGGGAGAGGGAAAGGATTCAATGGAGGGGGGAGGAAGAACACAGGGAGGAGTAACAAATAAAAATAACTACTAAATCTATCTAATCTAAGGTAAATAAATGAAGCTAGGTAGGTAAATATGTGGGAATGGGTGAATAGGAGGAGGATGGCAATGGATTGTGACTTTGGGAGGAACTGGAAGACAGGGAGACTTCTGACAATACTGCTGAAAGGACCAGTGGCTAGCTCAGAAGGATTTGGAAGGGGGGAGGGCAATGAGTTTTGTTCCTTGCTGCGCCCGCCTTTCCACAAGCCCCATTGGCTCTGTGCAGGCTAGCCAGTGGTGTGAGGAAAAGAGGGCTTGTGATTGGTCAGGCAGGCTGCTATTCCAAGCCTCTCCATCCCTGGGACCAGGAAGTCTGCTCCTGAGCTGCCCCCCCTCCTCCCTGGGCTTGTTCACCACGTTTTTCCCGCCCGAACTCAACCGAACTTTACTGAACTGGTCGGTTGTTCGACCGTTCGGTTCGGCCGTTCGGTTTGGTCGACTGAACATCTGAACCGTGTTTGCACATCCCTAATAACCTCCCTTTCCTCTATCTGAGAGAACTTTAGTATTTTCTCCTTTTATGTTTTCCTCACAGCCTCGGTCTCTCCCTTACTGTTGTTTGAGTTCCCTTTGCTGGCTGTTCCCTGCAAGCCAGCCAGTATTACAATAAAACATAAATAAGTTACCCCTTCTCCACCCACACCCCTAAACACCCTCTCCATCCTACCCATCTCCTCCTTCAAAAGCTTGGTGGAACAGTCTTGCATCGCTGCTAGAAGGTGAGCAGATCCGAGCAGAGGTGGGCCTCTTCTGGGAGGCAGTTCAACAGCAACAGTGCGGCCACCGAGAACATCCTCCTCATAGTGGCCATCCGCCAACAGTGCGGGACCTCAAGGAGGACGCTCCCGGCAGACTGGAAAGGCTGGCTTAGGGCCCAGGGAATGAGGTGGTCCTTCAGATAAGTGGGACCAAGACCATGTATGTATTATTATTTATTATTTATTTATATAGTGCAAGCAATGTACCTGGCACTGTACAATCCAGTCAGAGACAGGTCCCTACCCCTAAGGGGCTTTCAATCTGAGAGACAAGGAAGAGGGATACAAGGGAAAGATAAACATCAGGGAAGACAAGAGTACATTCATGAGGTTGAGAAGTTGGAGGCTCACGTGCTTTGCTTAGTTACAGGGAATTAGGTTCTGAGTGAACGGGAAAGGATGCAGTATCATTCATGACAAACTAGAGAAGGCCTAATGGAAAAAGTGGGTTTTCAGGTGGGATTTGAAAGTTGGGAGGGAGGGAGTGGAGCAAATGTATCCAGGGAGGGAGTTCCAGGCATGAGGGGCAGCAAGGGAGATGGGGCAAAATCATTTAGAGGAGGAAGGGATTCACGAGCAGGTGAGGGTGGGGGCAGAGGGGGAGCGAACTCCTGAGCAGGAGCATGGTGGGATACAAAAGTGGAGAGATTTGGGGGAGCAAGGCCATGAAGAGCCTTCAAGGTGAAGACCAGAAGCTTGTGCTGAATGCGTTCCTATAGAGGTAGCCAGTGCAGGGCAGCGAGGAGGGGCTGTACATGGTCAAAGCGACAGGCAAGGTGGATGATTTTGGCTGCAGAGCGTTGAATGGACATGAAGGGGGCCAGATCAGAACAAGGGAGACCAGTAAGGAGGAAACTGCAGTAGTCCAGGCAAGAGATGACTAGAGCATCTACGGTTTTTGCAGCAGGAACAGTAAGACAAGGCTGGATTTTAGCAATATTGTACAGAGCAAAGCAACAAGATTTAGCAACAGCCTGGATCTGAGGCTTAAAGGAGAGGGACTACGGGCCTGAGGGACCGGCTGGATGGTGACTCCCTCAGTGGAAATTGAGAGGGAATAGGAGGGGAATGTTTCAGGGAAAAGATAAGGAGTTCAGTCTTGGCCATATTAAGCTTGAGTTGGTGACGAGACATCCAGGCAGAGATGTCAGCAAGACAGTCAGCAATACAAGTCTGGGTGGAGGGGGAGAGCATGGGAGTGGAGAGAGAGAGTTGTGTGTCATCAGCATACAGGTGATACTGGAAGTCGTGGGTTTCAATGAGTTTACAGAGAAAGAGTGTAAAGGGAGAAGAGAAGGGGGCCCAAGACAGAGCCTTGGGGGAACTCCCACAGGGAGGGAAAGCGACGTAGAGGAGGTACCAGCAAGAGAAACATTGAAGGAGCAGTTTGATAGATACAAAGAGAACCAGTCAAGAACAGTGTCCCGGAAACCAAGGGCGTGTAGTGAATCTAGGAGGATGCCATGATCAACAGTGTCAAAGGCAGCAGAAATATTGAGCAGGATAAGAACAGAGTAGAGGCCCTTAGACTTAGCTAAGAGAAGGCCATCGGCTATTTTGGTAAGGGCAGTCTCAGTCAAATGGAGAGGGCGGAAACCTGATTGGAGGGGGTCAAGGGAGGAATTTGGAAGAGAGGAAGCCCATACAGCGTGTAGACAGCCCGCTCCAGGAGCTTTAAAGGTTAAAACCAGTACCTTGAATCGGGCCTGGAAGACTTGACAGCCAGTGCAGCGCATGCAGAAATGGAGTTATGTGCTCATGCTGGCCCATCCCTATAAGGAGATGGGCCATTGCATTCTTCACTAGCTGCAGCCTCTGGACTGTCACCATGGGCAGCTCTATGTAGAGCATATTACAGTAGTCTAGTCTTGAGGTGAGATAATGAAAGCATGAATGATGGTGGTAAGGTCAGAGTTAGAAATATAGGGCCGGAGCCTTCTAACCAGATGTAATTGGCAGAAGGCGCCCCCAGCCACAACTGCCACCCAGACATTCAAGTGCAGGTGTGGATCTAGGAGCACTCCCAGGCCTGAGAAACCAGAGGAGGGTGAACCGCACCTAGGTCACCGGCCTTACCAACCAGCATCACCTCCGTCTTGTAGGAATTCAGCCTCAGTTGACTCGCCCTCATCCAGTCCCCCACAGCTGGCAGACACTGGGAAAGCATCGATACTCCCGGGCCTGAGTCAGATGAAAACAAGAGGTAGACCCACTCACCCCAGCCAGTTTCATCTGACTCCCAGGCCTGGACCTCTTGAAAACAAGAGGTAGACTCACCACTCATCGCAGCCAGATCGCACAGGCGGGTCTTTATTTCATGATAAAGACAATTTATAACATTTCAGTAAAATATTTACTATTTTATGTATTTATTTATTTGAATGGCTTTTACCCCGCTCCTCCTGCCAAAGGCTTGTACCCCACCCTTCACCCATCTCCCTCACCGAAAGTCTTACGCTGACAATGGAAGGAGGGGAGTTCCAGGGCCACCCGGGCCTCCGCCGGAAGGGAGTTCCAAAGCCGAGGAGCAGCCACCAAGAATGCCCTCTCCATAGTTACCCCCCGAACAACTCTGAGGACCTCAAGAAGGGTGCTCTCGGCGGACCGCAGGTGCCGGTCCAGAACGCGGGGGATGAGGCACTCCCGCAGTTAGTTGGGACCCAGGCCATTTAGGGCTTTATATATCAAAACCAACACCTTGAATTGGGCCCAGAAGACTATAGGCGTCCAGAGCACTGGAGTAATGTGCTCATGGCAGCCCGACCCCATAAGGAGACGGGTCGCTGCATTCTGCACTAGCTGCAGTCTCCGAACAGTCACCATGGGTAGCCCCACACAGAGCGCAGTGCAATAGTCCAATCTCGAAGTAATGAAAGCATGGATGATTGTGGCCAGGTCACTATCTGAGACATATGGTCGAAGCCAGTGCACCAGAATGCATTGCCGGAATGCAGTCCTTGCCACAGCCCCCACCTGAACGTCAAAGCAGAGTTGCAAATTGAGGAGCATGCCCAGACTGCGAATCTGGGGGACCAGTGGAGGGCGAATCCCATCAATGATGAGAGCCGCTACATCCACCGCCCTACCCACCACCATCACCTCCATCTTGTTGGGATTCAACTTCAGTTAGCTCACCCTCTTCCAGTCCCCCACCACCGCCAAGCACTGAGTAAGCACTTAAGCTGCCGGACCTGGGCCAGATGAAAAGGAGAGGTAGAATTGGAATGACACCACACCCCATACCATCTCATGACCTTACTGAGCAGCTGCATATATACCTTGAACAGGAGAGGGGACAGAATAGAACAATCCCTGGGGAGATGAAGAACAATCTCCCCGGGGAGATGAAAACCAATCTCCCCGGGGAGATGAAGAACAATCCCCGAGCACCACTCGCTGAGTTCTTCTTGCTAGGAAAGAGCGAAAGTATTCAAGAACAATCCCGCCCGCCCCAGCTCAGTCCCGCAGGTGTGTCACCAACATCTCGTGGTCAACGGTATCAAACGCAGCGTACAGTTCTAACAAAATCAACAGGGTTGATTATTTCATATCCAATTCTTGGTGGAGATCATCGACAAAGGCTACAAGTGCAGTCTCAGTGCCGTAACCCGGACGAAAGCCAGACTGTGAGGGATCAAGAAAACTGATACAGTCCAGATGCCCTTGAAGCTGCCAAGCCACAACCGGTTTGATAACCTTCCCTAAAAAGGGGAAGTTAGAGACAGGGCTGAAAATTGGCAAGGGAGTCAATGTCAAGTGATGGCTTCTTGAGCAGAGGCTGAACCACCACCTCCTTGAGGCAGCTTGGCACTTTGCCCTCCCAAAGAGAGGCATTGACCACCCCCACCAGCAATGGCTCCAATGTCTCCTGACTGACCTTGACCAGCTAGGACGGGCATGGGTCCAGTTCACAAGAGGCGGCCCTAACAGCCCCCAGAGCCTCCTCCGTGTCAGGGGGTGACACTCACTGAAACTGATCCCACAAAATCGGACAAGTCAGGGCTTCCACAACCTCTAGTTCGCCCGTTGTCATAAACGTGGCATCAAAATCATGGTGGATACAAGCAATCTTATCCGCAAAGTAATCAACAAACATGTCACAACTGGCACTGGAAGACTCCAGTTTCAGGTGGAGTGAGGCCGGACCGACCAGCCCCTTCACCACCTGGAAAAGCTCTGGTGGACAAGACTTTGTGGACGCTTTGAGGGCAGCAAAGAACTCCTTCTTTGCTTCTCGCACAGCCATAGCATAGGCTCGTAAACTCGCTCTATGTTGCAATCGGTTGGCTTCAGCATGCGAACGCCACCGTTGCTCCAATCGCCACCCTTCATGCTTCAGTTGCTGCAGACCCTCTGTAAACCAAGGAGGTCTGCGGCACCGATGTTTGTTTGGATTAAAGATTTTCAGAACCTTCTGTTTTTTCCATAGGTTTTAAAATTCAGTAGTACGATTAACAGAGAACTATTAACATAAGGATCATAAAAAATATTAAAATTAATTTTTCATAATACATGCACAAATTTCATGTTCAATGATTACAGGGCTGTGTGAAGGTTGCAGTGGTCAAGGGGTAGCCAAGTGCTTGACTGTGACTTCTTGGCAGGCTGAGAAAATCTGACTTGTCCAAGATCGCCCAATAAAGGCAGGAATTGACTGTAGGACTTCTAGTTCAGAGACCAAGACATTGCTATCCTTTGCAAAAGTTTGGATCCAATGTTTCACAATATTTTACGATGATACTTAAACACTCATACATTTTAAAAGTCTCAGCAAGGTTGAAATTGTGCATCCAATATCACCCCAACATTTTCAGTTGCTCATGATAATGGTCTCTGACTTTTTTGTTGATGATGAAATTTTGACAGTCGTTTTAGTAAATTGCATTCCCTGTATATAAATCAAAATAAATACTTGTACCAAATTTTGCACATTAATAACTTGACAATAGTTGAGCAGATGTTCTTTCAACTTGGTTTATTTTGTAGATTCAGAAACCAAACTTGCAGACTATTGATGTTTTTAAACAAGCAAGGCTTGGGGGGTGGGGGTGGTCCATGGCCACTGAGTGGCACAGCTGCTGAGCAGAGACTCGGGTGGAGTGCAGCTCCCAGCATGGTTACCACAGCAACCATCTTGCGCTCCCCCTGTCACCACGGCGAAGGGGGAAGCGCGCCGGGCTGGTCTTTGAAATTGAAATGTTCCAGCGTGAGCATTGGGGGAAACCAGGCTTCCTAGTGTTCATGGCCAGTGCCTTTCAAAGGCTGTGTTCCCTGCCCACAGTGCCTATAAATGGCGGACCGATCTGCTGGTGTGGCTGGCTGCCTCTGTTCATATGGGGAAGGGAAGTGTGGCCACCAGTTGCCGTTTGACTTGCTCTGCACGTGCACTCTGGATTTTTTCAGTGGTGCTCCATGAGGGACCATGAGTGGGAGCTGCATGGCTCACAGGAGCACACATTGCTCCACTCCACCTTCAGACTGGCAGTCAGATGAGTGGCTCGGGGTGGCCATGCAGGGTAGCATCTATTTTTTTATTTTGAGTTAAATTAGTTATTTAGGACCCTCTATACTATAACAGGTATTAAAAACCCCAAACTGCAAGAGACAAACAGCTTTTTGATACCTTTCATTGTTACATTTTGTAGTCTGCCTTAGAAAATGGATATTCACTACTTTGCCTTTTCATATGGTAACTTGTTAAGACGTACATTAAAAGTATCTTTTGTGTGACTTGCTTGAAATGGTAAGGCAGAAGCATAGGGGCTGCTCAACCATGTAAGAACATGGGATTTGCCATTCTGGCTCTGGCATTTGATGTTTCAAGCTTAGTATTCTACCATGGACATTCACTTGAGTGAACTCCTCCGCCACACTCGGTACGCACCTAGCCAAATGTGTCAATCTGTACAGGAGGAGAAAATTCCTCCCGGACTCCTTGGATGATCAGCTTTTACCCTGAAGCTTGGTATTTGATTATTTTGATCACATGATGTCCAGCTATAAATGCTGGTGTTGGTCACAAACCCCTTGAAGGCAAACGGAACACACCACTTTTCTGTTTGGGTCTGAAAGGTGTGTAAGAAAAACCACTTCCATGCACGCTCTCATTATGTTTTCACCCAGTCAGCTGAGTCAGGAACCTTGAATCCATGCTGAGATGGAGTTTTGAACAAAAATGTGCTTTCAAGAATAAGCAGTGCTGGAGTGTTTAAATACTTGTGCATCTGTCTCTTTCTTAGCCTGTCTTTAGCATCTTGCTTCCTTTTAGAAGAAAATGGAGTGGTCTCTCCCACCCCCTTTTAGTTCTTAGTTCGACTACCATTCTAAGTGTAATTTGTAAAACCTGGTTTCCATTTTGTACCCACAAATAATTATTGGAATGCTTTTGCAGGTGCAAATGAGAGCATCCTAACAACCTGCCCACTACAAATTCAAAAGTTGGGCAATTACACACCTCGTTTGCATCTATTGCTATTTGTCAGTACAATGGGAATTCCAAATTTCTTTCAGGAGACGGCTCCTATTTCACTTGTTTTATACTTGATACTTTGAAAGGAGTATAAAGTTTGGGAACAGAACAACATTGTAAATGTTGCAATAATTTGCTACAAATCAGAATTGTGAGATTAGGAGCAACAGTGTGGAGAAGGGGGCGTGAAGGGCCATGTTTTACTTTCCAGTTTTCAATCAGGAGTGTAAAACTTAGTTTTTACAACCAACAGGTTTTTGTAGTGTGCACACTGCATACATCTCATGCTACATTCTTGGAATAGACATGTCCATTAGGGGTGTGCACCTGGCCCCCATGTTTTCGTTGTTCAAAAATGTTGTTTTTGTTATTGTTAATGACAATGTCATTGTATCATTTCAAATGTAAATTTTATTTTTGGTATCAGTATCATTATCAATTCCAGTGCTCAGCTAATATCTATCTAAATCTAAGGGAGACAGGAGAAGGGAAAATGAAAATTATCTATTATCTAATCAATTAGATAAATATTCTAATCTAATCGATACTACCTATCTATAAATAATGTACGGGAGGGGGGGAGAAGGGCAGGGAAAGGGAGAAGGTAAAATGTAGGGTATGAGGAAGGAAAGGAATTGGTAATACGGTGAGGGCTAGGGAGGATTTTTTGTGTGCAAGCACCACAGTTCTGTAACTGCAACCTGAAAAGCAGAGCTCTCGCAGAATGGAGAAAAAAATCCTGGCTCTCCTATTATAAAGGGTTGCAGAGCCCTCCCCAAGAGCCCCCCTGATTGGTTGTGGGAGGCAGCAGGCATTGAGCAATCACAGAGTGCCATGAGACTGCTGGAGCCTGCTTGAGCTGCTCATTGGCCAGTGATACATCCATCAGATACTGCTGAGCTGCTCGCCCCTCCCAACACAGGCATAGTTCAAAAGTTCAACCCTGTTTAGGACTCCAAGATGTCTACTCCCTCCTCCCCTCTCCACATTTTCCCTTCAAAACCCAACTGCCACAGAACTAATAATAACAACGATAATGACACTGTCGTTTTCATTATTGTTATCGGTATCGTTAGTCTCTGTTGTCGTTTTTGTTATTACAATAACAAAAATGACAATTTTTGTTATTGTTATTGTAATAACAAAAACGACATGCACACCCCTATACTTTCAACATGGTAAACATGTTCTGAGTTCCTTGCCGTGCTGGATACTGACCTCTTTTGTTGTTGCTGTCTCTTGCTTCCACTGTGTTGGTCCAAACACCTTGTGTGTAGCTTGATTTTTGACAACTTTTTTTTTTTGAAAATTTTCCAACAGAAAACTTAACTGAAAGTTCAGAAACTTTTTGGAAAACTTTGTTTTATGTGCAAGAAGGTTCCATAATATGAACTAGTGATATGAATTTGAAAAACCAAGAACCGATCTCTGGGCCAGAGATAAAGTCTCTTAGTTTGTCTTCATTTTTTTTCTTTTTTTTTTTTTTTTAAAAAAAATTCCTCTTTCTTTGGCAGAGAAATGCTTAGCTCAGCACAGTTTCTGATCTGAGAACTTTTGAAGTTGCTGTGTTACAGGATGCAAAATGCGGAGGGAATACCTAGTAAGTCAAAGTAGGCTGTTTCGGACAGCATGTGAAAGTGAAATCCCTGTTCCTACAACTAAGGCTGTTTATAAATGGAGGATAGCCTGCCGGAGTCCATGCATCCCTCAGTCAGGGAGTTTTGTGCAGCAAACCCAATAAATGGGCAGGAACCGCATTCAACCCTCACCCCCCTTCATGACTCACAGCTGCGTGGAATTCTGGATCCAGGAAGCTCCCCCCACTGTTTGCTGCTAGTTTGGTCCACCCCCCCCCCCTTTCTGCTTTTTGGCACACCATTTTTGAGTCCTCCGAAGTGAGACTAAACATACAGTAGACGCCCCAAGGAGAGCGAGAGCAGCGAGCACACTCACTGCTCTGACTGCTTGGTCCGCTCTAGGTGCTTTGCCTACACACAGACTGTGCGCACCCTAATAGATGGAGACAGACACACAGGGAAACGTTGGCCTGATTGGCCCACAAGGTAGGCCTGGGATGCTCCTGGACTCCGCTGTGAGTGGAGGCTCCATGGTACATGGGAGCACACATTTTTCAGCCACCTAATAAATGGGCAGCAAATATGGGCTGAACACCCACCTGGTGTGGGCTATTGCCTATTTACAAATGCTCTAAAAGTCTGATTGAATGGAGTGCAAGAACAGAAGAAGATGCGGTCACAGACAAATCACCTCTTACCAGCTTTTTGGTTTATTTTGCATTGTTTGGGTTTTGAGTGGTTAGAAATAAATAAATAAATAAATAAATAAATTTTTAAAGAACCAAACACCCAATGTGTGGCTTACATCGGTTATTTAAAATTCATTCAAGTTATTTAAAAAGAGAGAATCGAGAACAAGGATTATGACCATGGGTAAAAACAGATGTGCAGGCAGCACAGTGGTGGCGGCCTGGCCCAGGGCAGGAAATCGAAGCTGACACAACCCCGATTGGGGAAGGGCACTGAACTAAGGTGCCTGCGGCCAGAGAGCTGTCCCGCCACCCGCATGGCCTGGGTAGGGTGGGGAGCTAAACAGATGTATGGGCTGATTGCAAACACTGGGGCCAATCCCATGCCCTGTGGACCAGAGCGCACATGCCGTGGGCACCCCTGACACAGAACCTACAGTATGTGTGCAGAAACCACACAGCAGCGTGCATGGGTCTTGGGATCGGCCCCATTGATCCTAAAGTCCATATGTGTGCAAGTTGGCACAGTTTGCAAGCATGTCATACATGTATTTCCCATGCAGGAGATGTGCTCAGAGTTTAGGATCAGGCCCATAGAAAATAAGTGAGATATCTGATGATTGTGAAGAATATAATGATTTAATGTATCTTGTGAATTTTATGTTGTTTATTTTATATTTTGTTGTATTTTATCTTTGCTCTTCTTTGTTTGTCGTATTTTAATTTTGTATTATTGTTATGGCCCAAGGCTAAACAAATAAATAATGATGATGATGATGATTGATGAAAATAGGTGACTTCCCCCAGTTTTTTAAAAAAATGCATTTAACTTGCTTGTGTCCTTCTCTTTCTTGAATATTACAGCTTTTTTCAGAAGCTTTGGTATCATCAACCATCCACTGCATCTACCCTGAAATTTTAGCAAACATTCCCAGACAGTTCATTCTCCTAGTATTAAACTACTGTGGGCATTGGAGCCTAGAATAAAATTTGAATTGGTGTTATCATCCATGTAGCTGAACTGGTAGTGGCATTAGTAGTGGATTTTCTTTTTCCAAAATCTTATAGTATCATCCAGACCATGATGTCTGCCATCTTCCTTTATACTTAAATGATGTGTACTTGCTCAAGGGTTAAAGTGAAGGCAGAAAAATTCAGGCATTGTGCTACCAATTTTAAAGTAAAACTAGCCAGATCTCTTCCAAATATTTTGTTAAAAAGTCTAGCTATGACTTTGATTTGTACATGCACAGTCTTGAGAGGATGATGCTTTTTCTCTTTATGTTGTTGAACCCCTTATTATTAATAATTTCCTCCCAATTATCTTTACAAATGTAGCAGCAATTGTGAATAATGTAATGGAATTCCACCATCTGGTGATAGACAACTCATGGCGTTTGGGCTCTGATCCTCAAAGTGCTCTACTGGCACAAGCTCTTCAGCAGAATATTGAATGGAATTTGCTACATAACAGTAATTGACACAATGTTTGAGTTGAATGTCTGTGTCTAAAACGCTGCACTGGGGGCCATCTGTAGTTCCTGGCAGTAACAACAATTTAAATTATTTGTACTTGAGTCTTTTCCTGCTAGATATCTCATGCTAACATTTCTTGCTTTTTGCTGCTGCTTTTTTTTTTTTACAGTTCATTTGTAGATAGAAAAATGAGTGAATTTGGTGCTAAATGCTATTAGAGGGACTTGTGTAGCTCTGCCAACAAAAATAAACCTGATTGCGATTTAAGTTTATGACAATGGTGTTAATATAGCTATAGAGGCTCATAGTGGCATGCTAAACAAATCCAGTTAGAATCCCTAACTGTCCTACAATATAATATTATACAGGTGTTGGGCTTTATATGAATTGGGATTATCAAATTTGGGATTATCTGGATAAACTTTGTAAAATATTTATCAAGGATATGTGTGTATGTGCGCACTGTAAACAGGACTCTATAACCATCGTAAACGAAACTAATTTAACTTGGTTTGGAATTTTAAAAATCCACATTTATTTTAAAATTTCGGATTAGTACCTGGGCTGCTGATCCTGAACATTGGTTATAGATTCAGTCATCTCTTCATTTTATTTAATAACCTCTTCTTGGACACGTGTAACCTCCCGAGGCACCAAAAAACTAAAGTTAGTTTATTCCAACAAAATTAGCTATGGAAAGAGCTCTTAGTTCCTCCAGTCTAGTGTAATCTTTCTTACTACAGTATATGCTGCTCAGAGAGGCGGAATAATTCTGTGACTGAATAACTGTTAGTACTTGAAAGAGTTGTGTCTGACCTCTTGACAAAGTCTGGTCCCCTTGAGTATCTCGTAGAGTGTTGGATATGTACTACAAATTCACTGTAAGTAGATTAGGGGTAACTGCTTAACATTTAAAGATGGTAAATTCCTTAGTGCTTATAACATGTAAGTATTTGTCAGATTAATCCCAGGGTAATCTACCATTCTTTTAATTATGGTAAATCAATTACTCTCCTTAGACATATAATCTGTATGGTACAGAGGACATGCTGTGATGTCATCCGACTATGAGCTGAAACTCGGTCCTCGGAAAACTTTGGAATCCACTAGGGATTCTGGTACTCAGATTCAAATTTCCAAAGTCCGAAATTCTGAGAACCAAGCCTCAATCGAGCGCTGGTGCCACTGCGCACATGACTGGAGTGATCTAGACAGCTGACCCCCTAACTTCTCTGAGCCAGGAAATGAAACTTAATTCCATATTTGGTAGGAGGAGGAATGGGAGGGGACAGCTGAGTGATGGACAAGCCAGAGGGCAAGTTTTGATTGTCTGGCAGAGGCAAAATAAAAGTAACTGTACAGTCATTTCCCAGTCTCTACTGAATTTGGCTGTGTGCGCTACCCTGATGATCTGTAAGTAATTGGCTTGCCTGTCGTGTCCTGCCTTGGCCTGTCCATACGGGCAATGTTGGGGTATGGCGGTTAGTTGTTTCCACCATGCCATGATATATTTTTTTTAGAAGTGGGTCCACACTGCTACTGCTTTCTGCTTGGCACCATGCAGGCCAGAGGGATTTCTGTCTTGCTCCACTTCCCCTGGCCTGGGCTGTCCAAATACAAGGGGCAATGCTGGGGGTTGCCACCAGTACCAAATATACTTAAAGTTTGGGAACTGCTCCTGCTTGCACTGCTTGTTGGCAAGTTGGCAGCACCCTAGAGACCAGAGGGATCACTTTTGCTGTGGTTTTTGTGGGCACTGTGACTGTACTTTGTGGGTTCAACTCTGCCAAGATGTGACTGACCACTGGGTCACAGGGGAGATATACTTTCTTTCTGGTTAAAATAATATGGTGTGTGTCAGGGGAGGGGGCCTGTCTTGCATAGGTGGGTACTGGACAAGCACAATGGAGGCTTTTGTGTGGGTGGGTGAATGTCTGGTTTCTTTCTTGTGGGTGTGATTTATGATGTCTGCTGGGCTAGCTTTTGTTGGTTTCTGTCCGCAGTTGGACTTTTGTGGGTTTGTTGTCTTCAGCGATCGTCCCACTCTTGCTTTTCTGGGCACTGCTTGGTTGGCATCATGATTTTAAAGTGGGTGTACTACTGATGATGGGCCATGCTGTGGGCCCACTACTGCTGGTTTTTGTTTTGGATTTCTGCCTGCAGTTGCACTTTTGTGAGTTCATTTTCTTGAGCAATTGTCCTACTCTTGCTAACCTGCTTTCCTGGGCACTGCTTGGTTGGCATAAAGATTTTAAAGTGGATGCACTGCTGATGGTGGGCCATGCTGTGGGTACTGCTGTCTTTTTTTTAGATATCTGCACACAACTTCACTCTTTGGGTTTGTCTTCTTGAATGATTGTCTCACTCTTGTTAATCTGCTTTTCTGTACACTGCTTGGCTGGCATGATGATTTTAAAGTGGGCGCACTTTTAAAATCATTAAAGGAAAGAGTTCCAAAGTTCTGAGGTCTGGAGTTCCGAGTTCCGAATGCCCAGTCCTTGGAAAAAGTTCTGAAGTTTGGCCGAGTACCCAGACCGGGCACTCATAACTTCAGAACTCAGTCAGAGTACCCAGAAGGCCTATTTGGTGCAGCCCTAGACTATAGGTATTCTTCAGTTGTTCCTCCTTCTCCTGCTGTGTCTTAGAGAAGTTTTGCAGATTAGCTGCATCTCCACCAAAGATAGAGTCTATATAGTTTTAGGGGGATTTGGTATGAGGTAGCCTTTGGACACCCTTTCGGTGTTTCCTCACTCGGCCTCTGCCATCAGCAGAATGTATGTATAGCTGGCTCTTGGCTTTCTAATCTGTTACTTTATTGGGTGTTAACAGATGAGACGGTAGCCCTCACCAGGTGGGTGTCCACCCGCCCATTTATTAGTTGTTCACCTACCACCCATATGGTCACCATCCTCTGGACATGTAGCCCCCCACTCTCGGTGGGGCCCTAGAGCATGCGGAATCTGCCATGGAGGCGAACGAGGACTAATGTAGGTCCACAAGTCTGCATCCTGTCAATTAGGTCATGTGCAGCAGGCAAAAAAACCTAGAGTGCTCTTCAGAGCTATTACATCTGGCCCCTTCCTCAGCTCTCACTCTCACTGGCGTGCACATAACATCTGCCTTAAAAGTCCAATGTGCCAGTTTCCAACAGGCTCATCCTGGTTTGCATCGCGTGCCCAATGTTTGCTCTTTCTGTTGCATTCTGAGGAACAATTTGCGGAGTCTACCATCACTGGGGCGATGGCTAAAACAGACAGCCAGGTAACTAACTTGCAGTTTAAGCAGTCACTCTTTGCTAACTGATCCACCCACCAATGCTACATTCTCTGGACCAAGGAAGAGACCAAGGCCTTCATCGTTTTAGAGGGGGCGGGGGGAGCAGAAGGTCCAATATGCACACGTGAAGTGCTGTAGGAATTAAATGGTCTTTCAGGAGAACTCAACCCAAATGGCGCAACAGGGCTACACCCGGACATGAACCAGGGCCGGCAGCAGGCCAAGCACTTGAGGAGAGGTCATAAGGAAATTTGGGACAATAACCTTGCTTCTGTTTGTGCAAGACAAACATCTCCCTATTATGAGCTCCTGGACCAATTTCTATGTGTTGATGGAGCCATTGTAGCATCCCATCTGTACAAGCTGTACCTTCACCAGGGGCCAGAAGTGGTTCATTATGGCTCCCCCACTCCCCGGCTCCTGCTCCCACCATGGAAGCCTTGATTGCTGGTGGAAATCCCTTCATTCCTGTCCCTGCCCTGGAGCCAGCATGAACTGACACAGACATGGACACCATGACTCTCACAGTGTATCCCCTCGAACTCGAGAGCCAGCCCTTGCTTGAGGAGCCAGTGGAGGTTCAAAAATGAAATGCAAGAAGTGTGGAAACTATTAAAAACATCTTGGAAGCCCAGGTTAAATGTATTCCACAGGTTTAAAAGTGTAGCAAAGGGGACCAGATGTCTGCCAGCATGGCGAAATGGTGAGATGAAGGAGGCTATTAGAGCCAAAAAGGCATCCTTTAAAAAATGGATAGCTAGTTTTAATGAGAAAAATAGGAAAGAGAATAAGTACTGGCAAATTAGATGTAAAACTTTAATGAGGAGGAGGGAGTTGGTGGTTGCATTGCCAACTTCATTGAGATTGCCAGGAAGATCAGTGAACACTTCCACAGGAGTGTGAAGGGCATTCAGCTCCTGTGGAAAAAACAGGTGGAGATGGACACCCAGCAGCATTGAATGCTGCAAGATGTGACTGCCGAGTGGAACTCCAAGATGTGGAACCGGGTGGCTGGTGGAGCAGCAGAAAGTACTGCTTGAGGTGGTCCAGGTGGGCGACATAGGAGTGGACACAGCTGGCATAGTGGATGGCAATGGTGCAGGCAGTTTGTGTGTTTCAGCCCTTCAAAGATGCCACCATGACTTTGGGTGCTGAGATGACCATCCTCAGCCAGGTGATCCCCCTCATCCACCTGCTGCTTAAGAAAATGGTGGGCTTTCTGCTGAAGCAGGATGAGGGGATGGGAGCACCGACTCGTGCCAGAGGTGGTAGCTCTGGCTTTGAGGTTGCAGGAGAGGCTGAAAAAGTGCTTTGGCCACTTGAAGCATCAGGAGAAGTATGTTTTGGCCACTGTGTGTGACCCCAGGGTTAAAGAAAGCATGGCAGGTCGCTATGCAAGCTTCACCAACATGAAGCTGAGGCTGGTGGAGAGGGTTCGGAGGGCAGAGCAGGGCACAAGGGGGGTGGGGAAGGAGCAGGGCACCGATGAGGGAGAAAGTGACCATTCCAGTTGGAGACGAGAGGGACTGGACAGTACCTCCAGCAGCAGCAGAAGCACTTGCATTATCCCGCACTGGGCAACTTCAGGGCAGGTACTGTGGGCACAGGCTGTTGAGGCGGTGGCTGGCGGCAGTGCCACCTACACCCAACAGGAAAGGGTTAGTGTGGAGACAGAGGTCACCTGCTATCTCAGTGAGCCCCTGGAGGATCCCAGCAGCTTTCTGCTCACTTGCTGGGCACACAATGGTCATGTGTGGCAGGGCCTGGCCATGGTGGCAGTGGAACTCCTGTCTTGGTTTGTGCCCACCAACCAGCATGCCAAGTGAATGGGTGTTCATTCTGGCGGGCTACATGAGTCCACATCATTCACAAATGGCACCTGAGTTGGTGGAGCAGCTGGGGTTCCCTCAGCTGCCCTGTAAGTAGGCATGAGCGGCACGCTGCCAGCTCCAGTGTGAGTGTTGCTGCTCCTGTCCATGTACCCTCTCTGCCTGCCTGCCAGTCTCTCTCTCATAGTCTGCTACCCTGGGGCACTCTCTGCAGGTTTGGGGATGGGAAAGCATCAGAGAGACAAAGTAAAACTGCTGTTTAAACCAATGTAAGTCATGCAAAGTGATGCCCATTGAAAATAATGGGAAAATTTTAATTATTAAAATGAAGTTAAATTACAAATGAAAACAAATACATAACTAAATTTTTGAAACAAAAACAAAGCCAAAATGGAAATGAAGCTGGTCTCTTCTGCGCATTGCTAGTACAGAGAGAACTGTGAGACCCATCTTCCGAGGCAGCCTATGCTCTCATAGGGTGGCACATGCACACTGTCTGTGATGGAATACAGACACCATGCAACCCTGCTGCAGTTCGAAGTTCAACAGAAGGGAAGAACAGGAGCCTTGGACGAGATGAGAGAATGGAATGTGAATGAGACCACACTTTTCTGCACATTTGTGCACTGCTAGAAGCAGGGAAGTCACTAACAGAGGCTGGACCTTCCCTGTCATTTTTCCTCATCACTTCCCTGATGACAGCGAGAGGATATCTGCAGGGCTTCTGGGAGTGCCTTAGTTGGATGGCAGAGATGAATCTCTTGAGGGAAACAAGTGACTCGGGTTACAGGACTGTGAACTGACTGAAGGAGAGCTTCTTGCTCTATACAAGGTTTGGACAAGTGGAGTAGTGTGGAAACCAGTGTGATGTAGTGGATAAGGTGCTGGACTTGGATCTGGGAGACCAGGGTTCAAATTTCACCCTAGCCAATGAACTCAGTGGTTGTCACTAAGTCACAACCTCTCAGCCTCAGTTCCTGATCTGTAAAATGGGAATATGTTGTGTCTGTCTTTCCCTGTGTGTTCCCCTTATCCTTGTCCATCTTAGATTGTAAGCCCACTGGGCAGGGACCTCTCCAAACCTAGTAGCGCTATAGAAATTATAAGCTGTAGTAGTAGAAGTGCAGGGTGTCTTGGCAAGGGGGGGATGTTTTTCAGTAGCGCTGAAACAAGAATCCATTTGAGTCTTGTGAGAATCTCATGAGAGCTGAGAAACCTCAGTGAGATCTCAGGATGATCTCACTAAGGGTTTTGAGGCGCTCGCTAAAGAAACCTCCACTTCAGTGCACATGTGAATATTGCTACCGGGCCATTCTGCACATACGTAGCCCTTTTCCAAGGTGACGTGGGCAGTGTCGGTGCCATTTTGGGAAAGGGCAGCTGTACTGTGTGTGTGCGCGTGCAGACCGGCTACCTTTTTCAAAAATGGCACTGACACGGCCCGTGCCCTCCTGGCCATGCCTGCGCAGTACTGCCTCAGCGGCCCTTGTGCACATGTGTAGTGGGGAGTTTATTTGTTTTTATTAAGAAAAAAAATCTCTAATTCAATTTTATTTTATCTGGCATGACCAAGGTCATTGCCTATGATACTACAAATGAAATAATTAATAAGACAATTCATTAGTAGAAAACACTAAAACCGTAAAAAATAAAATCATACACATTTAGAAACATGGGCCTCAGAAAACAAAGTGCCTCCCACTTCCCATTCCATGGAACTACCATTACCACTGTATCCATAAAGTGGGTTTATTTCTTGATGATGATTGAGAATTGAATTGAATTGAATTGAGAAAAAAACTTGATGAGACAATTTTTGAGATTTTTTATTTTCTTGATTCTTGTTTTTATCTTGATTCTTGTCAAGAAGCCTGATTCTCAGCAAGAATCGCGGAAAATATCAAGATTCATGTTCAGCCCTACTTTTCAGCCCCCACTGTATGGTGTAATGCAGAAGATGCTAGAGGGTACAAGAGATGCATGTTTGATCAGGGTTTTTATGTAAACGAAGGGGGATTTCCAACACCACAGTGGATGAGAACCCAATAAAACTCTGTTCTGCTACCTGCCCGTACATTGCTGTGAGCCACGGATGTGATAATTTGGGTGCTGACAACATGCAAAGACTGATAGCTTCCGATTTCATTTTTTACTCTCTTTCAATTTTCACGATAGGCGCTCAATAAACTATGCAATTTTCTCAATAAACTAGGCATTATATGCATAGCAAAAGGTTATTTCCAACCACCAAGTGCTGGCAGGTATAAACCCAGGTATGACCGTCTGTGGGTGGATGGGGATATCAGGCCACTGGACTGCCTCCTGGAGTCATAGCTAGGAAGAAAGAAGCAGATGGTGTGGGTGCTTCTTCCTACAGTTCTCTGCAGCGGAGTGTCATGTCAGGGGGTGAAATAGGGGGGTTGGTGGGTTGAGTACAGCAGGGAAGAATGCTTGGGGGCTGCCCATTTATTAGGCTTTATGCGCTAAACTTGTGAGTGGGGGATGAACTGACTGAATCTGGACTCTATAGGGCTATCGTCTTGACTTGTTTAACACCCATTGTCTCTCTTCAGCCCGCTCCCAAGTTGCTGCCTTAGTCTGCCACTTCTGCTGCCTCCTAGCCTCTGCTTGTCTGTATCTCTTAGCCTCCCCACCCCCACTCCTCTGCTTCTCGAAGCCTGGCTCCCTCCCTCTGACTTCCAATGAATACTTCCTTTTTGTATACGCTTTCAGTTATGGAGCTTTTTACTACCTGGGGGTTGAAACATTTAAAATAGAGTATTCCATATGCTAGCTCCTTGCCCTCCCCTCCTCCCTTCTAGCTTCATTTGTTTAAATTAAATAAAGTTTTCTCACGGTGCATGAGAAAAATGATTTTCTAAACTCCATATAATGTATTAATGCAAAGTAGTGCTGTGAGATGAGTGGGTAATAGCAGAAATTAGAGTAGTTGTATATTTGTTAGCAACTTCCAAAAGTAGGACAAGGTTAATGATCTTACATTTCAGAAATGTGCCATTGCTACTGTGTGTAATGATGCTTTTGTGAACAGATGGCTAAAGAACATAATTTTAGCACTGACTAACTCTTGAGTAATAAGAATTTATTCCTGAATTGTTTGTTGCCTTTTTAGCACATGTAAATTGATGTCGTAATTAAAAAATCTGTCAAAAAAGTTGTGCATATAGTTTCCTATATCTATTTTATGTTGAAGTGTATTTCTTTAATTGATACATATTTCTGAACTTAAATGCCTGCTTCATGACAGCTGTTTATTCACTTGCACTGTAATGACTGGCATGTAAGGTTCAAACTGGAATGTCATAGGGAATGCAGATATAATATATTTAGTTCTTGTCGCCAGACAGCAAACGGCACCACTGGGTCTCGCTGTCAGAAGAGAGGACAGCTACTTTAATTGCAATGTCCTCCTTTGCTTAATATAATTTGTTATTTTGGGTGGCTTGTTAAATGGACTGCAGTGGTATTTTTATAATACGCTTTACTGTAACATAAAGCATTTTGAGTTTAAATATGTAATACCAGAGAGGGAGGGGAAACAGACTCTTGGGAAAACGTTCCTAAAACAACAACAGAATATTCACAAAGTTGGTGTTCAATATTTGTAGGGGTTTTTCTTATATAACAGGTGACTGTAAGCATAATGGGAGCCAGCGAATTTTGGACGGAATGATAAGAAACCAGCAATTCTAACACAATTTATAGAAAGGAAGCAGTCTCCTGAGAATAGTACAGACTTTCCTATATTTCTAGGAAATTGCAGCTGTCAGGATTTCTTTTACTGCCCTAGCAAAATGCTATGTCAGTTGTTAGAGAAAAATTCTGCTATGTAGTAAGAAAATGAATAGTTTCCTTGCATCCAAAGTGTAAAATAGAAGCTGGTGCAATTACAAAGACAGTTTTCAAGCCTTGATGCTCATACTGAATGTTAGTTATTGTATATTCAATAACACTTGAGAGAAGGGCATAAAGATGTATGTTGTAATGGTGGTGAATTTGATCCTTCTGACTTGTATCTTGATGATTTGTAGAATTGGGCTCAATGTTAGCAATACTCAAGTTTTTTTTTAAAAAAAAAAAGATTTCCGGAGAACTATTGTGTTTAATTACAGTAACTTCCCGCTGTAGAAGAAATTGTTGCAGTAGTCACATAAAAGGAGAATTTCTTGCTTCCAAATCCAGTTCTACCTTTTTTTCCCCCCTGAACCACATGGGTAGATTGCTTTGAAGTTTCAGGCAGACAAAGTGGCAGTCTTGTTTGTATGCCTTCCAAAGTGGGAAGCTGCGCCTTCTCCTTTGAGGTCTTCTAGAGCTTTTTGTAAAACCTTGTATCTATTTTGAGGTCTGTTCTGGCAAGACTTTCCAGAGCCTGGGTTTTTGAGACTCAGCCAGACTTGGTGTAAGCACAATCCCCACCTCTTGCTGAGAGTGTAGATGTCCTGGTGCAGAGGCAAGGGGCAGGACTATGGGTGCCAACACACATAACACTAGCCACATGCATATGTATAGCAAACTCAAAGCTTGCACAATCCACCTACATCATTGGGTGAGTATGGCAACATGAACAAATGTTGGCTCCACTATTGGATTGCTCTGCCACATGATAGAACAGTTCTTTACCCAGAAGCTGTCTCTGGGATGCAAAGCAGATGATTATACACTTAATTATGGGTTGTGCATGCCCCTAGCTATTAGAGCTGAAACAGTTGTACATGTAAATATGGGTAACAGTCAGAATTGTTGTAACTGAACTGGTAATGATAGGTAAAATTTTACCGATTTACTGACCTTTGCCATTTCCTGGGTTGCCGCTTTGCTGTTTTCTCTTCATTCTGTGATTCCTGGCTTGTTTTATTTGTCCATAGTTCTTTTCTGTTCACCCTCTCCCTGGACTTGAAAACCAAGTTAAACTTGAAACCTATTGGATGCTTGGTTATTGGTACCATTTGGTATTTTGGAAAATCTGCTAATGATATTGACCAGTATTTCAGTAAGTTGGTTAACCATCCTGGTATCTCATTGGTTAACCATTTGACTTTTTGGAATATTGGCTATTAATCATAGTTCCTGGATTATTCATTTCAGTTGTACTCGCAGTGCATTCTGAACATGTGCACTGTTACTCTTCCGGTATCATAGAGAGCAGGCTGATTTGCAATGGAGATACTCCATTTCTTTTGCTACTCAGTGGTAACTTTGCTTATCTCTTCACCCTTATATTTGTCCATTACCATGTACTCAGCATCATTATTTCTCTGCCTGCTCCACTCAGGCATCCAGCGGAGACATTGGGAGCATGGCACATGTTACTCTCTGAGACAACACAGGCAAGATTGGTCGTGAGACAGTGCAGAGACAGAGAAACATATGTAGCTCCAGTTTTGGTACAGGCGTTCCTGCAAGCAGAAGCAGGTGGATTTTTTTATCCAGACTGCCTTGTCCCAGTCTTATCTTGAGAGCAGGGATAGGGAGGTTGGGGTAGCATCTGGGGAATTACACTGACTTCCATTTCAGAAAGAGGTCACTGCCCCACTACTGAGAAGGCAGCCTTGGATACCTAGGGCTGAAATGGCAAGCCGCTCCAGTGTCTGTTTCTGACAGAAAGAACTCTACTGACATGAGCGGCATGGTGCAATAAAGAAGATGTTCATTCCACTACTTTCATTCAGCTAATTCCACTACTTTGGTTCTGCTACTTCCACTGGCACTTTCCGACGTGTGAAGTAGCAGAACAATGTTTCTTCTGACACTTTCCGAGATTGTTCCGACACTTTCCGATAATTCCAATATTGCAAAGCAAAGGGTGTGGAATTAGCAGAATGCTGGTGGAAACGCTGTGGAAAGTCACGGGCAACTTCGAAATGGCAGAATGAAATAGTGATGTGGAAAAAGGAGTTGCTGCTTCAGCCCTACCTACGAACAGCAGGAGATGATGGTGAAAGAAGAGATGATCAGAGAACGCCTAGACTAGGGTGTCTTGGAAGATGCCAGAACAATTCCACAAACTAGCCTCTGTGTGTGGCGGTCCAAATCCTGATGTTTCAGCCCCAAAGATACTTTCATAACTTCTTTATATGGAACATCAATTGTTACATGGAACAGGTGCAACTACAGATGGCATTATTCACTGTCAATGGTGACTCTCTTCGAAACCAAACACAAAGTGTCCAAGACACACCGGGCTATAAATAAACACAGCTATAACTGGACTAATGTGTATATAAATATGAACTTGTGTGTGCACAATATATATGTGCAACAGGTTGCATCACTTAGAACATTTTCAGCATATTGTATATATTGGTTTTACACAGTACAATAAATACCTATATGTATGGTGTTTCTAGTTTGGTGATAATTATACAATACATTTATATTGTGCACATATAAATTCATTATTATATATACATTAGCCCAGTTATAGTTTTGTTTATAGCTCGGAGTGTCTTGGACACTTTGTGTTTGGTTTTTCTTGCAGGGTTATTTCCCTTTCTTTTACTGACTCTCACCGAAAACCAATGTTTCATTTCACTCGTTCCACAGCAGCCTCCCCGCCTCTCCGCCACCCCACCACAAAAGCATGCCAACATTTTCTCCTCTCTCAGCCTTGAGGCATAACCCCAGCAGTTCTTCCATGCTTTCTTTCTCTCTTGTATCCATTCTCATGAATCTTCTGTCTGCCCTGCCTTTCTCTTACAGCCCTATCCCTTTATTGCAATATATGTTCCAGGAGTTACGTGCACGATGTTCCCTATGCCTTTGGAATGGCATATGGCAGTCGAATTTTGGAGTAAGAACTTCATGATTATCAAGGCTTCCTGATCCCACCTTTTGCAATACTCACAGCAGGAGTTACACACAGAGTGTTTCTGCTGCTTTTGCAAAACATTTGATTGTTACTGAGAACCTGACTGCCTGCTTCATTATCTTTTTTTTCTATTTTGTACCCACTGTCATATACTTTCTGTCTGCTTTACCTTTCTCTGATTGCCTTTCTTTGACCATTACAATTGCAAAAAAGTTGTAATGGTCCAGCACTTGTGCTCATTACAAAGCAGTCATGAACCACTGAAAGTTAATTATTCCAGCTGGCAGTCCAGAGCTTGTGTGTGGTGGTGGTTGGTGGTTGGGTGTGCATTAAAATTACCAGGGGATGATTTTCTTTAAAGCTGAAGCTTTCACAGCTATGTGGATTGCACTGCATGGTGGTTCAGCACCACAACAGAGCAACTGGGGACTACTCTGGTCCCAGTAGTGCTGAAGGCTTCTTGGTGGGTGGCTTGTTACTGCTGGGATCTCTGTCATCTGACTGTATGGGGTGGTTTGGGGTTTGTGAATCTAATGACATTGGACGGAGGTGGATACGGTCCTGGCGTCTTGCTGTATGGTTATGGTTAGTGGTTTGTATCCACCTGCAAGATCAAGCTGGGGCTTCAGGCATCTGGAAGCTTTGGAAGAATTCCGTCGGCTTCCACCTCGTGAAGAGACCAATGGACAGCAAGCCAACTAAATTTAAAATGTGTACTTTTAAATCTGTGCTTGCTTGCCTGAATGCTCTCACACCACCAAGGAGTCACAAAGGGATGGCCAGAGATGTCCCTTTCCAATAACATGTGCCTATGGTTATCTGATTACCTCTGTTGCATAGCAAGGCATAATAATCAATGTTAGCTTCATGTAAGCATCTGCCATGCAATTTACAGCCATGATATTCATGTCCATAAAAGTAGTGGAAGTAAAGTGGCAAACAAGTGGTGTATGCAAGATGGGATACAGGGATGTGGCCACTCCCAGCAACCTGAAGCTAAATAGGTGGATGAAAACTGCACCCAATCTGGACAAGGTGCTTTCAGTTGAATCCTCTTTGGTTCAAGTACAACCACAGGATTCCAGTCCTGCTGACATCAGCAAGAATACTCTGGAGTAAGTGGTTTCAGGATTGAAGCCTAAGTGTGTTCAAGCTGTAATCATCATCTCTTTGACTTTCATTGGGAAATCAGTGCTTTTAAATTGAAGATGATGAATATGTAGACAAGAGGTTTACTTTATGACAGTAGTAGAAAAACTATTTGTTTTGCGTCATGCTACTGCTGTTGTAGTTCATTGAATTAAAAATAAAAGTATTTTGTAAGCATTTAGTTTTACAGTATGAAAGCATTCCAAGTTCCACTTTTACAAATTTTTGAATTTATGCTTGAACCTAATGCTAATTTAGAACCCAATCTTGCAAGTGCTATTTGAGTGTAAATTACAGGAAGTAGTCCCAGTGAAGAAGGTTGAACTCTGTGAACACCAATGAAAACTTAAAAACAACCTACAAATGATATTGCAACAAGCAGAAACAACCCTGTGTATGTTGGCACCAAAGGAGACATATTCATATTAGGGGTGAAACAAGCATGAGAAATTTTGCCATGTTGGGAACCGGGATCGATATCCTGACCATTTTCCGATGCCAATGTGATTTCTCAATTCTTGCAATACCATGAGATACTGCCCTGATTTATTGACTTTCTGCTCACTGTGTATTGTTCATTTACCACTTACTACGTTGCTGAGGGTATCATTTTGCTTCCAGATTTGTTGTTTCCACATTTCTGAGCCAATCACTGTGCAAATAACCCACCCCTTAGCCTCCCCTTAGTGTGCCCTCTACTCCAGTACTTCCAGTCAGAATTGTTGTATTATGTTCCGTTGGCAACAAAGGAGACCATTGCAACTGGATTGCAGATTAGTAAAGAAATCTGAGTACCAGCCAATGGGTGACAAGGAAGTATAAGGGGAAATGGAGTGCAAGAATTGTGGAATTGTACTGTGATTATCTCTTGGGATTTGAAGTGGACAGCAAGTGGATTCCAGTAAGCAGAAATTTGTAAATTGTGAAACAAAATGTTGGTTGAGACTAGGGATGGGCGAACGCGGTTCGGAAGTTCGGAGTTCGGCCCGAACTTGGCCTGTTCAGATGACCGAACCCAAACCTACTGAACCGAACCTGATTCCAAACTCCGAAACGACCGAACAGTTTGGTCAGTTCAGATCATGTTCAGGCGGGAGAAACATGACCACAGCCAGTTGGTGACCCACTGCCTGACACAGGCAGGCACAGGGAGGGGGAAGGTCAGCTGAGGAGCAGACTTCCAGGCACCAGGGGTGGAGAGGCTTGGAGTAGCAGCTAGCCTGCCCGATCACCATCCCTTTTCTCCTCAGACGGCTTTGCAATCTGCGATTGGCCACGGGCTAGGCTTCATGGAGCCAATGGGGCTTGCGGTGAGGCGGGTGCAGCAAGTAACAAAACTCATTGCCCTTCCCCCTGCCAACACCTTCTGAGCTAGTCCCTGTTCCTGAACAGCAGGCGTTTCATAAGGC
>QEPC01013929.1:2484528-2505247 GCA_003113815.1 Sphenodon punctatus
TATGATCATTTATTTAGATTATATTAGATAGATTTAGGTGTTCAATCTTCTTTCCTCCCTCCCCCCTCCATTGAATCCTTTCCCACTCCCTCTTATTCCGTCCCTGATTATTCCCTTCCCCTGTTTTAAGTTTTGGATTTATTTAGAGTAGGATTATTATTAGATAGATTTTCATTTCAGTTTTGTACCCCTCCCTGTGTTCTTTGTGTTTCCCCGGTGTAATATTGTATATATAGATAGATAGTTATTAGATAGATAGTTACTAGATAGATATACATAGTAGTTAGCTTAGTTATATAGAGAGAGGGTATTTTCAGACTTTATGAGACCACGCTCAACCACAGTCAATACCCTGTGGTGGGGAATGGCCTCGTAACGTCTGTTGGGGAACCTGAAGTTCCCCCCCAGATGTTAACCATGGTCAATCGCGGTGGGGAATCACATTCACCATGCGATCGGCGGAACTGGTGGGGCTGTTGTCGATCGCGTAGTGAATGTGATTCCCTGCCGTGATGAAGGGGCCCGTCTCATCTGGACGGCAACCACGGCCCGGAATCCCCGGTGGGATTCCGGACCATGGTCAATTCGGGCGGGCGCTGCAGCCGCATTGGCCGCGGTGCCCACATTGGCACGTCTGTTGGATGTGACGGGCTGATTCTGGTGGGGAATCAGAAGGGTGATTCCGGGACGGGGCAAATGCTGCCCCGTCTCATCTGAAATCATCCCCAGCTACAGTGTATTTGTAGGACAAGGCCTTTGTAGTTAATTATTAGGATATTCCATTTAGTTCAATAGGTTTTAGAATAGTTAATAGCAGTTAGATTTAGTATCGAGGTAGATATATATATATATATATATATAAAATAGTAGATACAAAATTAAATAAAAAAATTAAAAACATTAGTTTGGAGGGAGAAATGGAGAAGGGATGGAGAGGCTGGTCTGCTGCCCGTAGGGGAGGCAATGGGGCACGTGCCAGAGGCGGCAGGGGCCATGCCAGGGGAGTGGCAGCAGCAGTAGCCCGAGCACATCACCACGCCCCAAACTCAGAAGGCCTGCTTTAGGACAACAGGCTTCAGAGGCTCAGTGTCACCTCCTGGCAGTGCCCTCCTCCACTGCCACGCAGGGCACTAGAAGGCCTGCAGGAGTTGAGGCTGCGTCTGTCTCTCCTGCTGCTGGTGCTGGAGCAGGTGCTGCTGCTTCTGATGTTCCTACAGGACTACCAATGTCCTTGGCATTCTGTACCCTGGCAACCCACTGTCTGCTGCTGCTAATGCCAATGACCCCCAGGATTATATGCTTTCTGTGCCAAGGGTTCTGTACCCCAGCAACCCACTGTCTGCTGCTGCCAATGGCCCCCAGGCCTATATGCTGACTGTGCCAAGGGTTCTGTACCCCAGCAACCCACTGTCTGCTGCTGCCAATGGCCCCCAGGCCTATATGCTGTGTGTGCCAAGGGTTCTGTACCCTGGCAACCCACTGTGCACTGCTGCCAATGGCTCCAGTGCCTATATGCCATCTGTGCCAAGGGTTCTGTACCCTGGCAACCAATGTCTCATGCTGCTAGTGCCAATGACCCCCAAGCCTATATGCTGTCTGTTCCAAGGGTTCTGTACCCTGGCAACCAATGTCTGCTGCTGCTGCTGCCACTGGCCGCCAGACCTATATGCTGTCTGTGCCAAGGTTTCTGTTCCCCAGGTTGCTGCCAAGCTCAAAGCCTGCCTCAGCCCGCCTTCCTCCCTCTCATACCAAGGTGCCTGTCTGCCTGCCCAGGTTGCTGCCGAGAGAGAGAGAAAAATAAGAGAGAGAAAATCTCCCCACTGCTGGAAGGAGAGACAGGCACGATTCCACCCATGCTGTCACCTGCACTGTATGGCCAGAGAGAGAGGCTCCCCACTAGAATGAGAGTGATGGGGTGGAGGGGAGGCCAGCTCAAGCTGCCACCTGCCAGAACCAGGCGGCACTCCCATCTGTGCCCGATGCCCACATCCAGCAGCAACAAAAGCGTACCAGAATGAGATGGAATATAACAAAATGTGGAACGTATTATGTGCCTGCCTGTGTGCGTTTCTATACCTACCTATTGCACAATTGAATGAAGTGTGCCCAACCATGCACTACTTCTAGGGACATCATTCAGCTCCCATAGACTGTCATTCCACTGTACCTGAAGCAGTCATGTCCGCCCGTCCCAGGAACCATCAACGAGATTCTGGGACCATCATTCCAGTCACGGGGGGCTATCATTCCATTCTGGGTGCTGCTGCTGCTGCTGCTACTGCTTGTGTCTGACTGGCCAGCGGCCACCGTCGCCTGCCTGCAAACTTGCCCCCCACCAGCCTACTCCTTCGCACCTACCTACTGCCCAAAGAGCCTGTCTCTCTCTTTTTCTCTGGCACACCCACACAGACACAAGCCCTGCCCCTCCTGGGGGGCTGTCTGCAAGTTGAGACCCTGCTGTTGGCACATATTGGGGCTAATACGCTAACACTACATCTGCTGCTGCTTTCAGGTAGGGATCTGACACAGACAAGAGCTGCATATACAATGAGATTTTGCCACCTGCAAGAACTTCAGCACAGAGGGATAAAAGATTTGTCAGGTCAAACAAAGTTCGTAACAACAAAACAGCTCCTTAACAGGTCATAGGGCAATCCATTCCCTGTAGTTCCAGCCCCTGTGTCTTAACGTGCACACGGCATATGTGTCACCCTTCACAAACCACCTCCAGACATCAGAACTTCGCCGCCGACTGTCTGGGGGTGGCACTGGCAAGTCCAACCTCCGCCTTGATGACCTCGCCTGGCACCGGTGGCAACAAATTCCTCATCACCCTCTCTGAAACAGGAACACATAAACAAGTAGTTAGTTAACAACACCAAAGTAATATCATGCATTTATGATGATGCCTCTAGTCCTCCCTCCTTGAGGTGCTAGGGATAGCAACCGGAGACGGTGACCCTACCTGGCTTTGGGTGCTGGGGAGGGATGGCAATGGAGAGACCCTGGCTGGCTGGGGAGGGATGGCAATGGAGAGACCCTGTCTGACTGGCACGTGCAAATCCTGCCCTTGTTTGGGGGTGCGTGGGGATGGCAGCTGGAGAGTGGAGACCCTTGCTAGCCTGGCACATGTTTGGGTGGGGGTGCTCGTGCCTGACTGCTGGAAGAGCCCCCCACACTACAGTACCCTCTCTCTCTGTGGCAGACATCCGCTACCACCCGCTGATGCCCACTGTTTGTGCCTGACTGATGCCCACCACCCATGCACCCACCCACACGCCAGTGAGCTCGCTCTAATGGATAGTATTCTTCTTTTCCTCAAAGTAAAAAAAAAGTTTACAAACCTGGCAGCAGTGGCAGCACCTCCTGTGCCCGCTGGATCTTGCTCCTCCTCTGCCACCGAAGGTCCAGCAGCAGCGGCAGGGACCTCTTCCTCCACCACCGGCTCCGCCACCTTGGCCTTCCCCCAGGCCCGGTGTTTAGGCACCTTCTTCATTTTTTAAAAATTAAACAATCACTCGCCAACACCAAGTCACCCACCAACACACTCTCCAACCAGCCAAACCAATAGTCAAACCGAAACCAACACACAGTCCAACACAAACACAGCCAAAACACGGCAAACACCCAGCCAGCCACAACACAAACACTCTCTCACCACACAGCTCCGCACGCACTCGAATTTCCGGTTTCTGATGTGATCATGGGATCACACGATACCTTTTTCCGAATGCCTGAACCGAACTCCACCGAACCAAACTACCGAACCCAAACTCGACGACCGAACTGAACGACCGAGCTGAACTACCGGACCGAAACGAATGACCGAACCCAAACCGTGATCAGTTCACACATCCCTAGTTGCGACATTGTTGAGTCCTGAGAGGTTCTCAGTTCGACTGAGATGATATTGAGAACTGGGATTTTGACAAGATTTCACATTTTGGTGAAATCTTGTTTCAACCCTAATTAAAATGGAAGGTTTAATTTTGAGAGTAAAGTAATCATCTCGTTTTTGAAGGACCAAAACAAGCTGGAACCATCTCAGATGGTACAAGAGATTGGAGGAAAGGGGAATCATAACAGCAGGTGTAAGCGGAGAGGACAGGGATGTGGAGGTAACTTTAAGGTGTAGGTGGTGGAGCTGACCACCATAGCCAAATGAGAGCCCTGGGAGGGACCACTTGGTACTAGTAAATGGTACATGGCCTGAGTAGTCTGGCTCTGAGAGTCTCAGGACTTGGAGTATCTGAATCGACAAGTGGGCCAGCCTCCCACTCCAGACAGGCTCTCTTGGAAAGATGTGGGGTATGACTGTATCTCAGACGTGGATTGTATAATATAATTGTGAAAACTGGACATGTAACAACTGGTGGACTGGACTGGCTGTGAGGGGTGCAGGAGGCCAGAGCGAGGGGTCAGAAACCTCAGGGTGATAGGCGGTTGTACATATTTGTCAGACTTGTAGTCTACATGTATTACAACATTGCATACATGTGCAACGTTTAGCATTACATATTTACCAGACTTATAGTCTACATGTGGGCCCGTGTTACACGTGTGTGACCCTATGTTTCTCTGTGACAGCAGTACAGCCAGGAGCCTGAAAGATTGTATAGCTAATGTCAATTGGTAAACTGAACTGGGATTGTACGAGGCTGAACCCTGCTTCTAAAAAGCAAAGGGGAGAGAGGGGTGTGGCACAAGGAGTAGCCTGCAGGGACTGCTGCCCCTTAAAGAGTGCCAAAGGGCAGTCTTAAAGGGCAGTCTCTGCCCCTTTAAGAGTGCCAAGTGCCAAGTCTGGTGTGTGCCAGACAACCAGCTGGGACAGCTGGAGAATGACTTAGTGAGGCCAGCCCTGCTAGAGTGGGGAAAACCCAACAGAGAGACAATAGTGGGATGGTTAAAGGCTGCAAGCTTGAAGGGCTAGCCACGTCCCTTAGAGCTATATAAGAAGGGACAAGCCTGAGGAGGAGGCAGTCTGTGTCTGCATGAGAGCTCTCAGCATGGACCTTGACAGTGGGTAAAGGCTGATAAGGCTGAGAGGGATAATCAAGGAGGGCCGCAACCGGAGTGCTTGGGATAAGCAAGGGTCCTGCAACTGGAGTGCTGGAGACTGGATTACTGAGGTATGCTGTCCAGGGTCCTGAAGCAGCCTGAAATAGCCTGTTAACTGTGAGTAGCCAGCTAGACAAGGTCAGGGTTCCTGGAGGCCTGTTTTCCAGCATTAGTGAGACTGATAGTGTTGTGAGACTTGTTCTGAACTTGTGAAAGGACTGTGGACCAGTTTGTGTCCATAACTAGTGAACTGAGCTAATTCCCAAGGGTGGTGACTTTTGAGGGGCCTGGTCCTGCACGGACTCACCCCAGGCAAAGTTACAAAAGGTCAGCTTTTTGTGAGACTGATCAGCATTCAGCAAGAGGAGAAGATGTTTCATCCTAACAATGGTGCCTGAAGGCAGAATAAATTTGTAAAAATATTATGCCACATAAGTGCTAGGGAAATCCTATTGCTACACCTTTGTAGACGCACTTTCTCTACTACCATTTACTCTTCTTGATTCTGTAATGAAATCATGCTGATCTTGGGTGGTAGACATGCAGAATTGCAGATAAGCTCCCTGACTCGTCTTGATCCCTTCCATAATTATGCCATATCTCTTTGATTAAAGGCAATGTTTAAGTAGTGGCCACCATTAAGTAACTGCTGCTAGCATGGGGAAGCAATGTTAATAAAGTGTTGCTACTCATTAAACATCACACAGCTGATGGGAGTTCTAATCAGCTGAGTAGCAGATTTAGAGCCACACAGATGATGGGCTCTGATCACATCAGATCAGCTCTGTTAAGAATAAAAGTTGCTTCCATAATTAATGCCAGTCTGCAGTAGATGTTGCAGTTTTGATAGCCTAATTTAAAGTAAAAGTCAAGGTGTCTCCTCAGTAAAATATGTTTTCTAACTAGTGAGGATCTGTGAGTTTTTTATTTTTTAATGTGCTGAAAAGTTAATTGTTTAAAAAAAAATTTTTTTAAAGTGCCCCTAAGGACAGCTGGCTTGGAAAAGGGCAATGTTTAGAGCCAACTCAATACCTCAGTTGAAGTGAAAATTACAAACAAACAAGAAAACTTTAGTAATAAGTACTCATGTAAATTGTGGGTAGATCTGAAGTTCACACAAAATAATAAATATGCAGAAAATTGTGTTTTCCAGAAGAATACATAATAATTGTTTAATTTTGAAATGACATAATTTCTATAAATGCTTGATACATGAACAGTGCTCTGGGTTTCTAGGGAATAGTGATAGTTTGTTTACAGAGTTGTTTGGTCTTAGGGGAGAAATTCAGGCTTTAGAAGCTTTTTCATGCACACAACCAGTAATTTTATATTAATTTGTTGAACTGTAAGCAGCTCTTGTGGCTATTTTAAAAGCTGGAACAAAGCTGTAAGATTTGATATTCATAAGAGCTATTTCAAGTGAATAAGATCTAGTGGTGAATGAATGAAATGTTTATTGTTTGGGCCAAGCCCTTAAACAAATACAAAACATATAGCACATAAATAAATCTACGAATATAAAATAATATACCAAAAGGTATAAATATAAAATTTAAATATAAGTATAAACATAAATATAATATAAATCTACCTGTCGAGCAGACGCTCCATGGGTAGTCAAGGTAGATCCAGAACCTAGGCATCTATATATTCCCAAAATACCTAAAAGACTCGCCCTTCTGGGATCGCGAGTTGCCCCAAGCCATATTTATGCTTAGCTAAAGCCGCATGCTAAAAAGGGGGCATCGGATTCTGTAAGCAGCCAGTCCGAATTTGGCCACTAGCCTAGATTGGGCAACATCAGCTAGATAGAGTAAGCTCTGCAGGTTTTTGGTATTTAGGCTTTGTGGAGTACCAATTCTCCCCAGATATTTATTTCTAGGTCCTACCAAAACTGGGCAATGGAAAAAAACATGTGCCAGAGTATCCACCAGCCCAAGATGGCATGAAGGGCAGTAGCGCAATTCCCAGGGGATCCCTTTGAGCCGCCCCTCCAGCTCCATGGATGGAAAGGTATTTGTTCTCATTCTGAAAAGAATCTTACGCTCCTCAACTTCCATCCAGTCGAATAGATAGTAATGGGATATTATCGACGGGGAATTTGGGGTTAAATAGAGGGGTGCGACCTTTTGTGCTGAAACAAGGGTCCTCTCACCTTGGAGAGTCTGGTCTTGGATACGTCTAGATAGCAGATTTTTTGCTGCCTGGTATCCCATATTTGCCAGACTCCCCGGGGAAAACCCCAAAAGGGCAACTTCCCGTTCAACCACCCGCGACCACTCAGCCCCCAACCCACTGTTTAGGGCCAAAGATAAAAGTGAGTCCTTCCGTGGTGGAAAAAGCACAACCTTTATCCAGAAACCAACCACAGCCTTCAGGGCAATTGCTTTAAGCGGCAGACAGCCTACTTCTGCCCTTAGGATTACTTGCGGCGTCCCCTTATGAGCCCCTGTAATCATCCGGAGGAACCTGTTCTGGACAGGTTCGAGGGAGGTAAGATAAGAGAGTCCCCAGATAGGGAAGGCGTATAGTAATTGCCCTAGGACTTTGGCTCTGAAGACTCTCAGGGCTGGCACCACCAATCGTCCCCCACGCCCACAAAAGAATCTCCATATAGCCATAGTGGTTTTCTTTACTAATTGCATAACAGCAGAACGATGAATTTCCCAGCGGCCATTGGAGGCGAATATCACCCCTAAATATCTATAGGATTGGACTTGCTCGATTCTAATAGAACCGAGAGTCCAGCGCCGAAGTCTTTGTGGACCTCTGCTCCCCACCGCCAGAACCTTAGTCTTAGAGGCATTGATGGATAAAAATTCACCCAAGCAGAACTCCCCAAAGGCCTGCATTGCACGCCGCAGTCCGATAGGGGTCTGGGAAATCAGGACCGCATCATCGGCATACAGCAAAAGGAAAATCCTACGGTCACTTATTTTGGGTGCATGTGTCTCAACTTGCCTTAGGGCCATGACTGCATCATTTAGGTAAAGATTGAATAGGGCCGGAGCTAGGAGACAGCCTTGCCGGACTCCCGCTTGCACCCTCACCGGTTGGGACAAAGCTCCGTTCTGGTTATAGCGGACACGTAGGGTATTCCGATCGTGTAACTTAATTAATAAAAACAAAAGTCTCGGATCTGCAGAGAGAGATCTGAGTTTTATCCATAGGCGTTCTCTGCAGACCGAGTCAAATGCCTTAGCCAGATCTACAAAACACAGGTAAAGGCTCTTCCGATGGGCAGTATATTTAGATATGAGGGCGGCAAGGACCAGAATATGGTCCGAGGTAGCCATCCCTTCTCGAAACCCTGCTTGCTCTGGTTCGATAATAAAGTTATCGTCTAGCCATTTTTGCAGTTTATGCAAGAGCAGTCTGGAATAAAGTTTGGCTATGACGCTCAGCAAGCTTATGGGGCGAAAGTTCGCGGGAAGTTTGGGATCCCCCTTTTTAAAAATAGGGATAACAATACTGGTCAACCAAGCAGAGGGGAAGATCCCAGTATTATTAACATATGTAAAGAGCGGGGCCAATATCTTGGCCCACCACTCTGGGTTACTTTTTAGAATTTCTGGGGTCACAAAATCAGCCCCCGGGGCTTTCCCTGGTTTAAGATCTGCTATAAGTTCCAGTACTGCTTCTGATGTGACTGGGGGCCATTCCTGAAAGCCATCTATAGGGGGGGTCTCTATCACAGTTGGACCCACATTGGCCTTGGCAAATAGGGCCTGGTAAAAATTTTCCCAGATATGGGGGTGGATACTGGGCCTCCCCGGGCCAGGTACTCTGGATTGAGAAGTTCGAATGATATTCCAGAACTTCCGGGAATCCCTATCTTTAACTGCCGATGCCAGGTGTTTCCATTGCTCCTGATAATAAATTTCTAATTTAACCAGTTTCATCCTACGGTATGCTTTACGCTGAGTACCCATTTGGGCCCTTATAACGGACCCCGGGTTGGCCTTTAGATTTCTTGTAAGCCGCCGAAGGGCCTTCCTCTCCCTGCGGCATTCGTGATCAAACCATGCGGGGGATAGATCTTTTGGCTGGGCTTTCTGGCATATACGTCCCGAGGGGACCGTAATAAGAGGTATTAATCTGGTCATCATGGTCTCAAACCCTCCTATAATATCAGAATGTAAACCTAAGCCTAAGCGCCCCTCCCCCCGTGCTGTCCGTCCTGGGTCTGGTATAGAGGCTAAAAATTCGCCTACTATGGCCGCCCTCGTCTCGGACCATTTCGCTTTTTTTAGGGGGGGCTGCACCTCCACTGGGGGGGATTCTGGCATGTTCTTAGAAGACCCCGGTGCCCTGGGGATAATATCAATAGACAAGACAACCGGGAAATGGTTGGATACCAGGGAGGGGACAACCTCCAAGCCAGAAACTAAAGAAATCATACTTGGTGGGATCAGAAATAGGTCCAAAACACTTGAACCTTGGGGGGAATGGAAGGTAAAATGCCCCACTTCATCTCCCCTCACTCTCCCATTTAGGATGATTAAATCTAGTTCTATCATCAGTTCCTCTAGCAAGGTTTTCCTAGCATTCGTAACCAAATCCATAGATTGGCGACGGAATATTCAGCAAGTCATCCGAATCTTCTAGTCTGACTGGACTAGGGAACATAGCCGGGTTTCCCACCCTGGCATTAAAGTTACCCCCGAAGACAAACAAGGCCTTTGGGGACCTATCTATGGCAAGCTGAGTTAGATCCCTAACATAGCACCAGATGTCAGGTTTATAATACGGGGAGTGAGTAGGGGGAACATATACATTAGCCACCAAAATAATTGTCCCGTCAGGAAATTTACACCGAACAAGCAAAAAACTACCTTTAATTGATCCCAGACATTCCACAGACGCTGCCAGAGCGGTTGCAATAAATATAGCCAACCCCCCACTGGGTCTGCCGTAGGTAGGCTTGGAGGCGTCCACCCAATTTGTCTCAAATCCTCTCCAAGGTCCCTCAAATGGGGGGTCCAATAGCCATGTTTCTTGAAGGAGTACGATGTCTTTCCCCTCCAAGCTTTGCAAAAAATCAGGATCATTACAATGGCCCCTCCAGCCCGAGATGTTCCAGGACATAAGGGAGCCCATTTCACGCCTTCCTTCCCTTAGTCATTTGGTTCTCGTCCCGGGGGGTTTATGGCGTTGTCTTAAGACTCTTCCTCTTCCTCCCCGGGCGGATGATTTTGGGGCAACTGCACCTTGCTGACCCTCGGTGGGACCCAAGAAAACTTCCTCCAGTGGGTCCTCCAATAATATGGGTGGACCGGCGGAGAGGTGCACCCCCGAGGGGGGCACTATGGGGATACTACCCTGCCCTCCCTCAGAGTCAGCCGTCCCCCGCTGGGCTGACCGTGGGGGCCCTTGAACGGGTTGGGGGGCTAGAGGTCCCGGATGATGGACATTGGATGTGCCCCTTGATAACAGCAAAGACTCCTCTTCTGATTCTACCCTAGTCTCCATAGCTGTCCTTTGTTGGGGAAGCCAGGTAGAGGAATGTATCGCTGATAGTCTGGCTATCTCAGCGACTGGGCTGCTCTGTGCTTTGGGGGTAAACCCCCCACCTCCCCCTACCTGATCAAAGTGGATGGGCCTCCTTTTAATATCTTCTAGCTGTGCATGAAGGGCCCCCAGTCGATGCAAAAAACGAGACTGAGGTGAATAAGGGGCACCAAGAGACGGCGCCAGTTCTGTCCCCCCACCTAATTTGGGTGAGGGTACTACTCCTCCCCCAGGGGGATCGGAAACTCTCTCTCTAGTGCTACAGCTTAGGTGGGACATCCGCTTCCCTACTGCTGCCGCAGGGTCAGCCTGGGTCTTCCTGTGACTAGGCGCCGGGGGACAAGCCGCTACTGAAATTGCCTGGACCCTAGGTATCTCTTGCAGGGGAGTGGGGGGCAAAGGTAGTAACGCAAGTGGCTCACCCCTGGCCCCTAGCGCCTGCTCTTGCACTTGCACAGTCCTAGCCATCCCCCTTCTCTGTCTGGACATAGCATGAAATACTCTGCTGATACCTATAGCCCTCTTTTCAAGATAAGGTCTATGAGCCAAAAAAAGCTCTGGGAGTCTAGTAGATGCAAAGGTAACCAGGGATACCTGCTTATTTACTGAATTTAGCATGTGATCAACTGTGACGATGTCTTTGCTGGTAATGACATCGTCCATAAATAATGGTCTAAGATATTCGGCTAAGTCACGTGGGGAGGCCCATAGGGGGATTCGACGCCCTCTGCAAGGGGAGAGCGTAAATATTAAGGAAGATGGCAACAACCCATAGGGTTCCATTCTCTCAGAAAAAACCTCCATAGGAGCCCCCAAGGGGCAAGCATTGGCCGAAACTGGGTTAGTGATCCCCTGATTAGACCCTGGCTGGGGCACCTCCAAGAGGTTTCTTACTACTGCCACACCCAAGCCCTGAGGTTCTCTAGAGGGATAAACCTCTCCTGGTGTACCCGTAGCTGGTAACCTGTCTGTAATCTTATCCAACCTATCCTGTACTGTGGACAATTTAACAAACATAAATTCCAGGGTTTCTGCCGTAAGCAGAATATGGTCTGTTAGAAAGGCAGCCAGCCGATCATCTTCCTTGAGATCAAGATCTCCATTCTCACGGTCGAGATCACCAGGAACAGTCTGGCCCCGCGGGGCTTCGGAGCTTAATTGTCCTCTCGACTCGGCATCCTCCGAGGCTAGATGTGGTGTACAGAGGCCTTGTAGGGGTTGGTAGTAATTGCTAGTTACCACTGGGGGGGCTTCAGAGTCTACTCGTGTCGTCTGTCCTCCTCTGTATAAGAACCTTTCTATCCCTGATTGTTTCCATGACTTTATATTTTGCGCCATATCTTAATCGATGCCAAACTCACCCACTTTGGATGTAGTACGCAGCCCGCTCTCCACGGCTCTCCGAAGGGCTCGCCAAAGGGCTTGCACCCTTTTGCGCGCGACCCTTTGGAGCGCGCACTAGGTGCATGCCTACGGCGCTGCCGTAGGCAGCCTAGCAGTTTTAAGTCCTTGCCGGCACGAGGCTCCGCCCCCTTTTCCACACCGGGCGCCGCTGCTGCTCTGCTCACAGGTGAATTGGCAGGGAAGATCGGGGCTCACGGTCTCAGGCTAGCACCCAACTAGGCAGACTTACGGTGCTTGTTCCATCTAGTGGTATGAATGTTATTCCTATTAGAAGAATGCACAAAACAAGTTCAACAGACCACAATTTATTTATTTAAAACCCCTTTTCCTGTTCTCTCCAGTTTGAAAGTTCCATATTATTGCTTTCTTAGATTTTCCATTTGATGTCACTTTGGGAATGTGTCAGAGTGAGCTGCCATTGAAGGGAAAGAAGAGAAGAAGGCCTCAAAACCTCTCCCGCTCTCCAGTGCATATGCAGAACATTGGAAGGGGTTTGGCCGAATTGACTTGGGTGGCTGAAACACTCTGGTGCTGCCAGGGAGTGTAATGGCTTGCTGCCACCTGAGATAAGGTACCTGGTTGTTTGAAGGTAATTGGAGGAGGATGTGCCTAGATAATGGTGAGTCAGCTTGAGGACAGAGAGCTCCAGGGGAAAGGGAGACGTCATTAGGAAAGTAAGTGCTGCAAGCAACTGTGGTGGGACAGCACTAGAGAAGTGCAGTCTAAATGTGTTGTTCAGACTGTAGTCATCATCTTTTTGACTTTGTATTGAATTAGGAAATCTTACTTTAATAATGTGTATGGCTGCACTCTAGAGGACTTAACTTTAAGACCAAAGATACTTCATTTAAGAACACACACTCTCAAGATGTTAGACACTGAAGTCAAGTAGTCTTGTAGTACATTTAAAAAAAAAAAAAATTAGTGTTGAGAACATATGCCTCTTTATTTTTTAGCACATCGAGTTAGAATTTTCCAAAGACATCTGGAACAGTCCCAGACTAGAAGTCTGTCAGCAATGCTAAGTAGCTGACACAGTAAAGAAGAAGTTTTTAAATAATTGTTTGCTAGAGTTGTAATTTTATTTACTTCATGTACTGTCTTTTTATGAATTCCTAAGTAGACATTAGTCAGGGTTAGCAAAATAATCAATAGTTGTAAGAACCCATTAGTAGTCGTTTTCAGCCTGAGCACCCATGATTTCAGCTGTAGTTAGTGCTGGTGGTAGAGGAAGAGGAAGAGGAAACAATGACCAGAGCTTGGGGGTGGTGGGAAACCTGAGCAAAACATCCAGTGCTGTTAGGGCAGTGATTGTAAGAGAAGGAGGGTGGGGGATGTGGGATGCAAGGGGGTGAGACGCACCAGGACCCAGAGGGTGAGGCCTGGCAGTTCTACTGGAGTGCTCTGCAGATGGGCCAGCCAGGACCCTGGGGGAATAATTGGTGGTTTCATTTGAGGTCCTGTGGTGCTTGGCTAGCTGATGTTGTCCATTGTGGCTGGTGCCTGCATATTGTTGCCTTTCTAGCCCAGGCTGTCACTTATTTGATGCACCTTGGCATTGACTAGTGGTGTGCCGCTGTACTTGGCATTGGCACCAGTGTGCTAAGTGGCTGTTGTAGTGGCTGTCAGAGAGTAGTGCATTTGTGTTGCCTGTGGTTTTGAGCTGGGCCAGTTTGTACTGACTGTTCTGTTTGCTGGCCAGGTGGCCTCAGGATATTGGTCACTATACAGGTTATACTTGTCTCTTCCTTTGCAATATGGGTTTGTGTGGGCAGAATGAAAACTCGGCCACGTAGTGAGGACAGAAAGTTAAAGTACAATCAGGGCCACATTAACGTCAGTGTATAGCTAACAGTGCTTTTAGAAGCACAGCTTAATTCTATAGGGATAGCTGTATTGTCTGAAATGTTTGAGATATGACAAGGTTCGCTAGTAAGTCTGTTTTTTTTTATGACATTGGAATTTCCTTACAGCAGTAGCTGTAAGGAACTTAAAGGCAGAACCGCTCTCAATTATAAATGGGGCTGCTGAAGCCCCGATATTGAGGAAACCACTTGAGCTACAGTCCTGAAAATTTATTCATAGCTTATATATGTGGGGTGACAAACTTCCAAATGGCAAACTCAAGTTAATCAGTAGCGTTGCATACTCAAGTTGATCAATACAAAGAGAAAGAAAAGCTGAAATTATATTGAAAATTTTGATAAACTAATTAAAAAAATAGAAATCAAGGTAGCAGAATTGGAGAGGAAAATAAAGGAGAAGTTATCAAAATTTGAGAGGGATAAAAAAGATTATGACAAGAACTTAGTTTACAAATGGGTGAGACACACAGGGAGTGCTATTTATAAGAAAAATATCTCGACGAGCAGTACAGAATCATATACATTATCAGATAATCAGGAAGGAGTAGAGCCTACTCTTCCTCCTTTTTTAAGGCAGAGGTACGGTTTAAGGTGCAAAAGGCAGGATCCATACAACAAAAACATATATACCCAGAGAAGGTTTTGGAAGGGAAATGAGAGGTAAAGGGTAGTGTAATTAATTTATCGAATAGGTCTCTTTCTTCTTTTGAAATGGCACTTTTAGAAAAGGGTCTTACCTTTGTTCCCACAAATAAATATAGAACATTCCAAATGAGATTGGACCTTAATCAGCTGTTTAGATTATATTTAAAAGTTTTTTTGAGACCAACCCCTCTCTTTCTTGGCCAGATCCAGATTTTTTTCATATAGAATCGGACTTTTTTCCAAAAATAAATATTGATAAAGCCATTCCTATTTTTGAGCAGAAAGTCCTAAATGAAATACATAAAATGGAGGAGGTTATTTCTCCTAAATTGGTTGATAATCTTTCAAAGCCTGAATGGCAAGCCTTGAAAAATGTAAAAGATGATCACTCTGTGGTCATCAAGAGGCAGACAAAAGTAGGGGTATAGTGGTTATGGACACAAAGGATTACATTGTAGGATGTTTAACCTTACTTAATGTAACCACTGACTATAAAAGAATAAAAACAGATCCAACTAAGAGTATTCTTAATAATATTACCAGGATTCTTCAGGAAGGCTTAAGTCTTGGGTATATTTCAGAAAAAGAAAAAAGATTTTTACTTAATAATTTTCTACGGATACCATTGTTTTATGATTTACCAAAGATTCATAAGGGTCTAGAGCCGGTTATGTTTAGACCTATAGTCTCGGGTATTTATTCCATTTTTTGAGCCTTTGTCTAAATGTATTGCTTTTTTTTCTAAGTCCTTTTGTTAGTAAGGTATCATCATATATAAGGGACACTTTCACTTTGCATCTTATAAATATTGTTAATGATTTGGATCTCAGCAGCATTAGGCCTATTTTAGTAACCATAGATGTTAAGGCATTGTATACAAGTATACCGCACTTGGAGGCATTAGATACGGTTTGTAAGTATTTAGATCTGAGGGATGTACGAACTCCTCCAACAGCTTTCCTTATGACTTTATGTGAAATTATTCTCACCAAGAACTATTTTGAGTTTAATAATAATTTTTACTTACAAATAAAGGGTGTGAGTATTGGAAGCAACTTGTCAGCTGAGTAGCTATTTTATATATGTATGACTGGGAAAATAAATTTATTTATGATCAGAAACAATGTAATTTTCCAATATATTTATTTATATATTTATTTATTTACTTATTTTATCAAATTTCTACCCCGCCCCTCCTAAAACAGCTCGGGGCGACTTACAAACCCCCCAAAACAAACAAATGTAATATACATTTAAAAACAATTAAAACATTCAAAAATACTACCCTTAAAACAGGACCGGGCATCACAATAAAACAATAAATAAGGGTAAGGGGAGATAAAAACTCCACTAGCCCCCCTCCCCGAAGGCCTGGGCAAACAGCCAGGTTTTACAACTTCGCCAAAATGTCAAAAGGCAAATGTCAAAATGGGACCAGGCGAGCTTCCTCTGGGAGGGCGTTCCAAAGGCGCAGTCCAACCACCGAGTTCCAAAGGCGCAGTCCATTGTGGCCCCCCACTTAACGTGGGGGGCCTCCAAGAAGGCACCCCCGGCAGACTGGGACGCAGAGGGCGAGGTGGTCCCTGAGGTACGAGGGGCCCAGACCGTGAAGGGCCTTATAGATCAACACCAAAACCTTGAACCTGGCTCGGCATGCTATTGGCAACCAGTGCAGAGTGATGGGCTCCTGATGACCCATCCCCGAAAGGAGCCGGGCCACCGCATTCTGCACTAGCTGCAGCCTCCGAATCAGGAACAAGGGCAGCCCCACGTAGAGCGCATTGCAGTAGTCCAGTCTCGAGGTGACGAAGGCATGGATGAGGGAGGCCAGGTCCGGGCCGGAGACGTACAGACGCAGCCTTTGCACCAGATGCAACTGGCAGAAGGCAGCCTTCGCAACTGCCTCCGCCTGCTGCTCCAGGCGGAGATCCGCATCCAATATCACCCCCAGACTCTGGACCTGCTGAGCTATAGGAGGGCGAACCGCCCCAATAAGGGGGGCCCAACACCTCCCTCGCACTCCCCACCAACATCACCTCCATCTTATCGGGGTTGAGCTTCAGTCTGCTCTGCCACATCCATTCCGCCACGGCCTCCAAACACTGGGATAGCAACGAGACAGCAGGGTCTGGGTCAGTTGAAAAAGAGAGGTACAGCTGAGTATCATCAGCATATTGGTGACATCGCACCCCGAACCCTCTCACGACCTCCCCCAAGGGCTGCATATATACATTAAATAATAATGGAGACAGGATGGAACCCTGCGGAACGCCGCATGATAAAGCGCGGGGACGCGATGTCTTATCCCCCAACACCACCCGCTGGCTTCTCCCCAAGAGAAATGAACGGAACCATTCAACAATGTATTGATGATACCTTTATCATTTGGAATAGCAAGGAGGAACAATTATTAGATTTTTTTGCGTGGCTCAATAATTAGCATGATTCGATAAAATTCGATAAAATTTACCATGCAATATGATTACTGTCAGATTAATTTTTTAGACTTGTGGATCAAGTCGGATTCAGATAAGAATATTATTATAAGTACATATATAAAAATGACTGACAAGGCTTTGTATTTACATTATAATAGTCACCATCCTAAACATTTAATTAATAATATCCCAAAAGGACAATTTAGGAGATTTAAAAGAAATAACACTACTCAGCTTGGTTTCTGGCAAGAAGCATGAAAGTTGAAAAAAAGTTCATGGTTAGGAGCTATCCAGAAAATATTTTAAAGGAAAATTTAAAAGAGATTGACTCTATACCCAGAGAATGCATTTTATGAGAAATAGGTAAACAAGTAAAAATGGAGAGAGTAACTTTTGTGACGCCATTTAATAATTTAAGTTTTAGAGTTAAAATATTGTTAAAAAATAATGGAATATGGTTGACCATATTGAAGGTTGTGAACTATTACCATTGTTTTCTTATAAAAGAGCAAAAAACATTGGGAACTATTTAACAAGAGCAAAAATGTATACACCTACTTCAGTACAGGTGACATTGGATAGGAAACCTTTAGTAGGTAATTTTCAATGTGGGCAATGTGTCAACTGCGCTTTCAGTTTAAAAATAAGGGAATTTAAAGATAGTAAAGGTAAAATTTACCAAATAAGGGATTTTATTAACTGTAATACCTCTTGGGTTATATATGCAATACAATGTCCCTACCCTAAACTCTATATAGGTAAAACAAGTAGGAGTTTGAAATTCGAATTACAGAACATAGGAGCAAACTTAAGAATAAGACACCTAATGCCCCTTTAGTAGACCATTTTTGTCAGTATCATAATTCAGTAATCTCTTTTTCTTACTGGGGAATGGAAAGGATTGCACCTTCTTCAGATCCCAAGCTGTTAGCAAGGCGGGAAAGCTTTTGGATAACTGTTTTAGATACAATTCAACCAAGAGGTCTAAACGACCTCATTGACTGTAGTGTGAGTATAATAAGGTATTTTTTTTTCTTCCTTCTGTAGTGAGATACGGCAATTGTTTTCAGTGTATCCTGCTCTGGTTGTAGGTGATTTAATTAGTCTCACAGTTGTGATTGGTGAGAGAGAGGGAGTATGTATTCTTACAGCTGTAGAATAAAGCGGTACATTTCCTCTGTTACCAGGAGCCCTGATGGTCTCTTTAGAATATTGAAGCTAGTTGCTTGTTCTAGCTGCAGAACTAAGGGACACAGCAATTTTTTAATAAGCTTTTGAGAAGGAACCATGTTTTTGGAAAATGGTGAAATCTTTAAAATAAAATAAAACATAGTCTTGAACATTCTGACTTTTAAGCTTGGCCTTAGTAGGATTGATAAAATTATAAACTGGCAGCTGGGTAGTTCTGTAGAGAGTGACTTTTAGAATGGATGCTGCTAAATACTTTTTGTACTAAGGAAGTATATAATTAGATTATTGCTGTAAAATAACTTTGGTATGGAAATTAATTTATAGTCTTGTTGGGTGGGATCCTGTGATTAACTATAGTAGAATAAGGGGATTTTTTGTAAAATAATTTTACTGCTGTTTGATAATGAGGACTGTTTAACAAGTACATCTGTCGGGATTTTTTTGTGTAGTTACACTATCGTTGTTATGTTGTTGGAGTTGCTGAAGATTAATTCTGTAGGCTTGGGGGATGAGATCACCACTGAGTGCTACTCTAACGTGCTTGGTGCAGAGAAAACCGAGTTATTACAAACACAAAATTCAGTTCTGCAGGTACATGCATACATGGTGTTATGGAAAAGTACGTGACTTTTAGTCATTTACTTTGTGGGGAGGATTTTGAGCGATCCATATCTCCTCCCCCAAGAGGAGTCATTTTTGTCATTGCTTCAAATTTTTTCTCTATAATTTAAATAATTCCTTTATATTTACAAGACCTCTATCTATTATACTTCAACATACAAGACCTCTATCTGTTATAGTTCAGCATGCAAGACCTATATTTATTATAGTTCAACACTTACATTACCTTACTAATCACATGGTAAAAAATGGGGAAATTTACCAAAACAAAAAACCTCATGGTTTAAAAAAATGGTTAAAGGCAGAACAATTTCAAAAACAAAAAGCTTTCCTCTTGAAATACATTGCACAAAATTTATTTTGATCTAACTTGAACTCCAAAAAACATGAACATTAATTATAATTACAATTTTAATTTTACATACATTCCAAACTGAACATAAACACCAAAAAGCATGGAAATTAGTTCAAGGTTTTCTATGAATGGCCTTTTTTACACAGACACTCTAACACTGATAAAATAGGTGTTACATTTTATTATACATGTTGCAAGGCACCCATAGAAAACACCTGCAGCCCTGAAACATGTATAATAAAATGTAACACCCATTTTATCAGTGTTAGTGTCTGTGTGAAAAGGGCCCATATTCCATAATTTGCCATCATCATGAACGTAGATATGTACTTAATTCCTTACCAAACATACTTACAATTATTAATATTGATCAGTAACTACACTTTCACATTTTTTCATTATTAAGGATTAAGTTACCATAATTTGACAATAAACCATTTTTTCAAGCTGCCTTAACTCTGTTGTTTACATATATATGAATTATGTAAAGTTTATAAAATGAACTGTTGAGAATATTATTGTAGACATGTTTATACAATCGGTTGTATACAATCCAGTTCTGTGTAAAAGGACTGAGTTAAGGCAGTTTGAAAAATTGTTGTTTACAGTTTGCAATGTATGTAAAAAAAATGTATTGTAATTATAATTAATTTTCGTGTTTTTTGGAGTTCAAGTTAGATCAAGATCAATTTTGTATAATGTAATTGAAGCAGAAAGTTTTTTTGTTTTTGAAGTAGTTCTGCCTTTTGTTGCAGAGTAATAACTGATTCGCAATCAGTAAGGACAAATGCAGCTGAAGGTTTAACAAACAGGACCTTACTTAGACTTTCCAGGCACAGATCCTTAGTTACATCTAACTAGCAGCAAGACAAAATGGAGACTGAGACAATGAGAGAGAAGGGAAGAAGGAGTGGTTACACAAAGGAATTCAACTGAAAAACCCATCTCCCTTCCATGTACACATAAACTTAGCAGCGCCATCTGGTGGCTCTATAGTCAATCACTGTTCTTAATACAGCAGGCATTAACTTGTGGATATTGCATATACCAACACCCCTTCTCAACAGACAGAAGTTAACCTACTATGTCCATTTTACTTAGTAGCTTTCGGTGGCGCTCTCCTGCTAAAGGTTTTGTCAGGGCATCTGCTACCATGTGTTCTGTAGGACAATAGTACATGTCTATAAGTCCTTGTTCTTGCGAGTCTCTTAGGAAATGATATTTCACGTCTATATGTTTGGTCCTCGGGTTTACTCTTTCTTTTTGTGCGAGTACAATACAGCCTTGGTTGTCTTCCAAAATTTGTATAGGGCTGTTCAGTTCTTTCCCCAAGTCTGTGAGCAATTGTCGTAGCCAAATTACCTCTTGACTAGCATGCGCGGCTGCAACATACTCGGCTTCTGTTGAGGAGAGTGCTACTGTTTCTTGCTAGACCAACTGATGGGTCCCCTTCTTAGCAGAAACAGCCAACCACTGGTGGATTTTCTGTCATAGCTGTCCCCAGCCCAATCTGCATTTATTATTATTATTATTATTAACAAACATTTATATAGCGCCAGCAGTGTACATGGCACTTTACAAAGTAATAAAATAGACACGGTCCCTGCCCCTAGGGCTTACAATCTGAGCGA